>JAGIQG010000024.1:15589995-16137719 GCA_024679065.1 Sphyrna mokarran | reverse complement strand
CTTAAACACCCCCAAACTTGGCGCATCTACAACTGCAGCAGGCAGGGCATTCCATACCCTTACCACCCTCTGGGTAAAGAACCTACCTCTGACATCTGTCCTATAACTACCACCCCTTAATTTAAAGCTTTGTCCCCTTGTGCTAGCTTTCTCCATCCGAGGAAAATGACTATCACTGTCCACCCTATCTAAACCTCTGATAATCTTATATGTTTCAATAAGGTGTCCTCTTAGCCGCCTTCTTTCTAATAAAAACCTCAAATCCCTCAGCCTCTCCTCATAAGGCCTTCTCTCCATACCAGGCAACATCCTGGTAAACCTCCTCTGCACCCTCTCCAGCGTCTCCACATCTTTCTTATAATGTGGCGACCAGAACTGTACACAATACCAAGTGCGGCCGCACCAGAGTTTTGTACAGTTGCAACATGATGTTGTGGCTCCAAAATTCAATCCCCCTACCAATAAAAGCCAAGAATCCATATGCCTTCTTAACAACCTTATCGACTTGATTGCCAACTTTCAGGGATCAATGCACATATACACCTAGATCCCTCTGTTCTTCGACTCTATTAAGAGTCCTACCATTAGCCCTATACTCTTCGCTGAGGAAGGCTACAAAGGCTGAAAGCTTGCAAGTTTACTATCAAATAAATTGGTTGGATTTAAAATTGGTGTTGTCAGACCGCTTACTGAGTTTACCCCAGTCCAACGCCAGCATCTCTACATCACGACAATGGCAGGATCAGAAGACCCCACCACTGGCCCATGGTGGGCCACCTCCATTGCTGTGAAACATGCAGTGGGCTGCAGGGAAAATCCCACTCAGGAAAATACAAGAGGTCGGATTATGTCAGCAACCTCAAGGGTTGCAGGAGGGGGCTGGAGGGCAGGAAGGAGAAAAGCCATGGAGGGTTTTGAATACAAGATGGGAAATTTAAAGTTGATGGGGCAGGCACCACTGTAATTCAGTAAGCACAGTAGGTGAGCAGGACCTGGTCTGAGCTGAATTTCTAGGTGATGCTTTGTAAATAGAGCAAATCTCCTTCTTCAACCTTCTCCTCAAAGTGCCACTCAACGTGAGGCATGGCTGCATTGACATTATTCCCATCTCTTGAGTCAGAAGGTTCTAGGTTCAAGTCCCACTTCAGGACATGAGCACAGAACTCAAGGGGTGGCACTACAATGTAGGGATGAGGGGGCACTGAGTTGTCAGAGACCTCATTTTCAAATATGACCTTAAACTGAGATTCCATCTGCTCTCACAGGTTGCCATAAAAATGGCACAGCACTACAACAAAGAGGAGCCAGGCCAGGGTGGGGAGCGTGATCTTCCTGTGTGCTGGAGCAATAATTAATCTTCAAACAGCGTCACAAAGTATCTGGTCATTGCTGCTTATGGGAGCTTGCTGTGTAGATTTGCTGCACGCTTTCCCACGTTGCAACAATAACAGCACATCAAAAATATGTTAAAGTTTATTTCATTAGTGTCACAAATAGGCTAATATTAACACTACGTCTTTCGAACGGTGGAAGGAAACCAGAGCACCCAGAGGAAACCCTTGCAGACACAGGGAGAACATGCAGATTCCACATAGACAGTGACCCAAGCTGGGAATCGAACCCGGGTCCCGGGCACCGTAAAGCAGCCACGGTGCCACCCCCAACAGTATCAATAAAATATTCTGAAGATCTGATGGCTTTGAAAGGCACTATAGAAATGCAAGCCTTTCTTTTCTCATTCCTTTGCTGTAACTTTATTCCTGGCAATTCCCACTTTCTGTCCCTCACGTGCCATCACATTCCCTTTTGGACGGTTGACAGTTGAGGCAGGGACAGTCTGTGTTTGGAAGAGGAACTCATTGATAAAAGATTGTAAGGCTGAAGGGACTGGCCATGAGAAAAGCAAAATAAAATATGGCGAGGAGAGGTAGGAATGGAAGGATTGCAGCCATCTGAATGCAAAATAATGGAATTAAATAATATATAAAAAAATAAGAAGAGCAAATTACTGCAGATGCTGGAATCTGTGACCAAAAGAGAAACTGCGGGAAAATCTCAGCAGGTCTGGCATTTCTCAAAGCTTTGACAAAGTATTATTTGGACTTGAAACATCAGCTCTTTTCTCTCCTTCCAGATCTGAGATTTTCCTGCAGTTTCTCTTTTGATTACAGATAAAAAAAAACAAACCTTCAAAAGCAAACAAAGTGATGGCGTAAGTTTTATGATTCAAAATGATTAAACTCAATGGCCCTGATTTTATTGGCACGGCTGCCCTGAAATCGGGGCAGATGAGTCTCGCAGAACAGCACTCCCTGTTGGCCTGGGACACAACTTTACAAGCCTTGGGCAGCCGTGCCAATAAAATCAGAGCTAATGAATCTGAGAGAATGTAATGCATCCAGCTCAATGATCCGGGGCTGGATTTTCTGACTGCGTTTGCCCCAAAAATCAAAAAAATTCCGCTTGAGATCAAAAGACCTTTGCAATGCTGCCCTCAGCCACCACACCCCTTCCCCATCTGCTACAATTCCTGTGGCAGGCACAACAGGACAATTCCAGTGGAGGTGTGTGTTCCTCGAGCTCGCACTGAGCTACGTTGGAAAACTGGAGCAGGCTGAGGGCTGAAAGGTCAGAGTCAGAGCACGAAAGAGAATGGAAATTTCAGGAATCTCAGGATCATAGTGACCAGCTGAACAAAGGTGTTCAGTTAAGCGAACACCCCATCTGTGTTTTGTAGAGGAGATTGCTTTGTGAACAACAAATACAACTCGGTATGCTAAACAGAACAGCACTCTAAACCGTATACTAAATTAAACAGCATACTAAATTGAACAATGGGTTAATAAATGGCTGTTCCATTTGAAAGGAATGTTTTGGGAGAAGGGGAGACATTGCATCTCTTTCAAGGAAAGAGAGAAAGTGACCGAGGAATGGCCCAGAAGGTCACAGAGAAACCAGTCCCTATGGATTGCTGAGAAGCGATGGGAGGAACTGATCTGTATGATGGTGGCCTTGCACTAGAGTTGCCAAAACTGGCAGGGGATAATCTACTGGATATGAGGGCAGATGGCCAGGACAAGGGGAATTCTACCATGGATTCAACATCAGGCACGACAAACTTAAATCATAACTCCAACTAGGTCAGTGGTAAAATTATTGAACAGTGGGGCAGTCTTGAAGGACTGAATGGCTGGCTTCTCTGAAAAAGCACCTGACACTGCTTCTATGTATGGATTTGATGGCAGTCAGCATTTTTCAGGGCCATTAACCATCCTAATCCTGGCTCCTATTATCCAGTACACAATACTGCTGTTATTGACTGCATCGTATCACATCTCCCAGCAATTATAAGTGATCTATCTGACTTGACATGAAGTTGGCATCCAAACCCAAAATTAGGGTTTGGTGAGATTAATCTGTGCATGAACAGGCACGTGATAAATTAATGTTAATTATGTGGGCTACACAACTGGTGCTATGATCCCAGCTGCTGCTAATAGCGGACAAGTCAGATCCTGGAACTTGGCTTGATAGACCCAAACTTTCTTTTTTAAAAAGGAATTTTGAGGTAAGTTATTTAACAAATTCACTGGAGCGTGCTGATGAACTTTAAGCACAAAAGAACAAAACATTAAACAAGAATAGTGAACCAGATAAAAAGTTTCCAAATGTCTCAATACAAACACAAGAATATAATTCAAATATTCATGATTCTTTCAGCCCAGCTATTTCTTTGTGTACAAATTCGGAAAGATAAAACAATTTACCAGATATGTTTTATACTCTAATATTCAGGATCAGTATGCAGCACTTGTGACCCAGATGGTGAAGTGTGGACACACACACACACACCATACTCTGAAGTAAGTGACAAATGTGACCAAAGCAGATTCTATAGATTTCCCAACAACCCACTCAAAAATTTGCTACACTGTGAGCACACTAGTCTCTGTCTTTCTCACAAGGGCTTTCAATCGTCATGCTTGAAGAATTTGCCTTAGAATTCTCTTTCAAAATTCGCTCCCATGAGGAGAGCTTTAACAAGGGTCCATCAGGGCCAGGGCCAGGGCCTTGGGTTCAATTCATGGCTTGAGTCACTGTCGGTGTGGAGTCTGCACATTCTCCCCATGTCTGCATGAGTTTTCTTCTGGTACTCTAGTTTCCTCCCACAGTCTGAAACATGCTGGTTAGGTGCATTGGCCATGCTAAATTCTTTCCCAGTGTACATGAACAGGGGCCAGAATGTGGTGACAAGGGGATTTTCACAATAACTTCATTGCAATGTCAAGTAAGCGTACTTGTGACACTAATAAATATAAATGAATAGATTTTTCACCCAGAAATCAGTAACTCTGCATTGCATCTAGCCTAACCCCTCGTATTTCTAATGCATCGTGCACATGACTTGGTTCGAAACTGGGTCTTTGAAGTGGCATTTGCTGTAGTCAGCAGAACAGAATCTGTATGTTGATCTGCAGGAATCACTGAGCAGTGACTGATAGCCAAGTTCTGCACACATGAGGACGACCTCGAAGTGGAATCTTGAGTTCATGTCATACTATCTGTAACCCCCATGACTTGCCTGGGCTTGCAAAATCTTACTAATTGTCCTGGCTGGAGACAATACACGTCTCTTTAACCTGTGCTTAACCCTCTCTCCACTCACATTGTCTGTATCTTTAAGACTTGATTACCTGTAAAGACTTACATTCCAACCATTATTTTGTAAATTGAGTTTGTGTCTTTATATCCTTGTTTGTGAACTGAAATCCCAGTCACCTGATGAAGGGGCAGTACTCAAAGCTTGTGGCACCAAATAAATCTGTTGACTTTAACCTGATGTTGTAAGAATTCTTACTGATGTATAGAGCAAATAGCTGAGTGATTAGCTAACGGAGTAGACAGCGGCCTCTACTGGCAACTACAACTGACTGCACCAAGACCCGACTGCTCGGTTTCTGACATCAACCACTAGCCCTGATTTCCATTAACTCATGGAAAAGGCTACAATGGATCAATGTTTGTGTAAACCATGATGGGGTTTGTATAGGACTGGATAGCCCAGTAAGATCCTAGGATTGATCCAGGGACCAGGCTCTCTCAAGGAATATTTATCAGATTTATTTAACATTAAAATATTTGCAGCATTCTGAGGATTTCTTTGCACCTCAACTATCATTTATTTATCAGTTTTTAAGTAAAGAAATTACCGACATAAACATTTATTATTCTACAGTTCAGTCTACAATTTCTGGAACTACTAAAAAGGTCAATTTGTCACCCAGAACATTTTAATCTACTGAACTTCAAAAACTAGTCACAAAATGCCATCTTTAAATTCTTCTGCCTGCAATGTTCTATTTGTTGAAATTCGCTGCTTGTTGAACCACCATTAAGCTAGCCACATCGAACAGCAAGCCAATCACCTAGATTCAGGAGAACTCTCCAGAAATACCCATCTGAGTCCCAGGGCTTCCTCTTTCTGCTTAAAAAAATTTAACTGCAGACACGAGAACAGTAAATGGGACAGAATCTCTCACTGAGTTCCATGTGGACTGGTTTTCCCTAAATATAAAAGACTTTCAATTCTATCTCTGTCTCTCATTGCTACTTCCCACCCCCTCACCTGCAGCCCCCTCCCTCCTCTCCCCCCGCTACCCAACTCTGACCAACCTTCACCTTTTCCAAGAGCCTTCCAAACTACAAGTCCTATCTTTCACTGCCTTCTCTATGCCTCCACATTCAAAATTCACCAAAGTTCCTTACCTCAGGCACACAGAGCAGCAGAATCCATGTCCCTCACACCTCCCAGTGCACACAGTCTTCTCTCCCACACCCAAATGCTTTTATAAGCTCCAGTTCACATTCAAGGTTTGTTTGCCCAATACATTTTCAAGCAGCACAGTAAGATGTAAAGATATGCAGGTTTTATTTCCTTCTCCAGCCTTTTTCTTCCTTTATTTAGACTCCCATGTCCACCTTGCCTACAGCTTCACTAATGTTAACTCCACCACCTACTCACTGGAGGCTCCATTATTCCCACTCAGCTCCCAGTCTCCCCTGTAAAGCACACTAACCCACACTGACCTCAGTCTTCCCCAGGACCTCTAACCTTCCCCAGTCCGGGACCTCTAATCCTCCCTACCCACAGTCTGGCCCGAGACCTCTAACACCCCCCTCCCCCAAGTCTCCCAAGACCTCTAACCCTCCCCACCCCCAGACTCTCCCAAGACCCCTAACTCTCCCCACTCCTAGACTGTTCTATGTTTTCTAATCCTCTCCACCCCAGTCTTTACCCAGACTTCTAACCCTCCCCACCCCCAGTCTCTCCTGAGACCTCTAACCCTCCCTACATTCAGTCTCCCCCGAGATCTCTATTCCTCCTCACCCCCAGTCTCTCCAGAGACCTCTAATCCTCCCCATCTCTTGGCTCTCCTGAGACCTCTACCCTCCCCCAAAGTCAACCAACCCTCATTGCCCCCAGTTTGCCCAGAGTCCTCCAGCTCTCACCACTGCCACTCTTCCCAAACACAATAATCACCCTACTACCTCTTCGCCCAGTCTCCACTAACTCTCATTGCATTCAATTGGAACATGTATCCCATCCTGGATTATCTGCTCGGGTCTCTGGCACAGAATATGAAACCCACAACCTTCTGACCCTAGTGAGTATTACTCAGTGAGCAACAGCTGACAGGTTAACATGCCAATGGATTCCAGTGCTACTGGTTGTTGATTTCCCATCTCTACCTACTGCACTGGCCACATAATCCTCTCCTACACAAGGGGAAGGGGTTGGTGTACCACTTCCCCATCTCACTCCTCTCACCCAAAAATACATTCAAGAGATCCCCATGGGCTCCCTTTGCAAGTCCATTGGTTGCAAAGGGTTGTTCCCAACTTGGAAACATTACAAACAAAGACTTAATAAACTAGGCTACAACCTGAATCATACAATTCTACAGTGCAGAAGGAGACCATATGGCCTATTGAGTCTGCACTGATCACAATCCCACTCAATCCCTATCCCACGCAATTACCACAGCTAGTATCCCTGACACTAACGGGCAATTTGGTGTGGCCAATCCATCTAATGCACACATCTTTGGACTGTGGGAGGAAACAGGAGCACCTGAAGGAAACCCACACAGACATGGGGAGAATGTGCAAACTCCACACAGACAGCAACCTAAGGCAGCACTATGAGGCAGCAGTGCTAACCACTGTGCCACCACACCACTTAGTATCTGTGATATCTTTGTAGGGTGAAAAGGAGACAGGAGCATACACGTGGATTTCAAATCCCCAACCAACTAGTTTAATCCAGCTGTGGTTTATATATGCACATACACAAATGGGCACAGAAGGGTGTTATTTTAGTTTTTTTTTGGTCAGTTACATTGCTTTGGTCATTTATCCTGCTTTCTTACCTCTGATTTTGGAACTGTGTTCCAACTGGAGACATCCTCTGACTCCAATGTGTCCAGTGATTCATTTGTACTAAGTGAAGTTTTTGTATAACTGTCTTGTATGCTCTTATCATCCTCTTCATCCTGTTCGCTGTGGCTCCAATTCAAACATCTGAAAGGGCCAAAATGGAAAAGAATTCTTTTAATTAACTGGTCTCAACTTCTATTAATTCATGGAAAAGGCCAGAATGGATTAATGTTTGTGTGAACTGTGATGAGTTTGTATAGAATTGGATTGGCCAGCACGGTCCTAGGATTGATACAGGCCTTAAGCCTAAAGTTAGGCAAATTCACGAAAGTGTTAATGAATGACCTCCCACCCTTGCAACACCACGTCCCTGCCCCCAACTCTCCCATCATTGGTTCCCTGACACACCCATCAGTTCAGTGCCTCACCACCCCTCCATAAAACAAATCAGAAAACAAGCAGATTCCTCATTGCCATAAGGCCGTAACATATAGGAACAGAATTAGGCCATTCAGCCCATTGAGTTTATTCACCATTTAATCATGGCTGATAGTATTCTCATCCTCATTCTCCTCTGCCTTCTGCAGCAGAGTTTCCCAGATTCACCACCATCTGGCTGAAGAAGTTCCTCCTCATCTCAATTTTAAAAGGAGTGTCCCTTCACTCTAAGGTCATGCCCTTGTGTTTTATGTCTTTCCCACTGATGGGAACATTCTCTCCACATCCACTCTGTCTAGGCCTCTCAATATTCTGTAAGTTACAATTAGATCCTCTCTCATCCTGCTATACGCCACTGCGTTCGACCCAGACTCCTCAATCGTTCCTCATATGACAAACCCTTCATTCCTGGGATCATTCTTCTGAACCTCCTCTGGACCCCCTCCAAAGACAGCCCATCCTTTCTTAGGTATGGAGCCCAAACTGCTCACAATATTCCAAATGCCTAACTAGTAAATACCTAATTGATAATTGTGACTAACAGCCTTTTCTCCCCATGCCCAATATATTTATCATTAATTAACAGAAGTGTCCGAATAATTTCTTTCTAACAAGAATTATTTTTGGGGTGGCACAATGGTTGGCAGTGCTGCCTCAGTGCCAGGGATTCTATTCCCAGCTTGGCTGACTGTATGGAGTTGGCACATTCTCCCCTTGTTTATGTGGGTTTCCTCCTACACTCCAAAGATGTAGGGATTAGGTTGATTAGCCAAGCTAAATTACCTCTTAGTGTTGGTTGGGGGGGTGCGGTTAACAGGGTAAATGCGAGGGGTTACGGGAATAGAGACTGAGTGGGATTGTGATCAGTACAGAGTCGCTGGGCTGAAAAGGCCTTCTTCTGTACTGTAAAGATTCTATGGTAAATATTGAACAACCACTTTAAAATCCAATTAAGATTTAAGAGAAACTTTGGCTACGATTTTCCCAAAATGGCTGAATTGGTTGGAAAACGGTTTTGTCAGTTCAGCTTCTCACCTGAATCTCCACATTCTGCAGAATTCCAATCGTGAATATCATTAAAAACCCAGGGGGACAGGGTCTATTCACAACGGAGGTTAACAGCTCTGGAACTCTATGCATGCATAGTGGCTCTGACCCTATCAGTCTCCCCATTCGCTGGCCAGCCCGAGACCCCACAGTGGTGCCTCTCCAGCCACCTCCCCCCCCCACCCTCCCGTGACACCCTGATCGCAGCCCTCGCAGCAATTCCCGGGCCAGCCCTGACCACCCCCTCTGCCCCCCAACTTCCCTGAAGTGCCCCATTGTTCAACCCATCCACACCCTACCCACCCCAGCAGTGACAAATCCCTACACCCCTCAACCCAGCAGACGCCTTCCCCTGCTGACTCCCCGTAGAGACAGGCCCTCCTGACAGACCAGTCTCACCTGGACAGCCCGCCCTAGTCGCTGCCTTCTCTCCATCTCAGACTGGTGCCCATGCAGAATGGCATTGAGCAACCCCCCCCCACAATCGGCCCTGCTGCTTTGGCACTTTGATGCCTGATGGGCAGTGCCAAGATGTTCCCTGGACATGGACACTTTGCTCCTTGGGCAGTGCCAGGGCTCTGCCAGGATGCCCATACCCAGGGAGCATCCCCCATTGCCCAACCCCCTAGCTCCCCCCCCCCTCCTGATTGCCCCCAATCTGGTAGGGTCTCCCACTAGTTCCCCAAACATGGGGAGCTAGTCTGACCCCTGTTGGGATGAAGTACTCCTAGCAGGGTGGGAGATTCAATCGGGACCTGATAATTAGACCTAAAACATATTTAAAATACATTTGAAGAAGATTCCAATGACTTACCTGCCTTCCCGCCGATTTCCAGCATGGCCTGACCGGCGACTGCTCGCCTGCTCTGGGAGATAGGCGAGCATTCCCGGCACGTACACAAATTCCGGGACAAGGCCGGCAACATTCATCTCCCACCGTGACCTGCCAGAAAATTTGCAGGTCATGATGGGAGAATTGCAACCTTCTTTTCCAAAAAGATGGGAGTTCGCAGGGTGAATGGGGTGGTGGCTGACTGGGGAAATGTTTAAATGGATAGCAGTACCAGGCTTGCTATCCAAAACCACGGTAAACCTATGGGCCTTCATTGCCAAGCATTGTCATGGAGAGTTGCAAATAGGGGTCTGGTTTAGGGGGTCGTGATGTAGAGATGCCTGCACTGGACTGGGGTAAACGCAGTAAGAGGTCTGGCAACATCAATTTTAAATCCAACCAATTTATTTGATAGTAAATCTGCTAACTTTCGGTGTTTGTGCCTTCGTCAGGCGAATGAGGTGTTCTGGTCCAGAACACCTCATTCACCTGATGAAGGCACAAAGGCCGAAAGCTAGCAGATTTACTATCAAATAAATTGGTTGGATTTAAAATTGGTGTTGTGAGACCTCTTACTGAGTTAGGGGGTTGTGTCCAGTGCATATAATACCATCATCAATCTTTAACTGGTGTTAAACAGGAAGCTGGGAGTTGAAAACAGAACAGGCTGATACCAGTATTGACTATGTGTTACAGACCACACCAGAGTGAATTTGCTATTTGCATTTCTTATCTTCCCAGCAACCTGTTATACAATAAGAAATGCTGCCTCTCGCAAACACAGCCACACTCACTGAGTTCAGGGTTGCAATCCTGCTTACTCACTCTAACATCAGAATGACACACACCATGGCTCATCGAGGTGGCCTCAAATCAACTCTTACACACCATCGATGGCATTGAACAGGTCTCTGTGACACTGTAGTAGGAGTGATCATGAACAGATCATAATATATACATAAAAAACAGGTTCACTGATGTTCTTTAGAGCAGGAAATCTGCTGTCCTTACCCAGTCTTACTGAGAAATGATTGTAACAATTCTCAACACCAGAACAGCCTCCTTCTTCAGGAACAACACTCTGAAAGCTTGTGCTACCAAATAACCTGTTGAACTTCAGTCTGGTTTGAGACTTTTTTTTTTTAAAAACTGTACTGACCCCAATCCAATGCCAGCATCTCCACATCATGAGAAATGATTCTCAAACTAGCACTGGGGACCTGGGTTCGAGTCATGATTTGGATACTGTCTGTGTGGAATTTGCACATTCTCCTTGTGTTTGCGTGGGTTTCTGCCAGATGCTCCAGTTTTCCATTAGTCCAAAAATGTGCAGGTTAGGTGGATTGGCCATGCTAAATTCACCCTTAGAGTCAGGGGGACTAGCTAGGGTAAATGCACAGGGCTTTGGAGTTAGGACCTGGATGGAATTGTGGTCCATGCAGACTCAATGGACCAACTGGCCCCCTTCTGCACTGTAGAGATTCTATGGAATTATGGATTGACACAGCATTAACAACTTCAGGACTTTTGAAAGCACTTTAAAGCTATAGAGATTCTTTTGCAGTGTAATACTGTTATAGTGCAGTAAACAAAATAGACAGCTGGTGCAAAGCAAGATCTCACAAACAATGAGAGACTGACCAAATAAAGTGTCTCCTATGATGATGACTGAAGAGTAAACGTTGACCAGACAGGACAGAAACCTCTCTTGCTCTTCTCCATAGAAGAGCCCTGGGGTGTTCTTTCATCATCAATTGTTGTACATTGCTGGCACAGACCAGACGGGTGAATGGTCTCATTGTATTCTGTTGGTACAGCAGATAACGATAGGATGTGAGAACCAGCAAATGCAGTGATAAGTGTGGCGCCTTTCATTCTCAGGATAAAACTGTTACCATTCAGGGCAGAATTTATTGCCATTCCCCAGTGCCTTTTTCACATAAAGGATGGTGGCAATGTGGCACACTCAGGCACAAAGCTGGTGAGACTGAAGCCAATTGAAAATTTCAAACTTGAGATTGACAGATGCTTTCGTTGTACAAGAATATTTGACTGTTACAGAACCGGGATGGGTGGAGTTAAGGTGCAGACCATCATGCTGTAATTGGAAGGTGAAACAGACTCAAGTGGCTGAGCTGCCTCCCCTTCATCCTGTCGGAATTCCGATGGGTGGGCTTTCTCGAAACATGGAAATCTGTACAACTTTTAGTTTCATAAATTCTTGCATGAGATGTGAGTGTTACATTCTGATTTCCCATCTCTAATTGCCCTTGAGAAGGTAATACAACAGTAGAGATCCATGTGATTCAGTTGGAAACACTTGCACCTTGGAATCGGAATGTCCTGGTTTCAAGTCCCACTCCAGTAGATTTACAATGACAACATAGTGCAACCTTCATATTTTTCAAGTTGGGTAGGGTATAGTAGTGAGCACCGCTGCCTCTCAGTGCCAGGAACGCAACTTCAATTCCAGCCTGGAGTCACTGTCTCTGTGGCATCTGTACGTTCTCCTTGTGTCTGTGTGGATTTCCTCCGGGCACTCCAGTTTCCTACCACACTCCAGTGATGTATGGGTTAGTTTGAATGGCTATGTTAAATTGCCCCTTACTGTCAGGTGGATTAGCAGGGTAAATACGTGGGTTATGGGAATAGGGCCTGGGTGAGAGTGTTGTCAGTGGCAGACTCAATGGGCTGAATGGTCTCCTTCTTCATTGTAGAGATTACTGCACGGTTGGGAATGCCATTTTTCAGGTGGGATTTAAATGATCCACTGGCATTGTTTGAAGAATGCTCTCCTGATAGACTGATGTTTATCATTAAATAAAACTGATCATTGGGACATCCATCTCAGCTATGTGGAGGAGCTTCCGGGGTACAGATCAGTTGCTGCATCTTTCTACAGCAGGATCTATACCTTTGACTGCAAGGAGCTTTCAAAGATCATAGAATCCTATAATGCAGGAGGCCATTCGGCCCATCAAATCCACACTGACCACAATTCTACCCAGGCCCTATTTCTGAACCCCCCACATATTTATCCTGCTAATCCCATCACGCTAGGATTAATTAAGAATGACCAATCAACCCCATCTAACCCACGCATCTTTGGACTCTTATAGAAGGAACAATAGTACTGAAAGTCTGTTTCATTCTTTCACAAGGGTTAATAGTTGCTCGTGTCCCAGATTCAATGGCCAGTCCTCATGTCTGAGCCAAATGAATATCTGAGACTAGGTGGCTGTGGGGTGAGAGTGCCATGCGACAGTGACATATCACTGGATAATGCAGGGAAGTGGCAAGCTTGGCAGTTGGTTTAACTTTACCATGGCCAATGTGTCACTGTTTAGCTGGGTGCTCCTTTGCTACATTCTGGAGGTTCACCCAGCCTTGTTTGCTGAAGTAATGTTTATTGATCACACCCAGTGTTTACCCACCAGCTGTATGGAGCTAATTCCTCATTCTTATTTGCTCAACTGACTTTATTGAGTAGGTACTTTGAAGGAAAGGTCGAGACACATAACATCTCAGCTCATATCTACACCGCCTCTTCTTTCGAAGGAGATATTAAGCAGAGGTCTTGGCACAATGCTCAGATAAATGTAAAATACACACAGGTGCTGCGGAGCAGAGCAAGATTTCATTCCCCATCAATCTTCCAACACCTTCTGTCTGTCCCTCTAAGATGATTCTGTTCATGCAAAAACAAAACTAAAATTTTAAAAATGGCCCTTGTGAACCCAGAGTGATGCTCCTACTTTATTTAACAAAGGGATTCTGAAACAGCATAGGGCCCTTCCTTATAGATTTAAATTGATCTAGAGCTGATTTCAGGTGATTGTTCCCAAGAACATGTAGATCTGTATAACAGCACTGGCTGATGTTAGGCACAAAAATTCACACTCAATATTAGACCATCTTACATCCAATAAACAGGCATTACGAACAAGGGTTCCTTCCCAGGTTTGTCCAGGTAAATGCAAAACATTGCTGCAATTCGAAACAAAAGCATCTGTGGAGTGAGATTAAAATACAACAGGTTTATTTGGTAGCACAAGCCACAAGCTTTCAGAACGCTGCCGCTTCATCAGTTGACTCATCAGATGAAGGAGCAGTGCTCCAAAAGCTAGTGGCTTGTGTTATCAAATAAACCCATTGGACTTTAGCCTGGTGTTGAGAGACTTCTTACTGTGTTTACTCTAGTCCAACACTGACATCTCCACGTCATGAGTGAGAGTAAAGCTAATGTTTAATCAAGAGTCATTCAGACTTGAAGCATTGCCTCTATTGTCTCTCCACAGATGCTGTCAGACCTGTGGAGATTTCCCAGCATTTTTGTTTTGTTTGCCCGAGTAACCTTTGCTGAACCAGACCAAGCAGCTTTTTTTTTAAAATTCATTCACGCAACATGGGCATTGCTGACTGGACCATCCTTAGTTGTCCTTGTTCAGAGGGCAGTTGAGAGTCAATCGCTTTGCTGTGGATCTGGAGGCACATGTAGGCCAGAACAGGTAAGGGAGGTAGATTTTCTTTCTAAAGGACATTATCAATAGTTGGAATAACCCGTCTGCTTCACTAGTGGTTTCATGGTCATCAGGAGATTTTTAATTCCAGGTTTTTTTTTATATATTGAATTCAAATTCCACCATGGTGGGATTTGAACCCAAGTCCCCAGGATCTAAGCTGAGTTTCTGGATTAATAGTCCAGCGATAATACCAGCAGCCATCATTTCCCCCAAATCAAATTGAATCGCAAGGAAGTCAGATTAAGCCCTTTAAATAAGGTTTTACTTCTTGTGTGTTTCAATGTTCATAATCTACTGGGGGAGAATTAGGGTCAAAGCAGAGAATTAATTCTGATTGCCAATCTCCCTTCATGTCTGTGTGCACGCAATGGTTAATTCCACCAGATGGGCCTGGAATTTTTTCTTAAATCCCCATTCTTTTCGCACAATGTTGTTTCTAGGGTGGGAGTGGGGATTGGGAACCATTCACTTGGAGTGGGGTAGAGAGGCACATGCCTGGAGAACAGGGGTGTTTTTCAAATCACTCACCTGGAGGGGAAACCATGCCACGCCCCTGTTAGGAGGAACCACAGCATTCACCTGGAGCCACAATCTCCAGGTGATAGAGAGCTTTTTTCATATTAGCTACAAAAGGTAGTAAGTTACTGTCCAAAACTAAGGAGCTTTCCAACATTTAGAGAAAGGCTCCATGAATTGCTCTGTAAGTGACCATCTTGCTTTGGGTTGTGCCCAGGGCGATTCATCTCAAATTGTTACCATTGCTTGCTGCGATTATTTGATCATCCCGGTAAAAATTGACTCCCTCATCAGCCAACTCAAACAGATGTTCTTTAGTTGCATTTAAATAGATTGAGGTCACTTCCCATCTGCAATTTGTTTTTGGAAATCGAAAGGCTTGTATTTGAATAAGACCTTGAACATAAATACCTTCCAAAAGCGCTTCAAGGGCATGATTAAACAAAACTGAAAAAAGACACCAAGCCAAAAAAAGGGAGGCAGTAGAAGAAAGTGACCAAATGGTAATTTTCTTTGTTCTTTTGGTCCCCAGAAGCATAGGGGGTTTTAGTCAAGTTGGGCAGCATGGTCAGTGCTGGCTTAGAGGGCCGAAGGGTGTAATTTTTTTTGTTCTTTGATTGTCCAAAGAATTACATTTTAAGGAAGAGCAATGAGATTCAAGGAGGGAATTCCAGCAGACATGGCCTACAGCTGAGAGCACAGCGGTCAAGAACGTAACAATGGAAGGCCTCAAACTCAGTGATGAACCAGAGCAGGACAACATCGAGGAAGCGTGAAGGAGAAATAATGTATGATTATGGAACATCAGCAGGCTGGTTAGACCCATCTGAAACTGCTGAATATGCGAGAATTTTACTCACATGGGAAGACAAAGTAGAAGCAGGAGGAGGCCATTCGGCCCTCCCAGCATTCACTTTGATCATAGCTGATCATCAAAATTCACTATCCTCCCCCCTTCTGTCCCCATATCTTTTATCTCTTTAACCCCTAGAGCTATATCTAACATCTTCTTGAAATCAGGTGACGTTTTGGCCTCAGCTGCATTTGTGGTGGTGAATTCCACACTTTCACCACCCACTGAATGAAGGAATTTCTCCTCACCTCAGTCCTAAAAAGTTTACTTCTAATCCTCACTTTCCAGTCAGTATAAAGTCATAGAATCATAGAATCGTACAGTGCAAAAGGAGGCCATTCAGCCCATCGAGTCTGCAATGACCATAATCCTACCCAGGCCCCTTCCCCACAACCCCATGCATTTACTTTAGCTAGTCCCCCGACATTTATGGGCAAGTTAGCACGTCCAATCAACCTAACCCGCACACCTTTAGACTCTGGGAGGAAACTGAGGCACCAGAGAAAACCCATGCAGGCACAGAGAACATGCAAACTCTGCAGATAGTGACCCAAGCCAGAATTGATCCCAGATCTCTGGCACTGTGAGACAGCAGTGTTAACCACTGTGCCAGTGTGCCACCCTGTGCCATCACCTTTATGACATCTGCTGTGTCAAGAAAACAGTCTATAATGTCTCTGGGAAAAGAGGAAATTTCATATTTAGCAGATAAATATTTTTAAAATTGTTAATAGGCCTCATTTGGTTCAAACTTTAGAAAGGTTGCCAAGATCTCTCATTCCAGAGATGTGCAGGTTGGGTTGATTGACCATGCTAAATTGCCTCTCACTGTGAGGGGATTAGCAGGATAAGTATGTGGGGTTACGGGGATAGGGCCTGAGTGAGATTGTTGTCAGTGCAGGCTTGATGGGCCAAATTGCCTTCTTGCTGCCTTTAGGGTTTCTATGATTCTATGAGGATGCTGAAGAGATGTGCGGATTAGGTTGATTGGCCATTCACTGGAATACCTCAGGAATGAGGGACTTCAGTTGTATGAGGGACAAGAGAAGTTAGTGTGATTCTCCTTAGAGCAGAGAACGTTAATGAGAGGGTTCATAACTTTTCACAGCTTAGAGATAAAAAGCTTCCACAAGCGGGAGGGTTGGTAACCAAAGCATACACAATTAAACCAGGGCTGAGGGGACTATTTTCTATCCTTTGATTTTCTGATTCAGAATACACTAAGAGGGGAGAGGAAACAGATTCAGCAGCAACACTCTTGGGGGTTGGGAGAAATTTTTGAAAAGAAAATTACAGGGCGAAGCTGAGAGAACAGAGGGCTGGGATTAAAAGGACAGCTCTGGCATGCTGGACAGAATGGCCTCCTTCCATGCTGTATTATTCTATGATTTGAAATATTCCATTGTTTTTGATCTGAATTTATATTCAAGGTGCAGATTAGGGCACAGCTGAGAAGACACTGCCACAAGAGTGCCAGGGCTGCTTATCACTTCAGACCCACCTGGCTGAGGGACAAAGGTCCATTTGGCAAATGTCATTTTAATACAACTGTTACCATGTACTGCAACAATCAGCTTCCTTTAGAAAACAGAATAACAACTGGCAGCTTACAGTGATAAAAAAAAGTCGTTTTTGTGTGTTTATTCTGCTTCAGTAAATAAAAGTATTGCTATCTTAATAAGGACATGACAGGAGGACATTCTATTTGGTCCATCAATTCTAGACCATCACCTCTTCAGCAGGTTTTGGCTTTTCCACATTATCACCTAAATCTGCGTATCCCACTAACATCTCTTCAAACCCTCAAAGACTTGAGCTTTAAACTTTAAATATAGGAGATCAGCAAAACTATTTTTTTTTTATTCTGAGAGGCAATACTTCAAGATCAGCATGATGGCACAGTGGTTGGCATCACTGCCTCACAGCACTAGAGACACAGGTTTGATTGCTAGCTCAGGTCACTGTCTGTTCGGAGACTGCACATTCTCCCTATGTCTGTGCGGGTTTCTTCCAAAGATTATTTATTAGTGTTACAAGTAAGGTTTACATTAATGCTGCAATAAGGTTACTGCAAAAAGGTTACTGCAAAATTCCCCTAGGTGTCACACTCTGGCACCTGTTTGGGCGAATGCACACTCTGGTTACCTCCCATAATTATAAATCTCACAACACCAGGTTAAAGTCCAACCAGTTTATTTGATAGTAATCCCACAAGCTTTCGGAAACGCTGGTCCCTCGTCAGGTTTGTGGAAGGTTCCAAATGCCTGATGAAGGAACAGCATTTCCAAAGGCTTGTGGGATTACTATCAAATAAACTGGTTGGACTTTAACCTGGTGTTGAGAGACTTCTTACTGTATTTGCCCCAGTCCAACGCTAGCATCTCTACATCATACCTCCCATAATCCAATGGCATGCTGGTTAGCTGCATTGACCATGCTAAATTCTTCCTCAGTGTATCCAAACAGACACTGGAGTATGGCAACTAGGGGATTTGCACAGTAACTTAATTGCAGTGTTAATATAAACCTACTTACAATAAATAAACTTTAAACTTTAGCCTCATTGTTAGGGCTAAAAGGATTAAATTATGAGTATAGGTTGCATAGACTAAGTTTATAATTCCTCAAGTGTAGAAGATTAAGGGTGATATAATGGAAGTATTCAAGCTGATTAAGAGGAAGTGGTGAAGAATGCCAGTTTTGCCCTCAAACCTGCTCTGAGTGAGATCATGGCTGAGCTATATCCTTACTCCATCCACTCACCTTGGCTGCAATTCTTTTTGTATTCATGTTCAACAAAAATCCATTAATTTCAGATTTAAAATGATTATTTAATCTTCTATTGCTTTTTGAAGATAGTCTTCAATTTCCTGAAGACTGTCACAAAGTGGGCATTAGCTAGAGTAAATGGATGGGATTATGGGGACAAGGCCTGGGTACGATTGTGGTCAGTGCAGACTTGTTGGGCCAAAAGACCTCCTTCTGCACTGTAGGGATTCTCTGATTCTATGAAAGATAGCTTTTCAAATGAAAAGTCTGGCTCAGAATGTTAAGGTTAGGTCTTCTTTTACTACACGGTGGCACAGTGGTTAGCACTGCTGCCTCAATGCCAGGTATCTGGGTTCGATTCCCTGCTTGGGTTACTGTCTGTGTGGAGTTTACACATTCTTCCTGTGTCTGCATGGGTTTCCTCCAGTGCTCCTGTTTCCTTCCATAGTTTGAAAGACAGGCTGGTTAGTTGCATTAACTTGAACGGGCACTGGACTGTGGTGGCTCGGGAATTTCACAATAACTTCATTGCAGCGTTAATGTAAGCCTTATTTGTGACTAATAAATGAACTTAACTTTAACTCTATGCCATCTGCCTCCCCGATCAATAATTCTTTTCAAAATCTTCAATCAAATCACCCTTTCATACAATCCCTACTGAGCAGAAAAAGAGATCATTCAGCCCATTGGGTCTGCACCGAATCTCTGAAAGAGCATTCCACATACACTCTGCCCTCCACCCTATCCTGTAACCCTGCACATTTACTATGGACAATCCAATAACCCACACATCTTTAGACTGTGAGAGGAAACCAGAGTACCCAGAGGAAATCCATGCACACAAAAGGGAGAACGTGCAAACACCACACAGACAGTCATCCAAGCTGGGAATTGAACCCGTGTCCCTGAAGCTGTGAAGCAGCATTTTTAACCATTGTGCTATCTTGCAGCTCTTTAATTATCTATATTTTGAGGACATTGACACACAGAGAGAAACTGTTATGGGAGAATCCAGAACAAAGGGATATAACCTTAATCAAAATTAGCTCATTCAGACTGGTGAGGAAATACTTTTTCCACACAATTGTGAAGGAAATCTGAAATTCTCTCTTAAAAAGCTGTTTAAGGCTGAGGTGAACTGAAAACTTTAGTGTCGTTGATAAAATTTTTGTTCAGCAAAGGTGTTTCAGAACCAAGTTATTATACAGATCATCCATGATCTTATTGAGTGGTGGTGCTTATTTGAGGGACTGAGTTGCCAACTTCTGTTCCTACGTTTCCCCCATAATTTACTTTTTTCTTGTGCACAACTTGTGGGATGAAGGGCTTGTTTGTAATGTAGTTTTTCTCTGTTTCTATGTTTTCTTTGAAGACATTACCTCTTAAACAAATACTGTTGTGTGATTGCCATCTGTTAACCTTATCCGAGATGTAGAGATGCTGGTGTTGGACTGGGGTAAACTCAGTAAGAGGTCTGGCAACACCAATTTTAAATCCAACCAATTTACTTGATAGTAAATCTACTAGCTTTCGGCGTTTGTGCCTTCGTCAGGCGAATGAGGTGTTCTGGTCTCCAAAAGCACACATACCAGCACAGACAGATCAGCAATCTGTAAACTGTCTGTGCTGATACAGTTTACAGATTGCTGATCTGTCTGTGCTGGTATGTGTGCTTTTGGAGACCAGAACACCTCATTCGCCTGACGAAGGCACAAACGCCGAAAGCTAGTAGATTTACTATCAAATAAATCGGTTGGATTTAAAATCGGTGTTGCCAGACCTCTTACTAACCTTATCCAAGCCAACACCTTCTTGCATTCCAATATTAAAAAAAGTGAAGAAAGTATTCCATCAGAAAAGACATTAGCAGCACCCATTTCATAGCTAGAGAAAGGTCTGTATCTACACATTGCCTAACTGGTCAACTCATTTATATAGTGCCACTAACGTTCAAAATCATCCCCAAGTTGGCAAACTGGATCATATGTGTCCAGAGCCTCTGCAATCATAACCAAAGGGCAACACATGCATAAAACTCCACAAGGATGGACAGCAGGACAGAAGATTGGACAAAATACAAAAAACAGCAATTCATGATTAAAAGATGAATCCAGAACGAAAAATAAGAGGCTAAGAGAAAGCTAGCTAGAAACACAAAACAGAAAAATGGATATTTTAAAAAGAATTAAAGTGTACACTGGTCATACAGAAATTGAGATAGGGAATGAATAATGGGAAAATGAGATGGCAGATGAATTGAAAAGGGTATCAGTTTTCAGTCACATGCAACTAACCAAACAGTCCTAAATGAGGAAATAGAAGGCAGAGAGTAACTCAGGAAAATTACAATCAGCAGGGAAGTAGATTCATAAAATCCTTGCAGTGAGAAAGAGGCCATTTGGTTCATTGAGTCTGCACTCACTACAATCCCACTCAGGCCCTATTTCTGTAACCCCACATATTTACCTGCTAATCCTTCGGACACTAAGGGGCAATTTAGCATGGCCAATCAGCCTAACTGTGCATCTTTGGAATGTGGGAGAAAATGGGAGCGTCCGGAGGAACCCACACAGATATAGGTAGAGTGTACAAACTTCACACAGCGACCCAAGGCTGGAATTGAACCTGGGTCCCTGGCACTGTAAAGAGGTAGTGCTAACCACTGTGCTACCTCTGATACTATAGACAGGTAGAACTGAGCAAATTGTAGGAGCTGAGACTGAGAAGTCTCTGGATGCTAACAGATGTCATTCTTGGGACTTGAAAACAGAGGCTAATGAGATAATTGTACATAGATTTGAATTTTCCAAAATTACTTAGTTTCTGGAAGCTTGTTATTGGATAGGAAAATAGTGAATATAAATTCTTTTATTGAAAAAGGGAGGGAGACAGAAAGCAGGAAACTAGAAGCCAGTTAGCTTAACAGGTCAAAAAGGGAAAATATTAGGATCTATTACTAAAGACTTACAGCGCAGCACATGAATACTTCAAGATAATTACGCAGAGTGAACATGGTTTTCAAAGAGGGAATTATGTCTAAACAACTCAGTGGAGTTCTTTGAAGAAGTAATGTATGCTGTGGATATACTGCACTTACATTTTCAGAGGGCATTTGCTAAATATGCCACATCAAAAGTTACTGCGGAAAATGAAAGCTCATAGTGTTGGTGGAAGTTATATGTAGTGAGGAAGAGAGGTGAAGAGAGGTCCAGAAGTTAGGACATATACAATTGAAGGCACAGCCACCTATGGTGGACCAGTTAATCTCAGTATAAAAGCAAATTACAGCGGAAGCTGGAATCTGAAACCAAAAGAGAAAACGATAGAAAATCTCAGCAGATCGGGCAGTACCTGTAAGGAGAGAAAAGAGCTGAAATTTCAAGTCCAGATGATCCTTTGTCAAAACTACAAAGTTAATCTCAGTGATGCTCAAGAAGCAAGAACTAAAGGAATGCATTTTGGAGGGATGTGGGGCGAGAGAAGTTTAGAGAGACTGGGAAGAATGAGGCCACGAGGGATTTGAAAACGATAGGAGAATTTTAAGATCAAGATATTTTTTGTAGGCCAGTGAGCATGGGCTGATGGGGGAATGGGATTTGGTGCAATTGAATACATTTGACAGAATTTTGCATTTTTGTATATGAAGGGTAGTATGTGGGAGATTAATACAAAGAGGAACAGTTGAATTTACAACTAGCAAAATCTTGAATGAGGATTCTAGGAGAGGAGTTGGGACAGGTGCAAAGTCTGTCAATGTTACACTGTGGAAATACCTGATCATGGCTGATGCCAGAAACTCATCTTTGTGTCAAATTTGACACCAAGGCTGTAAACAGATTGGTTTAACATCAGACTGGCACAACATCAGACTGGCACAAGCAAGAGAGGTGAAGTTGGTAACTACAAATGGGGTTTGGAGTGGAGACTGAAACCAATGGCTTAATTCTTCCCAGTATTAAGTTGAAGGAAATTTCTGCTCATCCAATGGTGGATAAGCAGTCTGATAATTTAATAACTGTACGGGGTCAAGAGAGGGGGTAGCGAAGTTGAAGTGGGTGTCATCACCATACATGCAAAAGCCAATGCTATGCTTTCTGCCAATGTCAGTGGAGGGCAGCATGTAACTGAGAAAAAAAGAGGAGGCCAAGCATTGATCCTGGGATGGGGCAGCAGAAGTAGCAATGCGAAAGCAGGGAAGAAACACCATTGCAAGTGATTCCCTGACTATGCTTAGAGGGTTAAGAATGGAATGAGGTCAGAGTATTCTCACCCAGCTGAACAACTGTGGAGAGGCTTGAAAGAGGCTGGTGTGGCCAGCTATGATCAAAGGCAGCACAAAGCTGGGGAAGAAGGAAGGTAGGAAGTTCATCTTTGTCAGAGTCACGTGGGATGTTGTTTGTGACTTTGGTAAGAGTTTTTTTTGGAACTGTTACAGAACAGGAACTAGGAAGGAATCAAACTTGGAATTCAAATAAAATGGATGTGGAAGGCAACATGTTCAAGGACTTTGGAGAAGGAAGGGGGAGGTTGGACAATAGTTTGCAAGGACAGCAGGGGCAAAGATTGATTACTTTTGAGGAGAGTGGTTTGAGCCTGATATACATTGGGAATGGGCCTGGAAATGTGGTGGGGACAGGTTCAATCGAGGAATTCAAGAGGCATTAGATGATTATTAGAATAAAAACTAATTGCAGGGGGGTAAAGCAGGAAAATGGGACCAAGTCATGGTGCTCATTTGGAGAATTGGTGCAGACGTGACAGGGCAAATGGCTCCTCCTGCTCTGCAACAATTCTGTGGTTGATGATGGCAGATTTAAGAGCCAGAGGGACAACTCAAGCTTCCACTCAAACTGATTTGCATTTCACCACATAAACCACTTCAATTGGGCAGCACCCTAAAACTTGACATGAAAAGCAATTTTTTTTGCTTTGATATATATCTCTTGGTGTCTAAGTTGCAACTTGGTGTAATACAGCCGAAACTGGGATTTTTACAGAGAAAGCATTTGAAAATCACCACCTGTGGAAAAACCTGATTCTTAACAACCAAAAATGGCTTGACAAAAAAAAAGTGTACAGAATCTTTTGCTATTGGGTGGCGGTGTGTGTGTGTGTGTGTGTGTGTGTGGGGGGGGGGGGGGGGGGGGGAGGACAGCAATCAGGGTGTTCTGGCAAATTAAAGATTGTATTACACAGCTTCTAAAACATGTTAATTAGTATCTTGGGTCTAAAAGCAAATAAAATTCAGATAAAAATAGAAATACAAGGAATGCTCAGCAAGTCAGACAGCATTGTAGAGAGAGAAGGAAATTGAACATTCAAGTTTGATGACTCTTTCCTCCTTGAAAGCTCGTCATGACAACAACCATTGGAAAACCACATTGTAATTAATTCCCTCAGTAGTACAGCCAGTTTTATGGGCTGATTGCAACAGGATGTTTATTTCAATTGGGGTGAAATATCCCTGAAGCAAAAAGTAATCCTACTCAATGTCCCCCCAAAAACTTTTAAGCAGCAATTTTGGGCAAATCACACCTGCAAAAGTAATGCTAGCGAGTGAAAACAGTAAGTTGCTTTAGTTTAAAAGTGCAATGGATTTAATGGAGTTTTGGTCAAGAAAAATATCTTAGAGCTTTCTTCGGATCGTCCAATCTAATGGAGAAAAAGACCAATTCAAATCAAAACTGGATACAGAAGCAGAAATGCAGTTAAATTTATTGAGTAGGCACTGTATAACTGGATTAAACTGCATTTTGTTGAAACTACTTTAAGATTCCAGTTTAATAGCCTTACTGAACAGGTATATAATCTCTTAACAACTTTTAAATATTGACCTCAAACTCTAACCCTATTTATCTTCAACTTATGCTGCCTGATCTGCTGAGTGTCTGCAGCCTGAGATAATCGTGGTTCTTCCTCAGAGACATTCCCACATGATCTGGCCCTTTGGAGTGGATGGAGGCAGCTTGGCACACAGAGAGTAACCAATCACCCATCTAGCATGAGAACACATAATAAGAACAGTGAGCAATAGCCAGAGAGGCTAATAAAACAGATCCAGCCAGTGTTCCCTCATCAATTCACGAGCGACACCTATGTTGGAACAGCATTGATGTGGGTATGTTAGAATCATACAGGCTTGAAATGTCAACTCAGTTTCTCTCTTCACTGATGCTGAGAAATCTGCTGAGGTTTTCCAGCATTTTTTTGTTTTTTTATGTATTACATGGATGGGGTTAGTTGAAAAAGAGGAGGAAGAGGCTTCCAGGAGAACTGACATAGACTGTTTGGGTCAGGTGGTCTTTTCCTGTTGTGTAAAGGGGTGTTGGGAAGGGGTCTTCTAGACTCAATTGCAGATAGCCCATATTCAGTTGAATCCTTAAAGACTCTGTGGTGACTATAAGGTCCAAGCAAAAGCAATTATTTTGAGTATTACCTCTTTAAAACTTATGAATATTTGACACCAGGTTGAAGTTGGAAGTACTGAGTTATCAACCCAGTAAAATTCAGGAGTCCCAAAGAAAATCCTTGCATGACACCATTTTGAGACATTAACTGGAGAAGGAGATATACAGCACTGGATTCTAAAAGAAGCACAAGGGAAATACAAGGACCCCCTAATCTTCTTTAATAAAGAAGTTGACAGGTGTGAAACTGAAGGTCAGTCAGGGTGAGTGTTAGTGAAGAGATGATGGAGGAGGTTTGAAGATGGCATCCATTGCTGTTGATATTCACTTTTGGTAGAATGGTGGCATAGTCATTGGCACTGCTGCCACGCAGCACCAGGGACCCAGGTTCAATTGCAGCCTTGGGTGAGTGTTTATATGGGGTTTGTATGTTCTCCCTATGTCTGCATGGGTTTCCTTCCACAGATGTGCAGATCATGCTGATTGGCTATGCTAAATTGCCCTTTGAGAGTCAGGGCATCACCCTTCTGCACAAATAGGGACTCTGTTAAGAGTAAGGTCACTCATGAGGAATGGCCATTTAGCTGATACAGCCCAAGTCCATTGGCCAGCCACATGATAACCATAATCCAATCAATGGCTGAAGAGGAACATCCTAATCATTATTCTGTCACTAATGGACCATGGAGACTAGGAAATGGCCATTCAGCCCCTCAAGCCTACTCCTACATTCAATTATATCATGGCTGACCTGCATCATATTTCCACTTACCTGCCTTCAAATCTTTACCTAATAAATGTCTGGGGAAATCTGTTCTGACTTTTTTTTCAGTTGACCTTGTCAGCTTCCAGCAACTAGACTGCCTGACATCACCCTGAACAATCTCTTGATTCTGAATTTGCCTACTGGGTAAAGTTTCTCTTTATTGATTTTAACAAATCCTTTAATCCCCTTAAACACTCTCAATTGATCTTAAAATAAAAGCAAATTGCTGTGGATGCTGGAATCTGAAACAAAAATCAGAAAATGCTGAAAAATCTCAGCAGGTCTGGCAGCATCTGTGGGGAGAGATTTTCCAGCATTTTCTGTTTTAGTTTCATATTCCAATTAATCTTAACCTGCTAAACCCAAGGGATTGAAGTTGAATGTATACAGCCAGTTCCCCTAATTTAATCTGGATAACATCAATTTAGGTATACTTCCCTCTCCAAGAGTGACACATCCCTCTCGTGAGCTGTGATGCCCAGAGATATACAACAGAATTCCCAATGGGAATATTTTATATGATAGGCTGAACTTCCATCCATTTAGCCATTCAACCTCATTGAAATAGAGACTAACAATCTTGCATCCTTTTTAAATGACTTTTTTTTTAAAATGTAGTTCTCCACAATTTTTAAGGATTCCTACAATCCTGGATCTCCCTGGTTCTATACAGCTCCTGCCTTCTGGAATATCATTATTATTATTAGAGGTTTGCGGTCAGCGCTGATATAGATCATATCTGAATGAAGTCACATCCCAACATACCCGAATCTGCCCCTTTAACTCACTCCTTTCACAGTGCAGAGATAACAGGACTCCAGAGTGTGCTGGAGTGGCTTTCCATACCTTTGTGCTGCAGTGTTCAGACCAACTCTCTTCTTCTCGCATCTCCTCCGCTTTTTCTTTGCTTTCTCTCCTCCCACATATTTATTATCCACTTCTGCCCGTGCTCCATCCGAGCACCCGAGACTACTGTCGCTCCGGGAGAATAACTTGGAGATGGATTTGCGGACGGAAAGTCTCCTGGACATGGTACAGAGACGTCAGCGGCCAGTCATCGCTTTTAAAGCAAAGTAAACTTTCTTCAATGCAAATGGCCCGGCGGTGACCCCGGGTGAGAGGCGGGAGGTGAGTGAAACTGACAACAGGCATATAGCACCTGTGAAGCGGCCGGGATGCTGAGGCCAGACACGCACACAGGGGCGGAACTGGCTTGCTGTCAACTCAAGGCTGCAGTCATTTGCAAGTTAAATACTAGGGGGAGAAATGGACTCTCGCACAGTGGCGGAACTGGTTTACTATCACCTCCACAGCAATAATTAGTTATTTGCAAGTTAAATAAGAGGAGAGGGAGGGAATGAGAGACGCAGACATCAGAGAAACAGAAAATGCTGGAAAATCTGAACAGGTCTGACAGCACCTGATCAGACAATCCTGCAGTACAGAAGGAGGCCATTCGGCCCCTTGAGTCTACACCGATTACAATTCCACCCGAGCCCTACCCCCATAATCCCACATATTTACCTTGCAAATTTCCCTGACACGAAGGGGCAATTGACCTAACCAGCGCATCTTTGGACTGAGAATAGCCACGATGTGGAGATACAGGCGTTGGACTGGAGTGGACACAGTAAGAGATTTCACAACACCTCCAACAGGCTTATTTGTTATCATGAGTTTTTGGAGCACTGCTGGTTCATCAGATGACTCACTCACCTGATGAAGGAGCAGCACTCCCAAAGCTCGTGATACCAATAAAGCTGCTGCACTTCAACCCCGTTCTATG
This sequence comes from Sphyrna mokarran, assembly GCA_024679065.1. NCBI lineage: Eukaryota > Metazoa > Chordata > Chondrichthyes > Carcharhiniformes > Carcharhinidae > Sphyrna > Sphyrna mokarran. The sequence continues at coordinate 16,110,345 of JAGIQG010000024.1, read as the reverse complement.
AGACTTCTTACAGAGAGAATAGAGCCATAGTTTCTGGGTGACACTTTGTCAAAGCTCTGGTTGAAATTTTGGCTCTATATACTTTCCACAGAGGCTGTCAGACCTGCTGAGATTTTCTATCATCTTCTGTTTTTGTTAAAATGAACTGTTACATTTCCCACATCTCCATACAATCAATACTTTATGAGGATGACCTTACCAAAAACATTTTAAGTCCAGAATGGACAGGAATATAGAAGAGATGCTCATCCATTTGGAGGGGGTGGGGGACAAGTTCAAACCCTGAATTTTATGCATTTAGTGGATTAAACTATGGCCAGATTTTTCCTCACCTCTCAGGAAGGGGGTGGGGCTTAAATTGTCAGTCAGCATGCTATAGCAGCAGAGGGAACTATTAAGCATGTGCAGACATCTGGGGCCACACGTGTAATTGTGACAGCAGAGGCAGGTCTGAGAGAGAGAGATCTGTCAGGCCTCTGCTGCTGCAGCTAGCCTCAACAAACCACCTTCACCTCAGCTACTGCAAGGCCCAGCAAGCGCCACGTCATTTGGAAATATTGCCCTCCCACTGCTATTCAGACCAATCATGCCCCCCACTCATCACGATCTCCTGCAGAGTGGCAGCAGGGCCCCTCCACAGCCACCCCAACCTGGCTGTGCTCCCTTCAAGTCCCACACCCATATGCCCTTCTTCTTCAAACCCTGACCCTTCGGCTGCACCCATAAGCCACACCCCTTCAGACTCCACTGGCACTGCCCAAGGGGCTCATCCACCCTTGCCCGCGACCTTCCCAGTGGGCATCAATGGCCTCTGGCTTTACTGGCGAGGGCATCTCAATTGTTCCTCGTTCACGGGAGCAGATGCGTTCCTTGTTGGTAAGAAGCCTCCAAGTGAGGCCGCAAAGGCAAGTGAGGAGGGACGATTGCAACTGGATTCATTAAATCCATGGAAATGATATTTTAAATATATTTAAATAAATTATTCAGCCCCTTGCTGGAAATTGGCACCAAGCTGATCATTCCTGATGTCTGGTGCCTGTAAGAGAGCCAAGAGTAATCAGGCACAAAGCTGATCACAGCCCACAACTTTCTTCCCTTTTTTTCTCACTTTCATCTGTCCTTTCTTCCTTTCAGCATTTCTTCCACTAGCTTTGAACCAGGACAGTTAGAGGCAGCTGCATATACAGTGCACCCGGGTCCCTGGTGCTGTGAAACAGCAATGCTAACCACTGTACCACTGCACAGGCCCATGAGCTAACTTCATGCTGGGGGTTGTTTGCTCGATAAAGGCAATCTGCAGCTCACAAGAAGGCTGCCTACTATTGGTTCTGGAATGTTTGTGAAATCCAATGAATTCAATGGCAGGAATGTAATCTTTGTGACATTTATCCCTGACTCATAGAATCATAGAACCCTACAGTGGAGAAAGAAGTGCTTCGGCCCATCGAGTCTGCACCAAACACAATCCCACCCAGGTCCCCATATCCCTACATATTATACCCACTAATCCCTCTAACCTACATATTCCTGGACACTAAGAGGCAATTTCTTAGGATGGTCAATCAACCTAACCCGCACATCTTTGGACTGTGGGAAGAAACCTGAGCACCTGGAGGAAACCCACACAGACACGAGAGGAATGTCCACACAGACTGTGATGCCAGCTGGAAATTGAAGGACCCTGGAGCTGTGAAGCAGGACTGCTAACCACTGTGCTACTGTGCCGCCTGGATTATTATTATTCCTCCTTGCAATTATTATTGTATTGTTCCAGGGAGAGTGAAAGAGAATTAGATACTATGCCAGTTAGATCTATTAGATTTCCGTACAATTCTAAAAAGCATCTTTTCCTGAAGGTGCATATTTCTTATACAAGATACTACATACTTCCTGCCTAGAAGTGAACAGGAGGCATTGCTTCCGGAGAGGCAGTCAGAGAAAATGATGCAGCCAGTTAAGCATTAATTCAGATTGGTCATTCACAAGAATAAGTACAGATGGAATTGAAAAAAAAATTCAAATAGTTCAGAGCCTGAAATTGTAACTGATGCTAATGACTGGAGGTGAATGGCACACAATGTGATCTGCCGAGGAATCACAACAAACATTTGCTGCAAATACTCAGCTATGGAGAGGGAAACAGAGTTAACCTGGCATCAGGTCTCAGCTCTGGTCCGGCTGATCACAGGTGGGACAGTGCGTGTGCTTATTGTGAGGACAAGATGCGGGGCTGGATTTTACACGTACCTATGGTGGAGGAGGTGGGGGGGGAGGTTTTGAAGACCAGGAGGAGTTCTTAAAATCCAACAGATTTACACATACCTGCTATCTACATATTGGAGATTCTATGGGTGGGGGCGGGGGTGGGGCGGGGGTGGGGCGGGGGGTTGCGGGTAGATTGTGCAGGTTAGGTGTTAGGCAGTCTGCCCATCCTTGTGCCTGTTGAGACTCTTCTGTTGAGACCAGAAACTCAATTGGACTCAACACATTAATACAGTGGCTACAAGAGCCGGTTAGAGGTTAGGAATACTTTAACCTCACTTCCTGACTCCCCAGAGTCTGTCCATCATCTACGAGGCACAAGTCAGAAGTGTGATGGAATACTCCCCACTTGCCTAGATGGGTGCAGCCCCAGAATACTCAAGAAGTTTGACACCATCCAAGATAAAGCAACCCACTTGGTTGGCACACATCTACAAACATCCATTCCCTCCACCAACGATGCCCAGTAGCAGCAGTGTGTACTATCTATAAGATGCATTGCAGCAATTCACCACAGATCCTTAGACAGCACCTGCCTACTCACAAAGGACAAAGGCAGCAGATATGTGGGAACACCACCATCTGTAAGACCCTCTCCAAGACACTCACCATCCTGACTTGGAAATATATCGCTGTTCCTTCACCATTCTTGGGTCAAAATCCTAGAATTCTCTTGTGTCAACCCACAGCACATGGACCGCAGCAATTCAAAAAGGCAGCTTGCCACCACCTTCTCAAGGGCAACTAGGGATGGGAAATAAATACTGGCCAGCCAGCAATGCACAAATTCTATGACTGAATAAAAAAAATTGGCCAACCAACACAAAATCCTGCTTCAGGGCTAACCATGGGCAGGACATTTTGCACTCAATTCTGGGTGAACAAAGTATACAAATCCAATGGGTGAAACATTCAGGCTATGGAGTCAGCTCCTTGCCTGTATCCTTTATGTATACAGTTGCAACCAAGTAACAAAGACTTGCTGTTAAACTGCTGAAAGCTACAAAGTCTTCTTTAAGAGACACCATTCTGTAATCAACATTCTCCCAACAGCAGGGAGGTAGTTCAATGATAGAAACATCATCCTGACTGATCAAAGTCTTCAGACCCAGAAGTTGCCAGCTTGCAAATGACTTTCTAAAGGAATTGGGGGAGAATTGTGTTTAGAGGAAGTGGATTCTGAGACAAAGGAGCTGTGACCAAGACAGTGAATACAGAGAGATCATGTGAGGTGACAAGATCATGTCCATGAAAATGGACCAGGGAGTTTAATGCAGGGACAGCTGTTTAAGGGAAGATGAGGAACCAATGAAGGACGAGGAACCAATGGAACCAGGGAAGCAAGGACAAAGTAAGTTGAAAGGGAGATTGAAGTCACTGAGGACAGGAAGTTACTCTTTACAAAGACTGAGGGGAAGAGAGGAAGAATGTATTAATGAGAAACTGCAGGAAATGGAGAATGAGCATTTCAAAAAGAGGTGGAACACGATGAGATGCTTGAAGGAGGAGGAGTCACTGGAGGAGCAAAAGAGATCAAAGGATAATTTTGTGATAAAGGCCACACTGCAGTGGTTCTGGTCAGGGAGGATGGCTGGATGACAAGCTTTCAATAAGGGCCAAGGTGATTTGCTTTAGTTTTTCACAGGATGAGAGTGTTGTGGCAAGGATAGCATTTACTTCCTATCTGAATTGGCCCTGAGAAAATGGTGGTGAGCCACCTTCTTAAATCACTGTGATAATGTAGGTAAACCGACAGTGTTATTAGGAGGGAGTTCCTGATCCAGCAACAGTGAAGAAATAACAATATAGTTCCAAGTCAGGACAGTGTGTGACTTGGAGGGGATCTTGCTGATGGTGGTCTTTCCATGACTATACTTCTGAGGTGATAATGGGTGTGGGTTAGAAAATACTGTTGAAGGAACTTTAGTGAATTGCTTGTCCCCATTCATGAGCCAGGTCTTCATCGAGGCCATACGGTTGACAGTAAAATCATGGATAGTCGTGATCTGTTCACAAGTGAACACTCATTCCTGATCAAAATGCAAAGAGTGATTACTGATATGTTATGGTCCAGTGGTCGGGTGGGTGAGTGGAATGGTAGGGTGGTTTCATTAACAGCAAATGTGCTGGGTGGGAAAGCTGGTGAGAGAGACAGAGGCAGCTAATAGGGTTGCTGTAAGGAGATGGTGATGAGAGCCTCAATGAGCCCTTTGGAGATTGAACAGAGAGGAATAGCGGGAAAGCATGGACCTATCCAAAGAGGATTCAAGCCTAGGTGGCAGCAGGGAGTAGCAAGGCAGAAGAGTAACGATGGGTTGGCACTGGGTGTCGATATCGGTCAGTGTCAACCATGGGAGAATATGAAATTGCTGCCTCCTATGTCATCGCTGTTACCACCACAAACCACCAGCTCTCTGCCTCTGGACACACCCGCACTGCCCCAGTTAGAAAGTCGGGATGGAAAGCTTACCAGTGATAATTGACCTCAGCAAGTTTACACCTTGGGAGCAACATCAATTCCTTTAGGGTTAACATCCTTACCCATTGTCATGTTACAATTGGTCCCCAAGATTCTCAAATTTGTTATCCTGGATGAAATCTGTCAAATTGTCACCCTCTGTCCTCCTCAGAAGGACTTATCTTGGCATAAGCCTCCAGTTTGCTCACTTCAGGCAGTGATATCCCCAACCTGTTATGCCTGTTTAGGGAGGGATGAACTGGCTCCCTTTCTTTTTTCAAGCCCCTCTGATTAACTTAAAGGATCTCTTCGTTTACGAATCCCTTTTCTCATTCCCAGTATTTAAGCTTCAAAAGGAGTGAATTGAATCAGGCTTTCTTGAGTTAAGAACCGAGTGAGTTTATTAATTATTGAAGGCAAAAAAATGATAAAAACACACCCATTCATATTAGGCAGATTGGAAGTGAGAATTGAGTCCAAAGTAATTAAATGAACAAGAAGTTATTCCAAACAGTTTCTGACTCATGAGAAGTAAATGATTGAGGCTTGCGACTGTTGCAATTCAGGATTCAAATGGTGCTGACTTCAAGAGGCAAATAGTTAGTTTTGAGAGTTGAATATTCTGTAGTTTGGCTGAGATGTTGCCCAGGTTTCCTTTTCCACTGTGATTTTTGCCAACTTCAGCAATCTGAAGGAGAGAATTCTGCAAAAATCTTTTGAAAGGCCACTGATGCTGATTGGCTTTTTGCTTCAGTGTCATACACACCTTGATGCCCCAGCATTGGTTCACACATACAACAAACACACACTTGAGACAGATGTTACATTGGCGTTTATCCCATTCTTTGCATATTCGCAGAAAGCAAAATCCACAAATCCATCTGGGACTCAACATGCGTAGAATATTTTTTGATGGTTTGATACTCATCTCCTATTATCTCCTATTGTCTCCACCAGAGATGACAATTAGTATGCTTTATAGTAATCATTATCTGGAAACAGGGTGGTTCCATTGTTTCTTCCAGATTATCACCCCCCAGCAATTCAGCCCATGACCTGCTTCATATGCTCAGGCATCCTCAGCTTGTATGCCTATTTTAAAAAGAAAAATCTCACAGGTCATGTTTAAAGTTTCATACTCCCAGAGTTAATCCCTTCATTATCATTGCAGTTGGAAGGATCCAGCCTTGGAGAGCTGGTGATCAATCAACTCTTTACTTCCAAGAGTGACAACATGCAGTCCCAAAAGACCAAGAAGTGCATGTAAGACTGGAGTCTCGGAGTGGGGAGACCAGATTCAAGAAGTCATGAGGGAGAGTGAAGGATGAGGAATGACCTGGTTGGTCTGGGGATGTAATGTGCCCAGAGGACCCCCAAAGGATGTTCCTCTCTCCTTGTCCGACACCACATGGAGTGGGCCTCCCTTCTGCAGATGCAACTGTTTATGTTGTTTCAACCCTGCCCTGGGTTGAGGTTGCAATTTAAACGTAAAGGTCAACTGGCCATTCGACCCATCAACCAATTATAAAGGCAGGCAGGCAATACAAAATCCCCATCAACTGGTGTTTAATTCATTTAAATTAGCTTCTGGATTGTTGGCAGGCACACTTCTGACTCTCGCATATGCCCAGTGACCAAAATATCATGCGAGTGCGCGAATAATGTCAGGATGCACACAGTTGCCTTCTCGCACAATTTTATGCTCTTCAGGGTCAGGCGTGCACCTTAACTCTGTACTTCAAATTCTGTCTCGTGACTTGGTCTTTACATGTCTCTTCTCCAAACCACACTGACCCTAGGTCTGGGTCACGTGTCTTCTTGTATCTGTGTAGGTGGAACAGGCACACGCATTAAGCCTGTGTGTGTCAGATTCTTATACTACACCCTTCACTTTCGATGCCTTTGTCCCTCAGTAAAACCTTTACTCGCTTTCACTCTGGGAGAAAGTAGCACCCTATTAGACAGAAAGAAACTAAAAAGGATGATGAGGAAGACAAAAACGATGTCAAATGCATAAAGTCTGGTGAATAATGTGGGGGGAATTACAAGCATAAAATAGCTGTTGGAAAAATGGTGGAAACATGATGAAGTTACGATAATGGAAATGTGACTTTAAAGTAAAAATTTAATATTCCAGAATAAGAAGATTTGCAAAAGATTGGAAAGGATTATAAAAAGGACAATATGATGAGGGAAGACATTGTAGTTTTGGAAACAGAGGCTATCCTTAATCCATTTGCTTCAAATTAAAAAGCAAAGAAATTTGAACATGCTACTGAGAAGCATTCTACAGGCCTGAGTGAGAAAAGGAAATCAGAGCAATGTGCCAGAACAATAAAACAGTGATAATGAGGAACTTTAATCGTTCAAATATTGATTGGGAAAACATTGGAGTACAGGGTATGGATGTATTCAGAGAACGTCCTTGACCACAGCGTTTCTGTTCCAATGTAGAATGAGACATATCTGTGCCAGAGAACAGGGTGAGCCAAATGAAACTAGTGTCTGTGAGGAAACAGTTGTATAATAATGATCATTCCACAGTAAAGTTGAGATAATAGCAAAGAAGGGTGAGGAGCAATGTAAATAGAACTTCAACATCAGAAAAGGGCAAATTTAAATGGGAAGACAGGGGATCCAATTAGTTTAAATTGGATTGAAAGGGTGGCAGGAAAATGGTAACAGACCAATGGGTGATCTTTAAGGAGAAGATGTTTTAGTGCAGGCTAAGTACAATCCAAAAACCAGAGCACCTGGAGGAAACCCACACAGACACAGGGAGAATGTGCAAACTCCAAGCAATCAGTGACCCAAGATCAGAATTGAACCCCAGTCCTTGGCACTATGAGGTAGCATTGCTAACAATTGTGCCACCATGCAGCTCTAAGTGCTCCGATTCTTTCTCACACGACAAAGATGTGTGGCTTAGGTGGATTGGCCATGCTAAATTGCTCCTTAGTGCCCAAAGACGTGTAGATTAGAGGGATTAGTGGGATAAATGCATGGCATTATGGGACATGGGGTGGGCCTGGCAGATTTGATGGACCAAAACGGTCTCCTTCTGTACGTAGGGATTCTCTAATACCGTCATTGGCTAATGGCAAATTATTCAAGAAAGGGTGCAAGAACATTCCTAGTAACTATAGGATAATCAATTTAATATCAAAGTAAGCTTTTCACACCAATAATCAGGGAAGAAAGTCAAAGATACTTAGAGAATTAATTGAGGTAATTGAGGGAAGCTGGTGTGCATTTGTAAATTTTCCATCATCTCTCATCAATCTTATTGAGTTACTGATGAAATAACAAGGAAAGTTGATGAAGGGAATGCAGTGAATGTTCTTTATAAGGATTGTAAGAGAGCGTTTGAAGGAGTATCGTGTAAAAGGCTGTTAACAAAATTTAGGCTCATAGAATAGGAAGGTCAGTGTCAGCTTGGATTAAAATTGGTGGATGGTGGACAGTGGTCTTCCTCACTGTTCAGTTCTAGGTCTTACAACCTTTCCTCGCATAAATATAAATGACTTGGATATTTAAAATTTGTTGATAACAAGTTTGGTGGTGTGGGAAACAGTGAGGATTAAACCAATAGGAAATGGACAAGCTGGCAGAAAGGGCAGACTTTGACAAACAGTATTTCCTATGGAGAAGTGTGAGGTGAGGCATTTCAACAGGAGGGATAAGGAAAGATAATATTGGCTTAAAAACGCTGTTCTAAAATGGAACAAGGGATCTGGGAGTTTATGTGTATAAATCTCTGAAAATATCAGGACATATCGAGAGGGTAGTTGGCTGAGCATCTGGCTTCATAAATGGAGGTATTGAAGACAAAAGCAGAGAAACTATGCTGATCCTTTATAAAGCTCTGTCCAGGTCGCAACTCGAGTATTATATCCAGTTCTGGCTGATCACCACACTTGAGAAAGGAAATGACGGTGCTTGAGAAGGAGGAGAGGGGAAATTGTTCCACCGATGAGGGATTTGAGCTACAGGGTTAGGCGGGAGGAGCAGGGATTGTTCTTTCTATAGCGAAGGAGGGGAGATTTGATAACGATGTATGAGATTATCACAGCTTTAGATAAGGTAGACAAAGAAAGTCTGTTCCAAATAGTTGGCATTACAGTGGTGGAAATTTCTGGCTGTGCTCATCCCAAAAATAGAAAATCCCATCCAATATAAACAGGTCTTTGTATGATCCGCACCCAGTATGAGAAAATTCCCCCAAAAGTTTCTGATTGTAGATTTAAGGTTTTGGACAAGAGTAGGGGGAGATGTGACGAAGAACATTTTTATACAACAGGTGACAATGGAATTCACTGCCCACCAGAGCTGAAACAAAGACAATCAATGATTTCAAAAGGAAAAATTGAATAGGTACTTGAAAGAAATAAACTTATAGGAATAGAGTGGAGAAATTATGTTGATTGGATCGCTCTGCAGAGATTTGAAGGGTTGAATGACCTTCTGCATGTAATGATGTACATCTCTTTAAAGAAGATCCCATTCACCACCTGTAGCTTTAGAATGCTTCGTGCTTAATCTCTATATTTAGAATTCTCCTCTCGCTATTCTTATATTATACATCCAGTGTTGTGTGCCGGGCTGGACTTTGATGAGTTCTTGTAGTTCTAACCATGTGGCATCAACAGAAAGAAGTCTCACAACTTCAGCTTAAAGTCCAACAGGTTTATTTGTAGGAAATGCCACAAACTTTCGGAATATGCCGTTCCTTTGTCAGGTGGAGTTCCACCCACAAATAAAACTGTTGGACTTTAAGCTGGTGTTGTGAAGTTTCTTTCTGTTTTTACCTCAGTCCAACGCCGGCATCTCCACAGTGGCATTAAACCAGGAAATGTTGTTAATCTCAGAGTGGCCAGCAGATGGGGCCGCTGCACTATATAAACCCAAAGGAACAGCTTGTATGTGTGTCATGTTTAATATGCCACTGCATTCTCCCATCAAATAAACAAACGAGCTTGCATCCATACAACACCTTTCACAATCTTAATTCATCTCAGAGCTCTTTATAGACAGGGAAATACTCTAGCAATGTAGTCACGTTTGTCATATAGAAAACAAGGCAGCCATTATACCCACGGCAAGCTCCCATAAACAGCAATATGATAAATAACAGCTAATCTGATATTGGTTGAGGGATAAATATTGATGAGGACAGTGGGGAGAACGTCCCTATACTTTCTTGGAATAGCAACTGTAGATCGTTTTATAACGACCCGAGACAGCTATGAGGAGAGATTGAATAAACTGGGACTGTTCTCCTTGGAAAGACAGAGGCTGAGGGGCGACCAGATTGAAGTTTATAAAATAATGAGAGATATAAATAGGGTGAACCATTGGAAGCTATTTCCAAGGGCAGAAATGACAATTACAAGGGGGCACAAGTTCAAGATCGGGAGGCGGGCGGGGGGGGGGCGGCGGGGAGAGTTTTTTATACAGAGGGTGGTTTGGGGGGGGCGGGGGTGCGGGGCTGGAATGCACTGCCCAGTGAGATGGTTGAGGCAGTTATATTAGCAACATTTAAAACCTACCTGGATAGACACATGAACAGACGGGGAATAGAGGAATGTAAGCGGATGGTCGAGGTAGGACAAAGTGATCACAGCAGGCTCGGAGGGCTGAAGGGCCTGTTCCTACGCTGTCCTGTTCTTTGTTCTTTAACAGGCCTCAGTGAAACATCAAACCTTACTTTTTCTCAGATTTTCTTCTCGATTGCACTGTTGAAGTCCTTCGCTAAACGCGAGTTGAGTTCGTAGCAGGTTATTTTTTGTACGTCGCACTACTCACTTTGAGAGCAGAGTAAAGCATTTGATTCACAGGCCGACTGGTTGTGATTTAATGCTCCTTCCATCGTTGTAATAATCTCCACACAAGCTGATGGGGAGGATAAGTCTCAACATTATTGGTTCCCGTAGTTCATATGATGAGGAGGAGGTAACTCGCATCCATGAAATAGGAGCATCCGGCTGGATAGAACCCCTACAGAGGCTAGTCTGTGGATTTTTTTTTGGATATTCCGAGGCTTTTGCCAAGGTCGGGAATGTGAATTATAAGGGGGCAGAGGTTCAGGTGAGGGGGGGATGTACAGGGTACATTTTTCAGGCAGAGAGTGATGGGTACCTGGAATGCAGTGCCAGAGGAGATGGTGGAAGCAGGCAAATTTAAGAGGAACCTGGATGGATACATGAATAGGGAGGGAGTAGAGGGAGACGGACCAAGTAAGGACAGCGGTTTTCTTTAATTTAGTTAGAGCATCATGGCATGGGCTTGGAGGGCTGAACGGCCTGTTCCTGTCTATACTTCTCTTTTGTTGTTACAGGGTGGAAGAATGTCATTCAGCCCAACGAGTCTGCACCAACTCTCCGATACAGCATCCCACCCAGGCCCTAACCCCATAATCCCAACTTTAATTCCCCTAACCCACACACCTTGGAACGCTAAGGAACAATTCAGCATAGCCGACCTACCTAACCTGCAGTTGGAAGGGAACCAGAGCACGCAGAGGAAACCCACGCAGTCACAGGGAGAACATGCAAACTCCACACAGGCACTCACCCAAGGCCAGAGTTGAACCTGAGTTCCTGGAACTGTGAGACAGCATTGCTAAACACTGTGCCACAGTGTCACATTTAGAATGGATTTAAACTCAGGATCTTCTGACCCTGAATTGAAAATGGCTATCACTGAGTTAAAGGCTGGCTTCTTCCACAGACATTTCTCCTTATAAGAACATATCACTTACTTACCAGTCAACAGTGGTAAATTAGGCAAGCAAACTCACTTTGCTCAAAAAAGCTTTCTCAGGAACTGCTTCACTTTTGGGTTCAGGTTGTGAAAGTTTCAAGGAGTTATTTTTAGTTAGCTTCCTCTAAGGCTGAGTGCTCGGAGACTCATAAACAAGAACATGCAGAGTTAAGATGATTTACAGAGCAACAGAGAAAATACACAAGAAACATTTTCTTTTGCACAGTGAACTCTCATGTCCTGGAATGCACTGGCCAAAGAAAGCAGATTCAAAGTAACCTTCCAAAGAGAATTAGATAAATATTTGTGGGGCATTTACTGGGCTATGAGAGCAGAATAAATTGGATAGTTCCACCAAAGCCCCATAGAGATGCAACGAGCCATATGATTATCTTCTTTATCCTGTCACTCCATGAGAGTTGATAACTAGGGAACACAAATTGAAGGTAGAAGGACCAGAGAGATATTAGAGAACATTCTTAATGTAAGTTGTTACGAACTGGGATAGCTGTCTGAAAGAGTGCTGGAAGCAAGTTCAGTCGTATCTTTCAAAAAGGAATTGGTTTTGTGTTTGAAAAGAAGTAAATGCAGCGATTATGAGAAAAGAACAGGGCAGTGGGACGAATGGGATGGCTTTGAAAGAGCTGGTGCTGGCTAGACAGGCCAAATGACCTGTTGTGCTGTAAGATTCTATGAAAAGGCTTTAGCACCGGTGCGTATTGACACAAGCTAAGCATGTCACGGGTTGGACTTGTCCTCTATCACTCTCCGCCAATTGTCCTCACTGCAGGCAGGAAGGATGGACTGAAAAGGTTGCCAGTTTGACGTGATGATTGGCTGGCAGGATTACCCAACTCCTTCTTGGAAAGTGAGAGGCCCACAGATAGGAAGCAAGAAAGAAAAAAAACGCAGAACAATGGACACAGCTGCCAAGGAATTATTCTGCATTATATTCAGCATGATTGCTTAATGTGTTTGTGTAAAATTATTCTGTCCTTTGTATCTTTCTTTAAGGTAATCCTCTGGATAAAGGCAAATTTGACAGTGATTGATTTATTACCCATTCCAGGATTTCCTGAGAAGTTGGTGGTTGGAGACGGAAATGTCAAAGGTTCAGTGCCAACCAACCTGATGACATTTGATTTCTTGCCAACATTCACATGTTAACTTAATGAAAAGAAAATCATCGGCTGATACATATAAGTGTGGTTGCAAATAGAGGAGAAACTAAAAATGGCGATGCACAAGAGGTCAGAATTGGAAGAGTGCAAAGGTTGAAGGGGGCTGAAAGCCAAGTTTATGTAGTAATAGTTTAGAGCAATGGAGAGGTGCAACACCATGAGGATTTAAAAGCAAAGACAATCATAGAATCCATACAGTGCAGAAGGATGCTATTTGGCCCATCGACTCTGCAACATCTTACCTGAAAGAGCATCTTACCTAAGCCCACACCCCCCATCCTATCCCCATAACCCCATGCATTAGGCAATCCGCTTAACCTGAACATCTTTAATCTAGGGGATTTTCACATTAATTTTATTGCAGTGTTAATGTAAGCCTACTTTAAAGTTTACTTATTAGTCACATGTAAGGCTTACATTAACACTGCAATGTAAAATTCCCCTAGTCACCACGCTCTGGCACCTGTTCAGGTCAATTCATCTAACCAGCACGTCTTTCAGACTGTGGGAGGAATCTGGAGCACCTGGAGGAAACGCACACAGACACAGGGAGAATGTGCAAGCTCCACACAAACAGCCACCCAAGGCCGGAATCAAGGATGGGTTCCTGGTGCTGTGGGGCAGCAATGCTAACCATTCTGCCACCGTGCCACCACTGCTATACCAGGAACCAATGTAAGTCTACAAGCACAGCAATGATGGGTGAATGGGACTTGGTTTGAGTTGGTATATAGAGATCAGAGTATTGGATAAGCTGGAATTCACAAAAAACCATAGGTATAAGGACAGCTTGGGGAACACCAGAATAGTGGTAACAAAGGCATGGATGAGGTTTTCAGTTGAGCTGAGGCAGAAATGAATAATGTCACAGATTTGAAAGTTAGCTTTGAAAAGTGCAAGAAAACCTTTATTTTATCAACAAATCAAATTAAACACATAGCTTCAGTGAACAGCCATGTCCTTGTTTTACTGACTCAACCTAAAACCCTGTAACCAGAGGTGAGATGTACAGAAATAGACATTGACTAACTGTAAAAATAATTCTTTAAGCAGACAAAGGACAGAAAGCTATTATGGTGAAAATTAGTCAGACCAATATTTTTCCCCCTCACAAGCAAAGCATATTACTCCTAATGTTTGATTTTCATTTCAAGTTACTGATTGTTTTACAGAATGATAGCTGTTGTTTCTCTGTGTCCTGCTAACACTTTGAAAGTTCTGAAAAAAACAAGTTGTACTGTGAACGCTTCATTGAAGATTGGCCTGGGCTGCAATCACTGAATTCCACTAATAATTAATTGTAAAATATTTTTATTAATTGTACCCTCAGAGCCAAGTCGCCAAAGAGCCTTCCCCTGAAAAGATAATGATGGGTTGACAATGTACACTGTAATTCATTTTCCAGACGGTTCAGCAGATGACAGGGCTGAGATACTGGTCAGTGCTGATGAATGTGATAGTCAACTGTTGACATCTGCATGCAGTTTGCTTCACACTTAGCTCATCAAACTCACCATACAGATGGGTGACTTCACACCTAACAATGTATGTTCCTTTTGAATGATGTACCCCCTCCCCCCCCCCCACTCCGGATATCTAAACAGCCCTAATTCTGGCACCGTGTCCATTCACAATTGCAATCGCTCCACCATTGGTGGTTGTGCCTTCATCTGACAAGGTCCCAGCTAAACCAACCTCCCGTCCATTGGCTTTGTCTACACCTCCTGATGCCTGGGCAAAGCAGCCAGCGTAATTAAGGATAAACCCTGGACATACTCTCTTCCATCTTCTTCCAACGGGAAAAAGATGCAAAAGTCTGAGGTCACATACCAACCGACTCAAGAACAGCATCTTTCCTGCTGCCATCAGACTTTTGAATGGACCTACCTCGCATTAAGTTGACCTTTCTCTACACACTAGCTATGACTGCAACACTATAATTTGCACTCTTTCCTTTCCTTCTCTATAAACAATATGCTTTGTATAGCGCACAAGAAACAAGACTTTTCAAAGCATTCTGATATGTGACAATAATAAATCAAATCAGTCCCTCTCTACCTTGCTTTCATTCTTGTGACACTCCTTTAAATTTGCCCTTCTGACCAAGATCTTTTTCACCTGACCTTATGTGTCTTTATGTACATTGTGTGATATTTTATAATGCTCCTATTAAGTGCCTTGGGACCTTTACGTTAGAAGTGCGAATAAATATAAACTGGTGCTGTGGGGGGGGTGATACCGTGGCAGAGTGGTTAGCATTGCCGGGGACCTGGGTTCGACTCCAGGCTTGGGTCACTGTCTGTGCAGAGTCTGCATGTTCTCCCCAAAGCTGCATGGATTTCCTCCGGGTGCTTCAGTTTCCTCCAACAGTCCGAAAGGCTGAAGTCAGTTCAGTTGATGGCGGGTTTACATTCATGGCACAATGGGGCATAATAGAGGGATTTTTAAAAAATACAGTGCAAGGTTAGTGTGAAAATCCCCTAGTCGCCACACTTCCGCACCTGTTCCGGTACATTGAAAGAGAATTTAGCATGGTCAATAACCGGTACATCATTCAGACTATGGAAGGAAACGACAGCCCCCTGGGGAAACCCATGCAGAAATGGAAAGAATGTGCAGTCTCGCACAGAGAGTGACCCGAGCTGGAATTGAACCAGTGTTCCTAACCACTGTGCCACCATGCCACCCAATATACCTCAATATGATATGGTATTGAACTGTGTTTGTTAATGTTTCATCCAAAGTGAGAAATTTCTCTACCTTAAAGGTGCTGTGTAAATATGAGTTAATTAGCTTAAATGTGAGGTGCCTTTGTTGAGAGTCTAGCCCACAAATCCACTCCTGGGAATGTTTACTCTTTTTTTTGCTTGTGTTTGCTGGTTCTGCACTGATGATTCAATTTAAATAACCTTTCTCACACCTACATTACCCATTCATTATTCCACTTTTACTTTACCACATTGTGTGCTGTAATTCTTTTTAAATCCCACTATTATGCCCCCATTGCACCATGAATGTGAACCCGCCATCAACAAATAGCTGAAGTGACAAGCTTGTAAATAAAGGAGCCTCAGCACTGGAATGTTTAAAACTTGGCAGAACTTGCCTGCGCTGGTTCTTTAAAAGAATTACCCCACTCCTCCTATTTTTCTCCCACCGAGTATTTTTATTTTTAATTTCCCTTTCGGAAGATGCAATTGGAATCGCTTCATTCTATCCCCACTGATGCTGCATGTTCAACTCTCAACAAAGGCACCTCACACTTGAGCTAATTCACTCATATTTACACAGCGTATTTAAGTAGTGTGAAATGTCTCACTTTGGATGAAACTTGAACAAACACATTTTGATACCACATACCATTTTGGAGGGCCAAAGGGTCTGTTTCCTATGCTATGTTAGAACTGAGGCATGTGAGGAAAGAAAACATCCCCACACGCTCAGGGGGGTGGCAGGGGTGCATTTGAAGGAGAAAGATTTGCAATTGTATCGCACTGTTTTGAGTTGAGTGCTCTGCGGTGAGGATAGAATTGAACAGTAGCTGTGAGGCTGGACTTCATAACCCTCTCCCACCCCGAATGGCAGTGTGTTTCCAGTGGAGGGGAATGGGGCACACACACAATATGGCCTCACGCAAGGTAATCTAGTTCAGATAGTTGAGGGATACTTGCTACCAGGATGAAATTGCCCACCCTTTTTGTTTAGAAAAATGCCATGGGATCTTTTACATCCATCTTTTGAAGACAGTCAGGAACTCAGCTGATTTGACAGACACTTTCGCTGACCGCGCTGTACTCCCTCAGTCCTGCAGCGAGGGTGAGTTAATGTCTACCCAGCCAGTTGAATCCCTGTGCTACAATCCTACTGACCTTCCCAAGTATCAGATGCTGAATCAAGGAATACACCTGGGTGTAATGTTAGGGATGTCATAGGAATATAGAATCCCTACAGTACAGAAAGCAGGCCGTTTGGCCCATTGAATCTGCAATGCCTCTCCGAAAGAGCACTTTACTCAAGCCTACACCATTCTATTCTCGCAATCTCATGCATTTACCATGGTCAATCCAATTACCCCGTATATCTTTGGACTGTGGGAAGAAACTGGAGTATCCGGAGGAAACCCATGCAAACATAGGGAAAACATGCAAACTCCACACAATCACCCAATGCTGGAATTGAACCCGGGTCCCTGGCGCTACGAGGCAGCAGTGCTAACCACTGTGTCACCACGCTGTCCATATATCTTCAGATATAAATCTAAGGTAATATAACCATCATTAAGTATGACCATCTATGGAAAAGGTGATCTCGCAGTCACGTGCAATCCTATTTAGGATCTCAGTTCTACATCAGACATCAGAAAGACGACATTGATCTGGGAAGGAATGCAGTACAGATTTTCATGAATGATAGCACAGTTAAAGGGGGTTAAAATATGAGGACAGGTTGCACAAGCTAAATTTGTACTTGTTTAAAAGATTAAAGGATGATCTAATTCAGATATTTAACATTACTAAAGGATTTGATAGAATAGATAGAGAAATTATTTCTTTGGGGGAGTGGAGTGTGTGGCATATTAAAAAAGGAGTCATGACCTTACAATGAGAGTGACTCAGGTAATAGGAACAACTTATCACATGAAAGGTTGTGTAAGTCTGGAACTTTCTCAAGCGCTACTGAGGCTGTGGGGGTGAGGGTTTGAAAGTTTCAAAACTGAATTGGTAGATTGGGGTAGAATCATAGAATTCAACAGTGCACTGCCATTCAGCCCATTGAATCTGCAGCAACCACAATTCCATCCAGCCCTATCTCCATTACCCCATGCATTTACTCTAGTTATCTCCCTTACACTAAGGGACAATTTGGAAGGATTAGGCCAATCTACCTAACCTGCACATTTTTGAACTGTGGAAGGAAACAAGCACACCTAGAGGAAGCCCAGATAGACACAGAGAGAACGTGCAAACTCCACATTGACAGTGACCCAAACCAGGAATCGAACCCGGTCCTAGTGCTGTGAGGCAGCAGTGCTAACCATCGTGCCACTGTGCTGCTCCAAGTAATGGGAGGTAGTTCAGTAGGAAAAGTTAAGGTCTTGATCAGCTATGAGCTAATTGAATGGAAAGTCTTAAGGAACTTTTTTAAAAGTCATTTGTGGGACATGGGCGTCACTGGTTGGCCAGCATTTCTTGCCCATCCCAAGTTGCTCTTGGAGGGCAGCTGAGAGTCTACCACGTTGCTGTGGCCCTGGAGTCACATATAGGCCAAACAAGGTAAGGGTGGCAAATTTCCTTCAGTAAAAGACATTAGTGAACGAGGTGGGTTTTTCCGATAATCGACAATGGTTCCATGGTCATCAGTAGATTCTTAATTTCAGATATATTTTATTGATAGCAAATTTGACTATCCATCATGGTGGAATTCAAACCCTATACATTAGGGTTATATACATTTAGCTGAGTTTCTAGATTAATAGACTAGCAATACAATCACTAGGCCATAGCCTCCCCTGAGTGGCAGACACTTGTGCCTATGTCTGTGTGAGATTATATTACATAAAAATTATAACACATCAACCAGCTTTTTAACCCAACCAGTCAATGCTGAGTTTTACACTCTACATACGTTTCCTCGTACTTCAGTTACCTCAATTCACGCGATGGACATATCCATCTATTCCTTTTTCCCACACATATTTACTTGATTTTCCCTGAAATGCATCTGAGTGTTGGGAGCATCCATCCTCCGCATGAGCAAGTGATAACAGTACAGATAAAACACTGACTGGAACAGGCTTGCTCTCCGATCTGAGCTTTGCATTGGCCTATGGAGATTATTTCAGCTATGTTGTTGCTAATTATTGGTTCTTTGGTGTTGCTGCCAAAATGTAGCTCAAAACGAAGCACAAGCACAGCAGGCAAAGAATTTTGATTAATTTGCTTGTTCATCAGTACTGAGGCGACAGAGGGGATAATACAGTAATGCTTCACTGATTTTGGGTTAAGGAGGGAAGACATTAGCCCAGCACTTCACAATCCTCATTGTAAACCCAGTACATAGCTGCTGGGAAATCTGTAGAGAGATGAATGGGATGGGGTGAAGGCCAAAGGTATGCTTGGTGTCAGAATCGGCCAAGGGTCAAGATCAAGATTAGAGCCAAGGCTAGGGGGGGGTAAGGGAGAAGGTCTGGGTCAGGCATTGGCTGTGCATTGGAATACAGTGAGAATGGGTCTGGGCCGCGGTTGAACTTCACAACACCAAGTTAAAGTCCAACAAGTTTTGGCGCTCTGAAAGCTCATGCTGTCAAATAAATCTGTTGCACTTTAACCTGGTGTTGTGAGACTACTTACTGTGCCTATCCTCGTCCAACACCAGCAATTCCACATCAGGGCTGAACCTGAATGAAGGGAACACATCTTACTAAACATGCAAAGAAGGCTGGGAAAAGGCTCCAGTGTTGTCAAGTTCCTTATGTCATATTATTGACACAGTAATCCTGTGGTCTAGATTGATCGAGTATTTGATGGGCACAGTATCAAGGAAACTTTATATGTAACCCATTCTATATCTGCTGGGAGATGTATGTCCAAAACCCACCATCAAAATGTGTGTATTTTGAACTCAGTTTAAAAAAAATAGAGAATTGAAAATAAAAACTGACCATGAAGCTGTCTGATTCTCAGAGAAACTCAGCTGGATGGCTAATTTCCATTTGTACTTGCCCTGGAAGTGTTAGATGGTGTGGGATCCTCTGTATGGTTTGCCTTGTTAAAAGGCTTTGTGTTAAGGTATTTCTGCCTGATGTAACTAATTGTGCTGTGCTTTAAACAAACTTAAGATGGAGACAGTGCAGAGGAAGCTTTACTCTGGGGGAGTTTGATGAAAACTTGCAAGAGCAGCAAAGGTGGTGACAGGGGTGGCGACACAATTAGCCAGAGCTGAAATTGCAGTTTCCTGTAAATAGGCTGCAATCCAAAGATGAAGTCAACAACTTGTTTGTAGTATGTTAGCCTGTGGCAGGTTTTCACATGTTATCAATTTGCCTATCTTGAATAGTCATTAGTGCAAGACTTGTTAAAATTGTGAAACCAAAAGGGAAAATGCTGCAAAATCTCAGTAGGTCTGGCAGCAT
Organism: Sphyrna mokarran; assembly: GCA_024679065.1. Classification (NCBI taxonomy): domain Eukaryota; kingdom Metazoa; phylum Chordata; class Chondrichthyes; order Carcharhiniformes; family Carcharhinidae; genus Sphyrna; species Sphyrna mokarran. Next base: position 16,090,550 of record JAGIQG010000024.1, on the reverse strand, counting down.
CTGTAGGGAGAGAAAAGAGCTGATGTTTCAAGTCCAGATAACCCTTTGTCAAAGTTAAAAGGCACAGAAAGTGAAAGATATTTATATTGCAGAGTGAGGGAATGAAAGATAAGTCAATTTTTAAAATTGTGTCCTATATTCAAGATAAGGCCAACAGCACATGAATCTCATGATATCCAGTGGAGGTGTTGTTAGGGACCTGGTTAGAAACCCCATGGTATTTTATGCAGATCGCCTAGACCTTGTGCAGAATTTTTTTAAACAATCTGTTTTAACCAGGGCCACTGGGTCTGTAGCCTTCTACTGTTACTGCTACAGCATAATTACCCCCACATTTGTTTTATTCTGGATTGATGCTGTTCCATTATTTTAGTGTTTTGCCCTGGGATTTTACAGAGTAGGGCTTGATTAGGTTGATTAGGGTACTAGGGTGAGCATAAGGTGTTTCACGCTAGGTGTAATTCTATTGACCCAAGAGGAAAGCTTCAAAACCCTACTATGCAGAAGGAGGCCATCGTCTCTGCATTGACAACCCAGGCCCTATCCCCACAATCCCACATATTTACCCCACTAATCCCTCTAACCTAACATCCCAGAGCACTAAAGGGCAATTTAGCATGGCCAATCAACCTAACCCTTTGGACTATGGCAGGAAACAGGAGCATCTGGAGGATATCACATAGACACAGGGAGAACTTGCAAACTCCACACAGACAATCATCCAAGCCGGGAATTGAATCCACATCCTGGGAGCTGTGAGGCAACAGCGCTAAACATTGTGTGACAGTATCCCCTTCCTTTATCAAAGCAAACCTTATTTAAGAACAGAGTTAGAATAAGGCAAAAAGAATTAGCATAGCTGTTACCAATGAAAATACTTAAAGATGGAAAGCTATAATTCTTAACAGTGAGCTATCTCTAAAGTTTCAATTAGAAGCAATACCCCACAGACACAAGATTCCAAGATTCCTTTCTTGGAATCAGCTTGCACCAAAAACAGATCTGTTCATGTTGATACTAGATTTCCAGCCTTTTACCACCTCCAGACAGAAATCCAGACAGACATCTATCTGCTAATTCTCATACTCCAATCTCCAGAAAAAGATCCATTCCCAAACTGTAGAATCTCATGTAGAATTGGCTGATTCCACTCTCCAATTCCAGAGTGAGAAAGCAATACAGAAAAGTGACCTGTTCCAAAATTCCCAAATGGTTTGAATTCTCTGTATAAGCCTAGCTCTATCCAGTACTTGATTTTTTGCCAATCAACCTAATCAAGCCCTACTCAGTAAAATCCCAGGGCAAAACACTAAAATAATGGAACAGCATCAATCCAGAATAAAACAAATGTGGGGGTCATTATGCTGTAGCAGTAACAGTAGAAGGCTACAGACCCAGTGGCCCTGGTTAAAACAGATTGTTTAAAAAAATTCTGCACAAGGTAATGACTCAGATTTCTTAAAGGAACAGCATCATTACAATGTACACCAGTCAGCTCTGTGTAGTTGCTTGTGAGGTCAACAGTTTTCCTTATTGAACAGCTCAAACAAGGGGCGCAGTTGCGCCAGGGGATTGGGCTTTGCAGCAAAATGAAGTGGAAAAGAGAAGGGTCTCCTATCCTGAGAGTGATGGGAGCTAATGGAAGCAGTCAGTCAGAGGAAGAATGAAAGATTAAAGTGGTGACAACACTGCCCCCGAGTAGGTCCATCTCAGCATGTTGACCAGTAAAGTCTTTATAGGACTTTGAGTTCACCTACAACATTTTAATTATCCCCACTGAGCGTGACCTTAATGTCCTTGATAGTGTGTAGAAGGGAGGGACAGCTGAGCCTGCAAGTTCCTCCATATTCCACAGAGCGGTGAGTACAACAGGACACTAACATGAACGTTTGATAAAGAGGAAACAAAAGAAAACACAACATTGTTTTTTTCCACATGAAAGGAAGTGTCCCAAGCTCCCGTATAATTATCATCGTGTACCAATCAGGAGGCTTGACACGTCCCTTACCTCTCTAAGTTAGTCTCACAAATAAGACTGAATAAAGTGAAAATAATGTAATATGACATGTTTCCAAATGAAAAACACCAATGCCACCTTTGCACTCTCAATAAACTTTCTGTTAATGGCAATGGAACAGGGCAGGATAATTCAGATCATGATAAGTTTTCCTGTTTGCTCAGGGGCTTTTTAACAGGCTGTCCAAACCTGCTGCATTATCAGCTGATGGCCACTATCTCTACAGAAAAGCTACTCTCACTGTGTGGCCACAGTTATCTCCAATACACACTGCCCGCACCTTAAATTTTAATTGTATTTGTGCAGTAAAGGAAAAAACAGCCGAAGAGTGTTCCCCACTTAAAATTCTGTCCTCTATATAAAAATTACTCTTTATCTGCTGTGGAAGTGCTTGATGGGGACAGTGTGCAGGAATCTCTACTTTGCATCTAACCCATTCCATACCTGCTCTGGAAGTGTTTGATGGAGACAGTGTACAGGGACATTTACTCTGTATCTAACACATTCCATATCAGCGCTGGGAGTGTTTGATGGAGACAATGTAGAGGAAGCCTCACCCTGTGTCTAACCCATTCCATATCTGCTTTGGGAACGGTTGTTGGGGACACTGTACAAGAACCTTTACTCTGTATCTAACCCATTCCATAATTACTCTGGAAGAGTTTGGTGGGATCAAATGTAGAAGAAGCCTTACTTTGTATCTAACCCATTCTACATCTGCTCTCAGAGTGTTTGATGGGGTAAACACAGTAAGAAGTCTATCAACACCAGGTTTAAATCCAACCAATTTATTTGATAGTAAACTCACAAGCTTTCGACCCTCTGGTCTTCGTCAGGTGAATGAGGTGTTCTGGTCTCTTGAAGACCAGAGGGTCGAAAGCTTGTGAGTTTACTATCAAATAAATTGGTTGGATTTAAACATGGTGTTGTCAGGCTTCTTACTGTATTTACCCCAGTCCAACGCTAGCATCTCTACATCGTGTTTGATGGGGTCAGTGGACAGGAATTTTTACTCTGTGTCTAACCCATTCCATTGCTTCTCGGCCTTTTGGCTAAGATCAAGTGTAGTATCGATATGCTGTGCTTGGTTGAAGTCATGAGATTACATTTCAGCTTCATTTGAAGCAATTTTTAAAAGCAGCATCTCAGCCTTTTGGCTAAGATGCAAATGAGATCAAGCCTTGGAGGAGGAGCTAGGCCTAATCCAATCAGCTTGGATCATGTAGATCAAGCCTAAGACAGGAGGAGAAAGTCCTGTCTTGTCAGCTTGGATCAGGAATGTCTCAACTTGTTGAGACTCTGAATTAGACTTTATTGAATTGAATTGGAACAAAAACAAAAAAAAATCTGTTCTTATCAGTTTAGTATCTGATAAGTTCTTTATCTGGGGACCCTATATTAAATTGATTTTTGGAGCAGAGAAATGAAATAGGAGTTTGCTCTGTCCACTCCATGTAAAAAACAATCTGCGCTGGGAATGTTTGATGGACATGATGTGGAAATGCTGGAGCTGGACTGGGATGAACACAGTAAGAAGTTTTACAATACCAGCTTAAAGTCCAACAGGTTTATTTGGTAGTAAATGCCACAAGCTTTCGGAATACTCCTTCTTCATCAGATGAATGGGGAGTTTCTGATCACAAACAGAGCATATAAAAGCATACACAGTTTACAGAATACTGATTAGAATGTGAGTCTTTGCTGCTAATCTGCTATTCAAATCTTAAAGGTACAGACAATATGAGTGGAGATAGCATCAAGCACAGGTTAAAGAGATGTGTATTGTCTCCAGACAGACAGCAACTCTGCAGTGATTGGTGAACAATCAATGAAACAACTGTATCATGACATCATATAGTTCCATCCCACCATCAGATTCACCATGGATTATTCTCCGGAATCGGTTGCATTCTTGGACACACGCATCTCCATTAAGGACAATCACCTCAGCACCTCACTGTACCGCAAGTCTACAGATTGCCTCACACTGCTCTACTTCTCCAGCTTCCACTCTAAACACGTTAAAGAAGCCATCACCACGGACAAGCCTTCCATATACACAGGATCTGCTCAGATGAAGAGGATCGCAACAGACACCTCCAGATGCTGAAAGATGCCCTCATAAGAACAGGATATGGCATTGACTCATTGATTGACAATTCCGACTGCCACAGCGAAAAACCACACTGACTTCCTCAGAAGACAAACACGGGACATTGTGGACAGAGTATCCTTCGTTGTCCAGTACTTCCCTGCAGTGGAGAAGCTATGACATCTTCTCCGGAGTCTTCAACATGTCATTGATGAAGACAAACATTTTGCCAGGGCCATTCCCACTTCCCCACTTCTTGCTTTCAAATAACCACACAACCTCAAACAGACCATTGTCTGCAGCAAACTACCCAGCCTTCAGGAGAACAGAGATCACCACACCACACAACCCTGCCATAGCAACCCCTGCAAGACATGTCAGATGATCATCATGGATGCCATCATCTCACATGAGAACACCATCCACCAGGTACACGGCACACACTCTTGCAACTCGGCCAACGTTGTCTACCTGATACACTGCAGGAAAGGATGTCCAGAGGCATGGTACAAGGGATGAATGAACGTCACTCGACAATCACTAGGCAAGACTGTTCCCTCCCTGTTGATGAACACTTCAGCGATCACGGGCATTTGGCTTCTGATCTTTGGGTAAAAGTCTCCAAGGCGGCCTTCGCGACTTAACGACAGTGCAGGGTTGCTGAGCAGAGACTGATAACCAAGTTCCGCACACATGAAGATAATCTCAATCAGGATCTTGGGTTCATATCACCACTATCTGTAACCCCCATGACTTTCCTGAACTTGCAACATCTCACTTACTGTCCTGTCTGGAATCTATACACATCTTTTTAACCTAGTCTTGATGCTATTTCCACTCACATTGTCTGCACTTTAAGACTTGAATAGCAGATTAGCTGCAAAGAACTTGCATTCTAATCAGTATTATGTAAACTGTGTGTGCCTTTATATGCTCTGTTTGCGATCAGAACTCTCCACTCACCTGACGAAAGTACAGCATTCTGAAAGCTTGTGGCATTTACTACCAAATAAACCTGTTGGACTTTAACCTGATGTTGAGAGGCTTCTTACTATGTTTGATGGAAGTAATGTAAAGGAAGCCTCATTCTGTGTCTAACCCATTCCATATCTGCTGTGGGAATGTTTGATAGAGGCAATGTAGAGGAAACTTTACTCTGTATCTAACTCATTCTATATCTGCTGTGGGAGTGGTTGATGGGAACAGTGTAAAGGAACTTTTATTCTGTATTTAAGCCTGTGTTGTACGTGTACTGGGGATGTTTGATGTGGACTGTACAGAAATCTTTACTCTGTATCTAACCTATTCTAAGTTGCTCTGGGGGTGGTTGATGAGGAAGAAGTCTGACAACACCAGGTTTAAGTCCAACCGATTTATTTGATAGTAAACTAAACTCAGAGTGTTTACAGATTACTGATTAGAATGTGAATCTTTACACCTAACCTCCTATTGTCAAGATTCACATTCTAATCGGTAATCTGTAAACAGTCTGTGCTGTTATATGTCCTGTTTGAGACCAGAACACCTTGTTCACCTGACGAAGAGCAGAGCCTCGAAAGCTTGTGAGTTTGCTATCAAATAAATCAGTTGGACTTAAACCTGGTATTGTCAGACTTCTTACTGTGTTTACCCCAGTCCATTGCTGGCATCTCTACATAGTGGTTGATGAGGACAGTGTAAAGGAACTTTTACTCTGTATCTAACCCTGTGCTGTATGTATCCTAGGGTTGTTTGATGTAGACACTGTACAGAAACCTTTACTCTGTATCTAGCCCATTCTATACCTGCCCTGGGAGTGATTAATGGGGACAATGTAAAGGAAATGTTATTGTATCTATTCCATTGTGTACCTGCACTGGGAGTTTTTGACTCATGAGGGGGACTTTAGGATTGGTGATCAAAACTGAGTCAAAAAGAGGTTTTAAAGGAGGAATATAAAAAGGGTGAATGAGTTAGGTAGGTAGAAACATTGTGCCTGGGTTAAGCAGACAAATGGAGAATGGCTGTCCGAGTGAGATTCCAGTTGCAACAGGTCTTCCAAAATGCCAAGCATTGTCTCAACAACTCGACTTAAACAGACACAAAACAAACACCACTAGAAAACACACCTCATTGCATCATGCTAGGAGAAAACTGATTATAGATCAAGCAAGAAAGCTGGCCACTCCCTCTCAGGGAGCCAAAGTCCAAGAGAAGACAAACAATTTGTTCATGATGACAGCGGCATTAGTAGAACAAGTTCCGGCTCTTTCTATAAAAACTGGTCACAGCGTGGAATTGTCACTCATCCAGGAGACTGATGTTTATTCTCCTGGAGGAAAAGATTCTGAGCTGACAGGATCCTTTCCACTTTTCCTGAAACAATGGGGCAATGTTTAAGATCTCAGTGCTGAGGCCTCGCTGTGCTCACCCAGCCATTGATAGCTCTGCTAAGTAACCAGTGTCATATCCTGGCAGCTATTAAATAAAACTAATCTCTCACCAAACAATAACTAATGAAAACAAAATATGCTATTGGCTCAGCAGGTGTGAAGTACAAGCCCGAGCAGTGTCCAGATTGGAGAGGTGATTCACAGAAAACTTGATCAGGGTTCTGATCTTGGCCAACTCTTGTTTAGAGGAATGTGGCCCCAGGCCTCCAACTGAGAGACAATTTATTGTTGCCAACTGTGATTGGGTGGACTGGTGGAAGATTTGTCGTATGACTTTGCTTTTACATTATTGGTCACTCATCTTGCCCATTCTTGTTGTGTCTTACTTTTCCATTGCTTGGAGATTATGTCCTAATGCCTCCTGGGCAATCCTTGATGTGATGGCAACCATGAGTCACTTAGAGTTTATTTTAAAATTATAATTATGTTTCCATCTGTATATACGAGCCACAATTTTAACTGGGTGATGTATTGTGGTGGGAGGGGATTTGGTAGGGGTGGTGGTGTGTGGTGGGGGGTGGGGGGGGGCGGTGTTGAGATTTGGAGTCAGAGGGGTTGGGTGGTAAACCCAGATGTTGGCATTGGCAAGTTGGTAACCTCCTCCCAGTCCTCCTCATTGTCTTCCTGGCTGAACTCAGTCAGAAACACAACCTGGTCGATGTGAGTCTTTGTGGTGTGGCAGTGGCCATTTATGTAGCTATGGCCAGGGAACAAGAAATATGGGGCAGCAGAGACCCAATGCCTGGCCATCCCTGGTCCACGTGGAAACTATTAAGTTAACCTGAGATGGTCACAGCTCCCTGATGAGATAGTATCTGTGATAACCACCTGGGGGCGTTCACATCCCATTTCTCAATCCCTATCAGATTTTACCTCTGACTTGAAACCAGTTATTGATGGCTAAAGGAAATGGAACAGCTTACTTTCTCCTCTCCTACAGAGACCGGATCAGAACAATGACAGCAGAGATCACCATACCAGCCTGACTGAGCTGGCTCGGAGATCTTGTCAATGTAATAAAGGGTGGATTGAGCAGAAAGGGAGGAATATCACACCCAGTCGCTTCTTGGCCTTTTAGCTAAGACCAAGTGTAGTATCGACATGTTGTGCTTGGCTGAAGTCATTAGGTTACATTTTAGCTTCATTTGAAGCAATTTTAAAAGCTTGGCCTTTTTGCTAAGATGCAAGTAAGATCAAGCCTTGGAGGAGAAGCTATGCCTACTCCAATCAGTTTGGATCATGTAGATCAATCCCAAGACAGGAGGTGAGAGCCCTGTCTTGTCAGCTTGGATCAGGAATGTCTCAACTTGTTCAGACTCTGAATTGGATTTGATTTGATTGAATTGGAATAAAAACAAAACAAAAAAAAGGGATGAGTGGGGAGGAGTGGGGGGGTATGGTGGTGTATGGCTTGAAGATAGTGGGTAAAGAGGTGTGGGCAGTGAGGAAGAGGAGTTGGGGAGCGGGGATTGCGGAGTGAGGAAGAGGGAATGGACAGTGAGGGAGAGAGGTTGGGGAGTGAGGGAGATGGAGTGGGGAGTGAGGGAGGGAGATGGAGGTTGAGGGTTGGGGAGTGGGGGAGAGGAGGTGAGGAGTGAGGAAGAGAGGTATAGAGAGAGAGAGCTGTGGGGAGTAAGGGAGAGGGGGGTGGGAAGTGAGGGAGACGGAGTGGAGAATGGGGAAGAGTGCGGAGGTGGGGAGTGAGGGAAGGGGGTTGGGGTGAGGGAGAAGGGTGTAGAGAGAGAGAGTTGTGGGGTGAGGGAGAGGGGGATGGGGAATGTTGGAGATGGTGTCAGACAGAGTGGTGGGGAGTGAGGGACAGGAGTTAGGAGAGGGGGTGGAGAATGGGGAGAGGGATAGAGAGTGGGGAGTGGAGAGTGAGGGAGAGGAGGTGAGGAATGAGGGTGAGAGGGTGGAGAATTGAGGGGGTGGGGAGTGAGGAAGAGGGTGAAGAGTGGAGGGATGGAGAGTGGAGGGTGGAGAGTGAAGGCGAGGGGGTATTGGTTGGTTGAGATAGGTGGAGAGCAGAGATAAGGAGGTTGGGAGTTGGGAAGAGGGTGCGGGGAATGGGGGTCAGGGGAGATGGGTGAGGATGAGGGAATGGTTGAGGGGGTGGGGATGGTGGAAGAGGGGGTCAGACAGGGATGAGGATGTTAGTGAGTGGGAGGAGTGAGGCTGAGAAGCGGGGAATGAGGGTGATTAGGGTTCAGGAGTGAAGGGTTGGGGGGAGAGTAGGGAAGAGAGGTTGAGTAGTGAGGCTGATATAAATGAAGGAGAGAAGGGGAAAATAAAAAAGACCGAGAGCGAATGGGCAAAGACAGAGAGTGTTCCAGATAGTGAGAGGACAGTGAATAAGGAAGAAGGATGATCGAGATAAATCAAGAAATGACAGACCAGTGAGTCTTATGTCAATGATAGGAAAATTATTGGGGAAGATTCTAAAGATGCAAATTAATCTCCACTTGGAGAGGTAGGGTTTGATCAGGGATAGTCAGCATGGCTTTGTCAGAGGGGTAGGTTGTGTCGAATGAATTTGATTGAGAAAGTGACCGGGTAGTTCAGTTGATATGGGTTTATATGGATTTCAGTAAAGCCTTTGACAAGGTTCCACATGGGAGATTGATGAAGTGGGTAAAAGTACATGGAATCCAGGGTAACTTGGCAAGATGGATCTGAAACTGTCTTTGTGGTGGAAAACAGGCTGTTGGCTTGACTGGAGATCAGTGTGTAATGCCATATCGCAGGGAGCACTGCTAGGTCCCTTATTGCTCATGTTAGATGTAAATGATAATGGTGAGAGTGTGGACAGTAGGATAAATAAGTTTGTGGAGGACACAAAGATTGGCAGGAATATTAATAGTGAGGAAGAATGTCTTAGGTTGCAGGTTGGTAGATGGGTTGGTCAGATGGACAGATCAGTGGCAAATGGAATGTAATCCTGAAAAGTGCAAGGCGATGCACTTTGGAAGGAGTAACAAGACAAAAGGGTATTCAATGAATGGTGGGATAATAGGAAAAGCAGAGGAACAAAGGGAATTTGTGGTGCTTATCAACAGATCCCTGAAGGCAGCAGGACAGGTTATTAGAGTAGTTAAGAGGCTCTATAGGATACTTGCCTTTACCAGTTGTAGCATAAATTGGAGGAATTCTCTGTCCTCAATCAATTGGGGTACATGCTCATAACTCCTTGAAAGTGGAGTCACAGATGGACAGAGTGGTGAAGAAGGCATTCAGCATGCTTGGTTTCATCGGTCATAACATTGAATACAGAAGTTGGGATGTCTGGAGTGTAGGAGGCTGAGGGGTGACTTTATAGAGGTCTATAAAATAATGAGGGGCATTGACAAGATAGATAGTCAATACATTTTCCCAAAGGTAGGGGAGTCTAAAACTAGAGAGCATAGTTTAAGGTGAGAGGAGTGAAATACAAAAGTGTTCAGAGGGGTAATTTTTTCACACAGAGGGTGATGAGTATCTGGGACAAGCTGCCAGAGGTAGTAGTAGAGGCGGGTACAATTTTGTCTTTTAAAAAGCATTTAGATAGTTACATGGGTACGATGGGTATAGAGGAATATGGGTCAAATGCGGGCAATTGGGATTAGCTTAGGGGTTTTAGAAAAGAAGGGCAGCATAGACAAGTTGGGTCAAAGACCTGGATCCATGCTGTAAACCTCTATGACTCTATGCTGTTGTGAATGGAGATTTGGCTGAGTGCCAAATTCTCTATTCTGGCTAGCAGCAGTGTTGGGGCATCTGACATCGGAAAATCAATGGGTATAAGAGCAGGCAGGTTGTGTTGGAGTTTATGAAACATTGGTTAGGCCACAGCTGGAGTACTCTGTGCAGTTCTGGTCACCGCATTATAGGAAGGATGTAATGGCACTGGACAGGTTGCAGAGGAGATTCACCAGGATGTTGCCTGGGATGTTTCAGCAATGAAGAGAGGCTGGGTAGACATGAATTGTTTGCTTTAGAGCCAGAGCAGGCTGAGGGGAAACATGATTGAGGTTTATCAGATTATGAGTGGTACTGGCAGGATGAATAAGAAGCAGCTGTTCCCCTTGGTTATAGGGTCAACAACGAGGGGGCATAATTTTAAGGTGGGGGGCAGGGAGTTTAGAGGGGATTTAAGGAAAAGTTTTTTTTTCACCCAGAGAGTAGTGGGAATGTTATGTAGTCGTAACATTCAGGGCTATGGGCTAAATACAGGAAGATAGGATTAATATAGATTTAGTGTAGTTTTGTCAGTGCAAACTTGATGGGCTGAAGGACTCTTCTTTATTGTATAAGTTTATGATTCCAGTAGCAGAGAGGTGAGACAGAGAGTCAGATGCAGGTGTAGGATAGATAGAGAGAGAATGCAGAGGCATAAAGAGACAGCAGAGCTGGGGAGAGTCAGCAGAGAGAGGGGAGAGAGAGAGAGATGAAGAGATGTAGAAAGTGGCAAAACAGTGTAAGCCAAGGATGAGGGAGAGAGTAAGAGAGGCTGACAGAGGGGAAGGGAGAAGGGCAGAGAATGTGAGAGAAGATAGAGAGAGAGAGAGAGGATAGAGATAGAGGGAGGGAGTGAAGAGAGTCAGGAAAGAGAGTATTGAAGAGGGAGGGGGAGAGTAAGAACGTTCAGAGGGCAAGAGTGAAAGAGTGTTTGAGGGAGAGAGTAAGAGATGTGGAGAGGGAGGAAGTGAGAAAGAGTTTAGAGGGAAAGTGGGAGAGGTGGAGTGGGACGGAGAGAGTGAAAGAGTATTCAAGGGAGAGAGTGAGAGAGATGCTGGGTGTTGGGTGAGAGCATGAGAGAGAATTTTGGGAAATAGAGAGAGGTGGGTTAGGAGAGAGAAAGTGATAGGTGTTGGGCAAGGGGCAGAGACGGGTTCATGTAAGTTCATGTAAGATTGCAATGGGAGAAAGAGTATCACACTTTGAAGGATTTCCGGAAGCTACGGTGACATTCACATTGTGAGAAATAAGGCAAGAAGAGTCATCAAGTGAAACTGCTCAGGAGATTGGAAGGGGGTGACATTAGAGACCTGTGACAGGCATTTTCATAGAAACATAGACAATAGGAGCACAATAAGGCCATTTGGTCCTTCAAAACCTGCCCTGCCATTCATTCTGATCATGGCAACCATCAAATTCAATCCCATCTTCCCCCCATATCCTTTGAGCTCCTTCATTCCAAGTGCTTTATTTAACTGCTTCTTGCAAACATACCAATCAATACTGGTTCATTTTTGTGAACATTTTAACTGTTTGCCTGTCTGCTTTCACTTGTGAGGTGAATCTCTTACTTCACCGGTGCTTTCTCATTGTCAAGAGAGTGGCCTAGATTTACCCAGTGGAGCTATCAATGATTGACATGGCCCATATCTCGAGTACAGGCACAGGGATGTGTTGATACAATTATACAGGACCTTACTGACCTGGAACATTGTATGCATCTTCAGTCTCCTTTTCTAAGGAAGGATGTCCTTGCTACAGACAGAGTGCAGGGAAAGTTTACCAGATTGATTCCTGGGATGACAGGACTGTTGTATGAGGAGAGGTTGAGTTGCTTGACATTGTATTTGCTGGAGTTTCAAAGAATGAGGGAGAATCTTATTGAAACCTATAAAATTCTAACAGGACTAGTCAGGATAGATGCAGGAAGGATATTCTCGATGATGGAGATATCTAGGATCAAAGCCTAGTAGCTTTGCATGGTAGCACAGTGTTAGTACTGTTGTTTCACAGCGCCAGGGACTTAGGTTCAATACCTGGCTTGGGTAGCTGTGCGAAGTGTACATGTTCTCCACATGTCTGCATGGGTTTCCTCCGGGTGCTCCAGTTTCCTCCCACAGTCTGAAAGATGTGCTGGTTTAGTATATTGGCTGTGCTGAATTCTCTCTCAGTGTACACAAACAGATGCCAGAGTGTGGTGACTAGGGCTTTTCAGAGTAACTTCATTGTAGTGTAATATAAACCTATTTGTGACACTAGTAAATAAACTAAACTCGGGGTAGCATGGTAGCACAGTGGTTAGCACTGCTGCTTCACAGCTCCAAGGACCTGGGTTCGATTCCCAGCTCAGGTCACTGATTGTGTGGAATTTGCACATTCTTTTTGTGTCTGCGCGGGTTTCCTCCAAGTACTCCGGTTTCCTCCTACAGTTCAAAGATGTGCAGGTTAGCTTGATGGGCCATCCTAAAAAAATGCCCCTTAGTGTCCTGTGATGCATAGGTTAGAGGGATTAATGGGTAAAATATGTAGAGTTATGGGGGTAGGGCCTGGGTGGGATGGTGTTCAGTGCAGACTCATTGGGCCAAAGGATCTCTTTCTGCATTGTAAAGTTCTATGATCTATGATCTAAACAACTGCTCTTTGTGGTAGTGAATTCTACAGGCCCACCATCTGTGAGTGAAGAAATCTCTCTTCATCTTAGACCTAAAGGGTTTAACCTGTAACCTTAGGCTTTGATCCTAGATATCTCCATCATCGAGAATATCCTTCCTGCATCTATCCTGACTAGTCCTGTTAGAATTTTATAGGTTTCAATAAGATTCTCCCTCATTCTTTGAAATTCCAGCAAATACAATGTCAAGCAACTCAACCTCTCCTCATACAACAGTCCTGTCATCCCAGGAATCAATCTGGTAAACTTTCCCTGCACTCTGCCTGTAGCAAGGACATCCTTCCTTAGAAAAGGAGACTGAAGATGCATACAATGTTCCAGGTCAGTAAGGTCCTGTATAATTGTATCAACACATCCCTGTGCCTGTACTCGAGATATGGGCCACGTCAATCATTGATAGCTCCACTGGGTAAATCTAGGCCACTCTCTTGACAATGAGAAAGCACCAGTGAAGTAAGAGTAAGAGATTCACCTCACAAGTGAAAGCAGACAGGCAAACAGTTAAAATGTTCACAAAAATGAACCAGTGTTGATTGCAAAATTTAGTTATTAGTCATAAGTAGGCTCACATTAACACTGCAATGAAGTTACTCTGAAAATCCCCCCAGTCGCCTCTACAGTCCAGTACCTGCTCGGTTACACTCAGAGAGAATTTATCGTGGCCAATTGATTGAACCTGCACATCTTCAGGTGTGGAGGGGTAACTGGAGCACTTGGAGGAATTCCATGCAGACACGGGAAGAATTTCCAAATTTCATACAGGCAGTGACCTAAGCTGGGAATCGCACTGTAAGGCAGCAGTGCTAACCACTGTGCCACCATGTGTACTATGACTCCATGGCTCACAATCTTATCCTGCTCTTCTAGGAAGGCAAGAGAGAGCAGCTCCTTCTAACATGATAAACCAACATTATTCACACTTGGAGTACTGTGCGCAGTTCTGGTCGCCTCACTATAGGAAGGACGTGGAAGCTATTGAAAGGGTGCAGAGGAGATTTACAAGGATGTTGCCTGGATTGGGAGGCATGCCTTATGAAGACAGGTTGAGGGAGCTGGGACTGTTCTCCCTGGAGAGACGAAGGTTGAGAGGCGACCTGATAGAGGTTTACAAGATGTTGAGAGGAATAGATAGGGTGGACTCTCAGAGACTATTTCCCAGGGCTGAAATGGTCGCGACGAGAGGGCACAGATTTAAGGTGCAGGGAAGCAAGTACAGAGGGGATGCTAGGGGAAAGTTTTTCACTCAGAGGGTGGTGAGTGAATGGAATCGGCTGCCGTCAGTGGTGGTCGAGGCGAACTCGCTGGGGTCTTTTAAAAGACTTCTGGATGAGTATATGGGATCCAATGGGATTGGGGGTTATAGATAGGTCTATGGCTGGGTAAGTTTTGATATGTTCGGCATAACTTGTGGGCCGAAGGGCCTGTTTGTGCTGTAGTGTTCTATGTTCTATGTTCTATTATCTGGATCTTTGTGCTTACACCAATGTGAGTGTGGTTTTATCTTTACACAGCCTCATTTACCCACAGAATGATGCCTGCACCAAACTACTGTCTCCTTCTTATGTCTTCTTAAGGTGTTCTTGTCCACTCTCCCAGCCGCCAGTGATCTATATTTGGCTCTCTTTTCTTCCTTATCTATGTTACTGCTTGTGAATCCAGGGACTTAGGAATATTCAGAGTCCCTGGTAGAATGAATATTGACTGGAAAATGCTGTTAAATGGATGGGTAGATTTCATGTAAGTGTAAACTTGCACAGGCTGTGTAAGTTGTTAAATGGCTGCATTAGTCATTCTGCATTTCTTTATTTTCATACCAAAGATCTCGACAATATTAGCCTGTTGGTCTTGATTTGTAATGTTAACATTTTTATTTTGCAGTATTCGGCTCTGTGCTAAATGTGCTGAATTGCAGCGGATTGCAGCTTTGTGTCTGTTCAGTGCTCAGTGGCTGGAGCCAACTTATGTCATATTGTGACTCCCTGCTCAATGCAACAGGCAAGGACAACAAGGCGTGAACAGAGCTGCAGGAACACACGGCCGGTACTTTTATCTGATTCTTGGATTTTTGGGAAATACCTGGCTATGGAGAGTGGAATCCAGTCATCACGCGACAGGCATGGACATAATTCAATGAGGTAGGGCCTGGGGTACAATAGCGACATTGAAAGGAGCAGACAGATGGGGCCGGTGTCAGTTTTTGTGTTAATTCATGCTTGTAAATTTACGATGAGGTGCACTATAGTGTCGGGAGCAGGGTCAGACTAACAGCTAGTGCACAGTTTCTGCTGAGTTACTCACCCTCTCACTTTGAGTCAGGGTTGCGTATATTAACATTGAGTTAAAACTCAGTTCCATGACATCATGTGATCCACTGCCTCACTCTCTTCTTGCCTGATCTCAGACAATCTTACTTCAGGGTCAAAATTCACTGGAAAGCTGCTTCTATGCGGGCATTGAGCTATTGGGTATTTAAAGTTCATCTGCTCCTCGCATTTAATTTTCATCTGGCCTCTTGCTATCTGTCTGTGTTTCTCTCTACCTCTCACACTAGACAGAATTTTACCGGTGCGTCCGCCCAAGATTCATACGATCTTGCTCGAGCTCAACAAGAAATACTATTCTCCGAGTCTCTCCCGCCCCTGGAATTGGTGTGCCGGTAAAATTCTAGCCTCTATCTCTATTTCTTTATGTCTGTCTCTTATGCCTACCCTGTCTCATTTTGTGTTTTCTTTCTCTATTTCTTCTGCCTTCTTTTCCACAAGAAATAATAACATACAATGCATGTGACAGGACTTGATACAAACTGCTGGCCTTGCAGCCTCAGAGAATTTCCCCTGAAAGATTCTTGAGAAAGATTTAATTCCAAACTCTGACTCTAAAAGAAAACTGCTCATGAGCCATGCCATATTCTCCCCCCATACCACATCCTCTACTGACTAGGCCATTTTATTTTCTTCGTGGTAAGGCTTTCATTCAACATCTCATCATCTCAACCACTGATAGTCCTAGTTGCCAATCTAATGAAACAGCAAATGCACAGCACCTCACACAGAGATTGCAATGCAGGAGATAAGAACCCATTGCTGCTCACTCTCACTGAATTCCGTTGCATGGCTTCAAGGATGCTGTGAGAAATAAGTTCTAATTCCTGATGGGCACAGGGTCTTAACCATCCCCATGTGAACTGAAACTGACATTAATTTGCGCAAAGATGACAGGACAGCTGTTATGAAAATGCACATTTGTAAAACTGGATCTGAGACATGACCCCAAAACCCATACAAACAATGCCATACAAACGTTTTCCTGCAGATATTCAGAACAATGTTGTTCTTGCTGTGTAACAGGAGTCTCATTCTTACCAATATGCACTGTCCTGGATTTGGCAGTGTTTAGTGGGACACTGTCAAGGGAGCTTCACTCTGCATCTAACCCTGTGCTGTACATGTCCTGAGAGTGTTTGATTGGGACATTGTGGAGGAAGTTTTACTCTGTATCTAACTCCGTGCTATACCTATCCTGGGAGTATTTGATTGGGATAGTGTAGAGGGAGCTTTATGCTGTATCTGACTTTGAGCTGTAACTGTTTTGGCAGTGTTTGATTGGGTCAGTGTAAAGAGGGCTTTACTCTGTATCTAACCTTGTACTGTAGCTGTCTGGGCACTGATTGATTGGGACTGTGTAGAGGGAGCTTTACTCTGTATCTAACTCTGTGCTATACCTGTCCTGGCAGTACTTGATGGGAGAGTGTAAAGAGAAATTTACTTTGCATCTAACTCTGTCCTAGAAGCATTTGATGAGACAGTGTAGAGCAAAGGTGGACAACCTGTTGCCAAGGTGGAGCCACATGGAGCCCACCTGGATTCTGAGTGAGGCCCATGAGACATTTTGTTGGCTGTTGCCCACATACAGGGTTGCCACATTCTGCTGGTTTCCACTTGGTGTAACTTTTATCCTGTTGATGTGATTAAAGTGGTAGGCACATAAAGCAAGGGCAAATGAAATAAGATGCATGTTGATTGTTCACCACATTGACTGTGAGAACCGTGTACTCTCCCTCTGTGCCCAGAATGTAAATGTTTCTTTACTTTGTACCATTTGAAGTTGGTGACAGTTCTATATAAATGATGAAGCGTTTCCTATAGCTTGTTATGAAATATTCAACAGATACTAAATGTGTTGAAGCTTATTCATGGGGTCATGGTGAGTCAACAAGCCTGGTTTCAATTTTGCAGCCCCCACTGAGATGAAGGAGGGCCACTCATGCTGCTCACTCACTAGCCAAGATTGCCCACCACCGAGTGTAGAGAGAGATCTAACTCTGTTACTATATTTAAATGTATCTAGACAGAATTTTACTCTTTGCTGAAAAATGCCTTAAGGTAACACTGGCAAAAAAAGAAACTGTTTAGCTACCTACCTGTTAATCAATGCAAAATTTACCAACAAATTTAATTAGTGTATCCTTAAAATTTGAGGCCAATTCTCTGATATCTGTCTCTAATTACACAGACACATGGGGACTGGTAGGAAAATTCAGAAAACTGGCAGAAGTTCAAATATTTCTTGGCCAACTTTTCTCAAGACCATGTCATGTGACCTCTTAAATGGTCCCATTTAGGAAGTTACTGAAAAATGCATTGCTGCATCATGAGAAACACTGGACCAACCTCAGTGCCCCGGGTTAGGAAAAGCTGTACACCATCATCCCCCTTATCCTCTAGCCTCCCTCGCACGCATCTTCCCCACAGGTGACACCGTGGTTAGCATTGCTGCCTCACAACACCAAAGACCTGGGTTCGATTCCTGGCTTGGGTCACTATCTGTGCAGGGTCTGCACGCTCTCCCCGGGTCTGCGTGGGTTTCCTTCAGTTTCCTCCCACACTCTGAAAGATATGCTGTTAGGTGCATTGGCTATGCTAAATTCTCCCTCAGTGTATCTGAACAGATGCAATGATGTGGCGACTTGAGGATTTTCACAGTGACTTCACTGCAGCGTTAATGTCAGCCTACTTAAGAAACTAATAAATAAACTTTAACTTAATCTTTCCCTCACCCTTTCCCTAATTCATTTATAACCTGTTCCTTCTCTTTTTATTGCTGTTCTGATGAAAGCTTATCCTCAAAATCATTCACTCTATTTCTCTCCCTACAGGCACTGCCAGGCCAGCTGAGTATTTCCAGATGTTTTTTAGTAATATATTTCAAACAAGTGCTGTAGTTTGCTTTTGTGAATCTCCCATCAAGCACTCTAGTATTGAGTGAGAATGCAAGTTAGGTGCAGGGGCACTTTAGTGGAAATCAGGTAAACTCCTGGGGGACAAAATAAGAAGGTTTTGCTGATGTGTTGGTTGAGAAAGCTCTTGTGAAACATGAACATACTTTGATTTGTCTCTGTTCCGGAAATCTCTTGTGAGGCGAGATCCATGGCCGAGTTGAGAATCAAGACGTTGGGTCTAATTTATTCTATGTGAAAATGCCTTGAAATAAATCACCGTAGAATCCCTACAGATCAGCACGTGTCCATTCAGCCCATCAAATCTGCACCGTCTGACAGAGTATCTTAACCAGGTCCTCCATCCCTGCTCTATCACTGTAACTCCCACATTTACCATGGCCAATCCATCTAATCTGTGCATCTTTGAAGTGCGGAAGGAAACCAGAGCACTCAGAGGAAACCCATGCAGACATGGGGAGGATGTGCAAACATCACACAGTCACCTAAGGCTGGAATTGAACCCGGGTCCCGGGCACTGTGAGGCAGCAGTGCTAACCATTGTGTCGCCATGCCATCCCATTGCTGTGGTTCAAAATCTTGAGCTGTTGGCTTGAAGACTAATTCCTTAGTTGAATTCTCACGAGTAGCCCAGCTCATATGAGTTCCCTCTTGCTGTCTATGTTTCCAATCAGCCTGTCCCCTGTGGGCAGATACTCTAGTGTCTGCATTATGTTCTACTCTCCCCTCTTTACCCTCCACTATTTATCTAAGTATAATTTCCCCCTCCCCCATCTTTCCATTGTTTTCAGGATGTGACACAATGAGGTTAACGGTGGCCCCGTTTGTTGTGGTCCCTTTCATCATTTTGCCTGTTCCCTCTCAGACAGGAAGTAGGTCTGACTTGGTGTGAGCTTGGCTGTTTTGCAGCAGATTGGGTTAATATTAAATTCTATCTAATATCGTGAGCAAAGTGTGAGCAAACCTCAAAGCTAGGACAGTGAGAAAGTGAGCTGGTCTCAGCTGCAATACAACATCCAGGAGACCTGAGACCAGTGACCTGAACAGCAGGAAGAGGGGGTCGGGAGAGGGAGGGGGTCAGATGGGGTGGCGGTGAAAATGGTCCTCATAGAAATGTGAAAGTGGCTCACGGAGAATGGGCGGCTGGTTTGATGCAGTGTCAGCTTTTCAGTTCTGAGAGAGGAAAGAAATATAGAAAACATTTTCAAGGCCATTGACTCTTCCTGAGATATGGATTCCACATGCACTGATTGTTACTGGGATACAGTTGCACACACACTGACTCTCACTGGGATACGATTCTACACACACTGCCTCTCACTGGGATACAATTCCACACACACTGACCCTCACTGGAATATGGTTCTAGACGTACTGACTCCTACTGGGATACGGATTCCACACACACTGACTCTCAGTGGGGATACAGTTGCACACACACTGACTCCTACTGGGATACAGTTCCATACACACTGACTCTCACTGGGGATACAGTTGCACACACACTGATTCCTACGGGATACAGTTCCACACACACTGACTCTCACTGGGGATACAGTTCCACACACACTGACTCTCAGTGGGGATACAGTTGCACACACACTGACTCCTACTGGGATACAGTTCCACACACACTGACTCTCACTGGGGATACAGTTGCACACACTGACTCCTACTGGGATACGGATTCCACACACACTGACTCTCACTGTGAAACTGTTCCACACACACTGATGCTCACTGTGAAACAGTTCTACACACACTGACTCTCACTGGGACATAGTTCCACACACACTGATTCTCATGGGGAATACAGTTCCACACATACTGACTCTCACTGGGATGCAGTTCTACACACACACTGATTCTCATGGGGAATACAGTTCCACACACTCTGATTTTCACTGGGATGTGGATTCCATACACTGACTTTCAATGGGATAGGGATTCCTCAGACACTGACTCTCACTGGGATACAGTTCCACACACAGTGACTCTCATTGGCGTATTGTTCCACTCACTGTCTGTCACTAGGGTACAGCTCCACACACACTGACTCTCACTGTGATACAGTTCCACACACACTGACTCTCATTGGTGTATTGTTCCACACACTGTCTGTCTCTAGGGTACAGCTCCACACACACTGACTCTCATTGTGATACAGTTCCACACACACTGACTCTCATTGGCGTATTGTTCCACACACTATCTGTCTCTAGGGTACAGCTCCACACACACTGACTCTCACTGTGATACAGTTCCATACACAAACTGACTCTCACTGTGATACAGTTCTACATACACTGACTCTCATTGGGGGTGCAGTTCCACACACACTGACTCTCATTGGGATACAGTTCCACATACACTAACTCTCATTGGGATACAGCTCCATACACACTGACTCTCACTGGGCATACAGTTCCACACACACACTGACACTCACTGCGGGACTGTTCCATACATTTACTCTCACTGAAGTACAGGTTCACACATACAGACTCACTGCGGATAGTGTTCCACACACACACAATAAGTCTCACTGGAGTACAGTTCCACAGATACTGACTCCCACTGGGATACAGTTCCACACACACACTGACTCTCACTGGGTACAGTTCCTTCCATACACACAGACTCTCACTGGAGTACAGTTCCACTCACACTGACTCTCACTGAGATACAGTTCACATACTCTGACTCTCACTGGGATGCAGTTCCACACATAATGACACTCACTTGAGTACAGTTCCACATACACACTTACTCTCGCTGGGATACAGTTCCACACACTGATTCTGTCTGGTACAGTTCCACACGCACTGACTCTGACTGTGATACACTTCCACACACACTGACTCTCACTGGGGTACAGTTCCACACACACCGACTCTCACTGGGGATTCAGTGTAACATACACACTGACTCTCACTGGAATACAGCTCCGCACATACAGACTTTCACTGGGGTACAGTTCCACACACACTGACTCTCACTGGGGTACAGTTCCACACACACCGACTCTCACTGGGGATACAGTGTAACATACACACTGACTCTCACTGGAGTACAGCTCCACACATACAGACTTTCATTGGGGTACAGTTCCACATACACTGACTCTCACTGGGTACAGTTCCATACACACAGACTCTCACTGGAGTACAGTTCCACTCTCACTGACTATCACTGTGATACAGTTCACGTACCCTGACTCTTACTGAGATGTAGTTCCACACATAATGACACTCACTTGAGTACAGTTCCACATACACACTTACTCTCACTGGGATATAGTTCCACACACTGATTCTGTCTGGTATACAGTTCCACACACACTGAGTCTCATTGTGATACACTTCCACACACACTGACTCTCACTGGGGATACAGTGTAACACACACACTGACTCTCATTGAGGTGCAGTTCCCATACACACTGACACTCACTGGTGACAGTTCCACATACACTAGCTCTTGTTGGTATATGGATTCCACACACACTGACTCTGACTGGGATACAGTTCCACACATACTGATTCTCATGAGATACAGTTCCACACCCATTGACTCTGACTGGGATGCAGTTCCATACACACGGACTCTCATTAGGACATCGTTCCACACACCCTGACTCTGACTGGTACAGTTCCACACACTGACTCTTACTGGGTTACAGTTCTACACACACTGACTCTCACTGGAATATAGATCCACACACACACACTGATTCTCACTGGGTTACAGTTCTAGACACACTGACTCTCACTGTGATACAGTTCCACACACACTGATTCTCACTGGGTTACAGTTCTACACACACTGACTCTTACTGTGATACAGTTCCACAAACAATACCTGTTGTTGGAGTACAGTTCCACACAAAGATTCTCACTGGGTTACAGTTCTACACACACTGACTCTCACTGCGATACAGTTCCACACACACTGACTCTCACTGGGTTACACTTCTACACATACTGACTCTCACTGGAATATAGTTCCACACAGACTACCTCTCGCTAGAGTACAGTTCCACACACACTGACTCTCACTGCAGTACAGTTTCACACATACTGACTCTCACTGGGGTATGGAATTCACACACACTGACTCTCACTTGGTACAGTTTCACACACTCTGACTCTCACTGGGGATAGTTCCATATACTGACTCTCACTGGGATAGAGTTCCATTCACACACTGATTGTCAATGAAGTACAGTTCTATGCTCACTGACTCTCACTGAAACAATTGCACACACTGACTCACTCTGACACAGCTCCACACACACTGATCCTCACTGAGATATGGTTCCACAAATATAGTCATTGGGGTACAGTTCCTCACCCACTGACTCTCACTGGGGTATGGATTCCACACAAACTCTCTCAGTGGGGTATGGATTCCACACACACTGACTCTTATTGGAGATCAGTTCCACACACACACACCACACACACCACACACACACACACACACACACACACACACACACACACACAACACACACCACACACACACACACACAAACACACACACACACAGGGATACAGTTCCACACACATTGACTCCCACTAGGGTACAGTTCCACACACAGCCTTTCACTGGGATACAGTTCCCAGTATCATGTCCTCACTGGGGTATAGCTCCATACGCACGGCCTTTCACCGGGATACAGTTCTGCAGAGAGTGGCTGTCACTGGGATATGGATCTATGGGCACATACTGTCTTCAAATAACTCACTCAAGTAGGTTTTCACCAATATGTGGATCTATGCTGTGCAATAATGGAGGAGGCAGGGGTCATATAAGAATCTTAATTTGTTTTTCACTCTACACTCGTGATATAATTGCTTATTTATTGAGGTTGTGTTTTGTTGAAGGATAGCATTGAGAGTGAGAGAATTTTATAGTTGATTACCAGGAATTCCTGAATGAATTATATTGGTATATATTTATCTTTTAAAAAAACACTTGTCTTCGAATTTTCACTATGAGTTTGTGTTCAGTGCTTAGGCTAGAAATGAACTTGTGGTAAACCAGAGGGTTAAGCAGTCTGACTAGAGACCTTTGAGTTGTCTGCTGGGCGTGCAGCATTTCAGCGGCTGATTCATTTAGAAAGTTTCTGCTGTTGTGTTTGTGCTGATAGCTGTGAGATACATGCCATACCCAAACCGTTCCCTTCCACACTCCGCGGAAGTTGAGGTGCAGTGGCGACTAATTGACACTTAGTCATAACAAGCCTGCCTGTGGAGCAAGCATGACAGGTGGATGTATGTTAACCCTTGAAGTCCTGGAGATGAAAAGAGAAAAAATAAAACCACGAATGCTGGAAGTCATAAAAGCGCTCATAATAAACAGTACAGCAGATTCATGGTCAGCAATCGACAAAAGAGACAGACAGAGGAGGATTTGTTATTAATGCAGCGAGTTGTTGTGATCTGGAAAACACTGCCTAAAAGGGGGGAGCATTGAACAGTAACTTTCAAAAAGTAATTGAATAAAGGAAAAGGGCAGAGAGGCGATGGCCTAGTTTTACAGATGCATGATAGAAAACATTCTTTCTGGTTGTATCACAGCTTGGTATGGTTCCTGCTCTGTTCACGACCACAAGAAACTATAAAAGATTGTGAATGTAGCCCAGTCCATCATGCAAACCAGCCTCCCATCTACTGACTTTGTCGACACTTCCTGCTGTCTCAGCAAAGCAGCCAGCATAATCAAGGATCCCCAGGGATTCTGGACTACTCTCTTCCACCTTCTTCCATTGGGAACAAGGTACAAATGTCTGAGGTCATGTACCAACCGACTCATAAACAGTTTCTTCCTTGCTGCCATCAGACTTTTGAATGGATTTATCTTGCATTAAGTTGATCTTTAT
The DNA here is from genome assembly GCA_024679065.1 of Sphyrna mokarran. Lineage (NCBI taxonomy): Eukaryota > Metazoa > Chordata > Chondrichthyes > Carcharhiniformes > Carcharhinidae > Sphyrna > Sphyrna mokarran. The sequence continues at coordinate 16,066,502 of JAGIQG010000024.1, read as the reverse complement.
TTACACCCTAGCTGTGACCGTTACACTACGTCCTGCATTTCTCCTTTCCTTCTCTATAAACGGTATGTCTTGTCTGTATAGCGCGCAAGAAACAATACTTCTCACTGTATACTAATACATGTAACAATATTAAATCAAATCAAATCAAAATATTATTGCTAGATAGACAATTGCAGCAAGGTGACACAGTGGTTAGCACCATTACCTCACAGCACCAGGGACCTGGGTTTTGATTCCCAACATAGGTCACTTCTGTGTGTAGTTTGCATGTTCTCCTTGTATCTGCATGGATTTCCTCCAAGTGTGGTAGCTTCCTTGCACATTTTGAAAGCCATACTGGTTAGGTGCATTGAGCCAATCAGGCGCCAGAATATGGTGACTGGGAGAATTTCACAGTAACTTCATTGCAATGTTAATGAAAGCCTTACTTGTGACTAATAAATAAACTTTACTTTTACTTCACTTTAATCCAGAAACTCAGCTAACGTTCTGGGGACCCGGATTCCAATCCCACCTTGGTAAATAGTGGAATTTGAATTCAATAAAAAGTATTTGGAGTTAAGTATCTACTGATGAGCATGAAACCATTGTTGATTGTTGGAAAAAGCTATTTGATTCACTAACGTTTCTTAGGGAAGAAAATTGCTGTCTTTATCTGATCTGACCTACTTGTGATTCAGCAATGTGGTTGATTTTTAACTGTCCTCCAAGGGCACCTAGGGATGGGCAATAAATGCTGGCCAGTCAGCGATGCCCATGTTCCACAAATGAATTAAAAAAGAGTGGGACACACTAGTTAGCTCTGAGCTAGCACTGGCAGGATGCGTGGAATAACCTCACTCTTTGATATTTTTCAATTCTCTGATGTTTAACATCAAAAGAAAAAGAGAGATTAATATTTCACTGATGCCTTTCATCAGAACCAATGAAGGAAGATTTGGGCTATTGTTATACCTTCTTCATCTTGAGTTCTCTGGCCAAAGACATGTCTGGTCCACAGCACTGCAATCTCCAGCACAAGGTCCAGAATCAGTGTTAGCCAGAAGAAGGGTCAAACCCTGTGTCATTGCCTCTCCCACCTCCCCCACAACCCCCCTCCTCCCCCACCACCACCAGGAGTCCAAGGTGCTTTGCATACACTTTTATATACATGTGTAATCTGGAGCTATGGATATTGACGGTAGAAACTTCAATTTCTCACCACATAACTGACCAGGAATCTCTTCCAGTTGTCCCACCTCCCACTGGCGTGCGTCGGAAGGAGTCACAAGTTAAAGCACAACTTGTTTGGTTGCATTATGAGTGCACCTTCGTTGGCCATGGAGTCCTGGGACTTGAAGTCGGACACAATCCAAGGTATCCTCCATTTTTACATCAGACTGCATAAACAAAAAGTGACGGCCAGGTTCAAATAAAGTTAAGAATAAATCTTTGACAATTGAAAGAAATTCCCCTGTAAATGGATACGTAGAGGCTGCAAAGAGCTTCAAAGTACTGGATGGTGTTAAAGATCATTTTGGACAGATTCTAGAAAAACTAAAGGGAAGGTGAAGCCAATACCAAATTATAAAGGAATCTAAAAGGGAAACTTTGACAGAGGTGTGGAGGAGATTGAAACAGTCATAACTTCCTTGTCAAAATCCTGGAACAGACTCATTGCAGCATTTTTCCCAGACAGTCTAAGATCAACCAACCACCACCACAAGGATAGCTTGAGTTGGATAATAAATGCCGGCCTTCTCGATTCAGGTATTTATTCAGCCTTCTTACGCACACTTACTACACTCCAGGTATGATATTCAATTCCATGTGATGCTGACAAGGACCGAAGTCCATATTGAGGTCCAGACGTTGAGGACAATCATCAGTTAATAAATATTTAATTATTTCCAGATCTAAAAAGAACTGAATTCCAATTTTTAGCAGTGACTATGGCGATGACTTGTGGTCCCACATTGAGACACCTATTTGTCCTTGAGGCAAAATCACTTTTCCAAGTCATTCACCGTCAGAACTGAGTAAAAACAGATGGGTTTTTGAAAGTACACACGTTCAACGTCCTTTCTTTATTCGGTAACTGATTTTACGTAGCTCCATATACCAACCCCCTTCTCTTTTCTCATTTCAATAACCAAGGCCACTAACTAAAGTGCCAGAGAATGTCCCCACACTCTATTGAAACTTATGGAGGGATTTATGCAAATCATTGGTTCCACTTGTTGATCTAAAGCACACTGGCAGTTTAAAACCTACAACTCCAACTCCACCCAATGCATCAAACGTTTAACAAGCCTAAGACTCCGTTATTACTCACTGCACTGCAGCCAGCTCATTCTAACAGCATTTCATTGCAATTGATTTTTCAACTTACAAACTAGCATTGATATAGCTCCCTTCACATAGTCAAAATCTCCCAAAACTTTTTAAGACCACTGAAGTACTTTTTTGAAGTTTAGTGACTATTGTGATGTAAGAAATGCGGCATTCAGTTTGTGCTCAGGGAAAAACATGATAATGACCAGAGATTTGGGGCGGCAAGGTGGCATAGTGGTTAGCACTGCAGCCTCACAGCGCCTGGGATCCTGATTCGATTCCTGGCTTGGGTCACTGTCTGTGTGAAGTTTGCACATTCTCCCCATATCTGCATGGGTTTCATCTGGATACTCCGGTTTTCTCCCTCAGTCTGGAAGATGTGCTGGATAGGTCCGTTGACCCAAACAGACAGCAAAGAGTGGTGACTAGGGGAATTTCACAGTAACTTCATTGCAGTGATAATGTAAGCCTTACTCATGACTAATAAATAAACTTTAAGATCTTGTTTTTAGTGGTGCTGCTTGAGGGATGAGCCCAGGGAGACCTCCACCGTTCTCCCTCGGATAGTACAGTGCAATCTTTTACATTTGACTTGAGAGGGTGTACAGAGCTTCAGTTTAATGTCTGAGAGGCACCTCAAGCAATGCAGCTTTGCCCCAGTACTGAGCATCATCCCAGACTCTGGCAGTGCATCCGACACCAACATTTTCTCAGAGAAGAGTTTTACCATCTGAACCCAGCAGCTGTGTTGTCGACATGTAGTATTTGAAAACACCAACACCTCCAATATTAGGTGTGATTGAATTAAACCTCCCAACATTGACATTTTAGCTGTTAATGAAACCGCCAGTCATTTGTCTATCAGTCAGCTTATAAAGCACCTCAATTTAATTTTACTTTCTCCCCTGCCATCCAGACTCTCACTGGGGTCTGGTTACATCAGTACTTCCCAAGCTATCTCACCCAAGCCATCATTCCACGTGGGTTAGTCTAGGCAGTGAACATCAATGTGTTTTACAGTTGTGGGACCACAATTGCCTATTCTAACCTCATCCGCATTTGATGCCAATATATTATCTCCTTTATTCCTTCCCAATCCCAGAGATATCTCGCCAAACAGCTCACTGAACAAAAACTTGGGAATTCTGATGAATATGGTTTCTTCTCTTGGAGGGTATGGGAGGTAAAGGCCCATAAGCTGCAACATCCTTAATGTAGTACAGTGTACAGGAGTGTTGAAAACAACGTGAGCCACATAAGGAGATATATGGTGAGGGAGAGAGGTGACTCTTAAAGAAGGAGAGAGAGGTAGAGAAAGTTAAAGCAGGAATTCAAAGCTTTGATCCTAAGCTGCTGACAGTTACATGGGGAAGATGGATATAGAGGGATGTGGGTCAATTGTGGGCAATTGGAACAAGCTTTGAGGTTTAAAAAAAAGGGCAGCATGGATAAGTTGGGCTGAAGGACCTGTCTCCATGCTGTACACCTTTATGACTCTATGATGGTGATGGAAAGTTAAATTAGCAAGAGATCAGAGAAGGGCAGTACAGTGGTTAGCACATAATGCCTCACAATGCCAGAGATCCGGATTCAATTCCCAGTTTGGGTCACTGTCTGTGTGGAGTCTGCACGTTCTCCACGTGTCTGCGTGGGTTTCCTCCAGATGCTCTGGTTGCCTCCCACAGTCCAAAAGATGAGCTGGTTAGATGCATTGGCCATGCTAAATTCTCCCACAGTATACCCGAGCAGGTGGCAATTGGGGGATTTTCACAGTAACTCCACTGCAGTGTTAATGTAAGCCTACTTGTGTGACATTTAGAGGTTAAAAAAAAGAGCTCTTGCTTTTGATGTGAATAATGAAGATATCTTGGACTAGTCCCAATGAAGAAGTGTTGGTAAAATTTGAGACTGAAAGAACTGATCAGGAAAAGGAAATTCAAATTTCTTGTGCATCTAATAAGAAATAGTGATTTAGAAATTCTGATGGGAATGATTGATGGAAAAAGAGATGGAATTAGACAAAGAACGATTGTTTCAAAGAGTCTCGCAAAACTGGATGAAGGTACAAATGAAGAACATCATTGTTCTCTAGAGCAAGATTAATATGGAGGCCCACGGTCATCACATACTCCTGGTACCTATGGAGAAAGAAGAGGCCAGAATTGGAGCAGCTGAGAGATGTTGTAGGGCTGGAGGAGGTTGCAGAGATAGGCTGGAATGAGGCAATGGAAGGCCTTGAACACAAAGATGAGAAATTTAAATTCAGCCAATTCGGACCAGCAAGTACAGAGGATGATTAATGAGTGGACTTTGAGGTGAGTGAGGGTAATAGTAGCAGAATTTAGGGTGATCGGAATAGGGGAGGGAGTGGATGAGAACTGTGTATTATTTGTTGTCAGGCTGAGGACGTGATGAGTGCTATTTGATTTGCAGTCATTATTTGAATCTCTGTTAAGGCCGAGTCATTGAGGTAAAGGAAGACTGTTTGAAACCACGGCACCTTCCTGTCCCACATCACAAGAACAGGACGTTTACATTCTGATTGAGGTAGAGTGAAAGCCAGATCGTAGAAGTGAAAGGAGAGTACACAAAGAGCAAAGTGCTGCAATTCCCCAACACACAGTGAAAGAGAGCTCTGTGTGGGAGCTGGACACAGTGGGAAGATGGCAGACTGGGCTCAATCCAGATTCAGATTCTTCATTCAATAGTTGTGGGTTTAAGCTCCACTCTAGGGACACAAGCCCAAAATTCAGGCAGATATTTCAGAGCAGTACTGAGGAAGTGCCACACTGCAAGAGAGATAGTACTGAGAGAGGGCTTCACTGTTGCAGGAATAGTGCTGAGCAAGTGTTATAATATGAAAGGGTACTACTGAGGCAATGCTGCGCTGAGGGGAGGCAGTACTGTGAGACTACTGCACTATGGGAAGGGCAATACTGGTGGAGTGTTGCACAATCCAGGGCTAGTACTGTGATGTACTGTGGGAGCAGCAGTACTGAGGGAGTGCTGCACTGTCAGGGGATCAATACTGATGGAGTGCTGCACTGTCAGGGGATCAATACTGAGGGAGTGCTGCACTGTCAGGGGATCAATACTGATGAAGTGCTGCACTGTCAGAGGATCAATACTGAGGGAGTGCTGCACTGTCAGAGGATCAATACTGAGGGAGTGCTGCACTGTCAGAGGATCAATACTGAGAGAGTGCTGCACTATCAGATAATCAATACTGGCGGAGTGCTACTACTCAAGGGGGCCTTCACAACACACGACAGCGCACAGCCTCTGAACAGAGACTAATAGCCAAGTTCCGCACACATGAGGACGGTCTTAACAGGGAACTCGACTTCATTTCACACTATCTGTAACCCCCGTGACTTGCCTGGGTTAGCAAAAAACCTCACTTACTGTGCTGTCTGGAGACAATACACATCTCTCTAACCTGTGCTCAGTGCTCCTTCCACTCACATTGTTAGCCACTTTATGACTTGAATAGCAGGTTAGGTATAAAGATTCGCATTCTAATCAGCAATCTGTAAACTCTCTGTGCTGATATGTGTGCTATTGCAGACCAGAACACCTCATTTGCCTGATGAAGGCTATAAAGCGGAAAGCTTGCGAGTTTACTATCAAATAAATCAGTTGGATTTAAAACTGATGTTGTCAGACCTCTTACTGGAGTGCTACACTGTCAGAGGATCAATACCGAGGGAGTGCTGCATTGTCAAAGAATCAGTACTGAGGGAGTGCTGCACTATCAGAGAATCAGTACAAAGGTAGTCTTTCACTGTGGAGGGTCAGAATTGAAAGAGTGCTACACTGTCAGAGGATGCTTACTAAGGGAGTGATGCACAGTGGTGGGGGGGCAGTATTGAGGGAGCAATGTGCTGTGGGAGGGGCAGTTCTGAGGGAGTGCTGCACTGTCAGAAGATCAGTACTGAGGGAGTGTTTCACTGTTTAGGGCAGAACTGAAAGACTGCTACACTGTCAGAGGATCCTTACTAAGACAGTGATGCACAGTGGAGGAGCAGTATTGAGGAGCTATGTAGTGTGGGAGGGGCAATACTAAGGGAGTGTTGCACTGGCAGAGGATAAGTACTAAGGGAGTGTTGCATTATAGGGGGGCAGTACTGAGGGAACATTGCATTGTGAGAGGATCAGTACTGAGGGAATGTTGCACTGTAAGAGGGGAAATATAGCCACTGAAAAGATTAGGAAACAAAACAGCCCAATTAATACACAACAAGCTCCCACAAACAACAATGTTATAATGACCAGAGAACTTGTGTCAGTGACACCAGTTGAAAAATAGATACTCAACGTGGAGAATCCCACCCTGGATCTTGGTCAAAATTGTCTTTTTCTATCCACCCGACAGGACAGATGTGGCTTCAGATTATCCTGTCACCCAAAAGCAGCATCTCCGACAGAGAGTAGAGAGGAAGCTGCTCTCATCATCATTGCTTCTTTAACTAAAAGCAGATTAACAGGTTTTCTTGCAATGACAGAGACTGCACTCAATAATCCATTTGATCTGAAATGTGGGAGTGGGGCAGTGTTGCATTGTATGAATGCAAGTTCTTTTTGTACAGTGCTTAACTTAAATGCACTGAAGCCCTTAGTTGTCTATTTGAATAGAAAATCAATCGGTGTGATTTGTCATGATGCTTGTGCATTTCTTCATATTCATTGTCTGATGTTGTGCTGAAGCACAGAATAAAGTGGATGCTTTAGTCTCTACATTACATGGAATCAAACTCTTTGGGATATTAATGGATAATGTGAAAAGAAAATTTATAAAGAGAGGACAGGGAAGTCACAAGCCAGAGTTGCTGCATGCACACAACCTGGAAGTGCATGTAATCACATGAGAAGTGAGGTACATGATCCTGTGTCATGACACACATGTGTGATGTCTTGGTTGACAGGCACATATGAAAGTCAGAAGCACAACTACCAATGATCAGGCAGACAATTTAGCCCATAATGGAGCCAACTGGACACAGTTTTACATAGCTCGTCTGCCTTTGTGTATGAGCCAATTGACAAAAAGGCCTTTGTGTTTAACCCCGATTTAGGGTGGGTTGAAAAAACAAGGCTGAAGTAAAACTAACAAATGTGTCTGGAGACTGAGGTTTGTGTATGATTGTGCTGCTTTGACATTCTTTGCATAACGATTGAAGGCCCTGCCTTCTCCACCTCACGCCTCGCCTAAGGTGCGGTGATCCTCAGGTTAAATCACCACTATTCAAATACCCTCCCCCCCCCCACCCTCTCCACCCTCAATGGGGAGAGCAGTCTGTGGTCACCTAGATCTATGGCAACTTTATGTTTTATTTACTGTTCACGGAGCAACAACTCCCTGAGTGTGCTCAGCAGCAGCTTGCACCTGAGAAGGGCACATTGGAAGCATCAGTCCACATACTCCTTTTCCCCTGCATCCATCCTACCCCTGGCTGAGCTCAGCCTTTCAATAGCGTGCTAACTGGCCAGCCAGCGTGAAGACACTTTCCAGGGCCAATCACAGCCGTGAGCAGGTTTCATTCCCACTTTTGGGTCTGTTCAGCACAAGTGCCCAAAGGACAAATGGTTCAGTCCCTGGATTTCATTTAACCAGTGTTGTCAGTGCTCTTGATGCACAATGCTGTGTTATAACACAGTCTGCAACATGTAGCCAAAGGAAATTGTCTGTCCATTCTGCCAGTGAGCTACTTCCTGTTGTGAGAACTTTTTGTCCGAATCTGCAGTCTGATGTGATGCAAATGACGATAGCGCGAGATTTATTACTTTCTGCAGAAGAAGAGATTTCAACCTTCCTTTAGTAATTCAGCCAAACGTCAGTTTCCTGTCACCAACGTCCCTTATTGAGAACCAAAGGAAAGAGTAGTGACTGTGTGGAGTCTGCACATTCTCCCTGTGCCTGTATGGGTTTCCTCCGGATGTTCTATTTTCCAGACTTGCGCAGTGCCATGGTAAATTGCCCATAGTGTTAGGAAGATTGGCAGGGTAAATGCATCAGGTTATGGGGATTGGGCCTGGGTGGGATAATGATTGGTGCAGACTCGACGGACTATTCTATGATTCTATGACTATGGCTTACAGTCAGGAAGTCTTCGCCTTGGGACAGACAACAATGGTCAGGATAGAGTAACAGATTTAAAAAACCCCATTGACCACTTTCCACTGGGCTCGATAAGGCAACCCATACTTCACGATGCTCATGGGGAGACCTATTGGTGATCTCCCATGACCTTCATGATCATCTTCTCATCATGCAACCCAAACTCCAAGACCAGAGCAAGTGACTCCATATTTGAGCTGTTGCTCTGGAAGGACAAAGCTTGTCCAACCTCAGTGTAAGTTGCATTTGTAAACTGCCTTCAATGCACAGAAACATCCAAAGCAATTAACTGAGGTGCACAATAAGCCAATTAAGGAGGAAAAGTTGGTAGAGGAAGAGGAAGCAGCAATCTGGGTAAAAGAAGTGCTCCTTCGAGAGAGTAAGGGAGGCAGAGAGGTTGGAGGAGGGAATCAGAAAGTGTGGAGTCTAGGGGGCTGCTAACCTGTTACTTGTGATAATTATGGTGTGTTTAATAAATTGATCTATTCAGTTACACTGAGAATGGCTCATGTCAGGCACCGCTCCCGCCCCTCCCTTCACTGACAGCCACATGAAAGTAGCTAGGGTGCAGGCCTGTCACCACCAGAGGAAGACGCTTTCACTCTTTCTATCTGGACTGCATGTTATCTGACCCCAGAGATGAAAGGCCCAAGTTTAACGTAAAACCCCACCCTTTTTAAGAAATAAGCAAAAACAGGAAGCATTGTCATCAGGTTCCTTGTTTGTTTTCAAATAGAAATCAGCAACAACCATAAAATCTATTATCTTACAGTATCAATCTTCCTTGTTGGCAATAATTGATGTGCATTGTCCTTAAAAGGAAGTTGGATTGAAAATTGCCAATGACCCATTTTGTCTTCTAATCACACACTATCGTGTGCCATCCAATCAATGCATGGCAGCAGTTAGGTGACTATTGAGTAGGCATTTAGCTTTGTTAGTCGAGAAGCATCGCTTCCTGATGACTCACTGCACAGTCATTGATAGATGCAGATGAATTCAGATAGGCAGGCTCAGTATGGAAAAATGCAGTTCTGATGAATGGTCTTAGTTGTCACTGGCAAGGCTGGTATCGATTACTAGCAACTCATTGCCCTTGAAAAGGTTGTGGTGGGTCTTCTTCCTCAACAACTGATGACTTGATATAGATAAGAGCTTGCTTTATTTTCAAAAGATGAATCAGAGTCAACCATGATGATGTGGAGCTGAAATTAGGTACAGATGACCTGAGGGCAGAACATTCCCTTCCCTAATGTCATGAATGAATCGGTTGTGCTTTGATCACTTTTACTGATACCAGATTTTTATTCTCTGATTTTTTTTAAAATTTGAAACCAGATTCTCCAATTGCTAATATGTCACCTGAAACTGAACAGTCACCAGCTTCAGCCCATTGTGTGGGATAATTGTAAATAAAAATGTGGCAATATCCCAATATTAAAATTTTTACATTTGTTTCCAAGTCCTTCCCCCCTTCCTCTCTCCTCCTCCAGCCCTATAAATTTCCAAGAACTCTGAACTCATCAAATTTAGGCCTCTTGTGCATCCCTTATTTAATCACTGCACCACTGGCAGCCTTCAGTGGTCTGGACCTCAAACTCCGTAATTCCCTTCCTGAACCTCCCAGCCTCTCCAGCTCTCTTTTCTTCTTTAAGACGTTTCTTAAAATCCACCAAGCTTTTTTACCACCTGAACTAATATCTCTGTACATGATCCACTTTTAAATGTTGTGGAATTTGCAACAGACTAATTAAGCACAGAGAGAGAGGCCTTTGAGCCCACTGAACCCAGGATGGCCCCCTGTGTCTGAAAATGCTGTTGTTAGACATGTTAGGACGTTAAAAGTACAAGTTGCTGCTCTTGCTGTAAATTGCCTGTGGGATATTTTTGGACATCCTGAGCACATGAAAGGTGCCATATCCAAAAGCAATTTCTTTCTATCGTTCCTGAATACCAGCTTGTCTCCTCAATACAGTCTCAACGTTCAGCTGCTAAAGTAAGACAGGACATCACTTCAGTGTCTTATCTAGCTGGGCGGGGAGGAGGGGTTAGAAATGGGGAGGGGGGAGGGAGTGGGGAAGAAACAGTTTGTCTGTTAGGGAGGGAGGAACGGAAAGTGCAACACTTCTCAGAACCTGTGGCGAACCAGTTATGATCGGTAAGGGGATTGGTGAGAGTGTAGGGTGTGTTGCTTTGGCTGTTAACATGTCAGCAATAAACAGAGTGCACCTTAACTGGAGTTTGTGGTTTAATCAGTGAGTGTTGTTAGGGGTGTCTAACTGAAAAGGTACTTTGGATATGTTTTTGTACAGCGGCTGTACCCACAGTCAGGCCAGCGGTCAAAATACATTCAAAACACTCAAAGTGATGGCCTTGATCTTCTCAAATGTTCTAGCTCCCCCAGTCCAGTATCTGAAAGCAGGGCCACTAAATCAAATTCAAAAGTTAATCTAAAATAAAAGCAAATTGGCGCAGATGATGCAAATCTACAGTAAAAACAGAAAATGCTAGAAGAAACTCAGCAGGTCTGGCAGCGTCTGTGGAGAGAGAAACAGAGTTAATGTATTGTGTTATATGATTCTTCAGAATTTCAAAGGTTAATCTTTGACACAGTAGAAAAATCTTCGGGGCTTTAAAAAACATTTTCTTTGAAGGTTTTCATGTATTGTGTGGATTTGATTGGTGATAGTTTGACTAGCTAAGAAGAAAAGTTATCTGATGAAACCCGCTGGAATACATCCAATAAGAGTTGGCCAACCCGTGACCAGGAGCATTTCCACTAATCCCTAACGTAGGAACCTCAGAGCAGCCACAAGCTACCTGAATGCCCCAGCAGGCTTAAGGGGCCAAAATGGCTGACTCTTGTTCACATGTCCATTCTTCTGCTCTTCAGCTTGACTGTTTATGGCAACAGCAACTTAAATCTAATACACTCCATTAATACGCAAGATCTTCTAAAGTGCTTCGCAGCAAAATGATGAGAGAAATGTATATCTCACTGAGGGACAAAGACATTAGTGACACCACAGCCTTCACACGAGAAGGCTTATCTGCGTAATCTCCTGCAGCCCTCTGAGATCTCCATATCATCTACCATCTCTTCAGTTACCTAGGCCCTTCGGACTGGAGGCTCCTCCTCAAGCATCACCACCTCTCTCTCTTCTTTTAAATGCTCTTACTTCTTTAACCAAACAAATGATTGCCTTTTATCTTCGTGTGTCAAATGTTGCCTAGTAGTGCTCCTGTGTACTACTTTGCAACGATTTCTGACATTATATCAATGCAAATTGGTGGTATGTTTATTTTTCCCTAGTTTATATGAATCCTGCTTTATTTTAAAATATTATTGCAGAGTGCATATTTAAATATGTTGCTGTTGAATTTACTTGTACAATTGTAAGGTTTATGAAACCATTTTGTACCCATAGCAATAGCCTTTCTAGGTTTGAAGAGGGCCTTCTCCAAATTAAAGGTTAAAAAATCAAACCAGGTCAGTCTGCAGTCTCTGAACTTTATTTCTAGACTTCCTAATAATTGGAAACTTTTCTATGTCTACCCTATCAAACCTGCTCAAATTCTCCCATCTGGGACTAAGTCATGTAGTCAAATCTTCCGGCACTGACCCCATAAATTAAGCTCCCAGGGATATAGCGCCATTTTCCATGGAGGGAAGGACATGATGGTGTAATCCCCCACCATTGTATTGTATCCGGGTGCCATATTGAAAAGGCGCCCAGCATCTCCGACCCACCATTGAAGAAGGAAAATGGGTCACAGGAGCTTTCTGATGCTGGAAGATGGATCTCCTCACTGAATTTGGAAGATGCCCCTGTATATCTTTCCCCACCTCCCCAACCACGGTCCACTGCTGTGACATTCTGGGGTGCAGAAATTCTGGAAGCAATTCCAAACGTTGTTCTGGTGGGTTCTGACTTTTGTACATCATGCTGTTCCAGGCGTGTTCTGGACTGGCGTATTTTCTGTTGGCATGGGTAAGAGATTCCAGCTGGACTTTCGTCTGCATCCTGTTAGTGGGATACAAGTAGGTTTCACATTATTCTCTAGTAGGTTTCTTGATCCACCAAGATAGAAAATCCGTGCCAGTGTAAAACCAATATGGGGACTCCTGTCATATTCTCTCGCTATTGCACCTGCCAGTGCGAGCATGAGTAATTCCACCCAAAATGTCAAAGCTCCCTATCAGTCATCACAACCTTTTTTTAGAGAAAGGAGCTCCCTCCCGTCTATTCAATCTTTCCTGGTGGTTACAGCATTACACATCAGATATCAGGCCACTGAAGCTGATAGCTGAAGATTTGCATCGACAAAACCATTAATTCAGCAGTCACCACTGCTCAAAAGAAATGGCCAATCATGGAACACAGTTGAAGAAAATTTATTTATTAGTGTCACAAATAGGCTTGCATTAACACTGCAATGAAGCTACTGAGAAAAATCCTCTGGCTGCCACACTCTTGTGCCTGTTCAGGTACACTGAGGGAGAATTTAACATGGCCAATGAATCTAACCAGCACATCTTTCAGACTGTGGGAAGAAACTGGAGCACCTGGAGGAAACTCATACACACAGAAAGAGAATGTTCAGAATCTGCACAGACGTTGACCCAAGCCGAGACTCGAATTTGGATCCCTAGCGCAGTGTGACAGCATGGAATCATAGAATCCCTACAGTGCCAGAAGGAGGGCATTCAGCCCATCGAGCCTGTATCAACCACAATCCCACTAGGCCTTATTCCCGTAACCCCATATATTTACCCTGCTAATCCCCCTCACATCAAAAGACAATTTGGCATGGCTAATCAACCCAATCTGCACATCTTTGGATTGTGGGAGGAAACCAGAGCACCCAGAGGAAACACACGCAGACACAAGGAAAATGTGCAACCTCCACACAGACAGTCCACCTAAGGCTGAACTTGAACTTGGGTTTCTGGTGCTGTGAGACAGCAGTGTTAACCACTGTGCCACCATTGCCGTCCTTTGTGCCACTGTGCCAAACAAGTCAAAGTAATTTAAAGTAATTTTCCTGATTTAACTCTTTCATTCCCTTAACTATCTTGTGGCCTTCCAGAAAACCACCTCTCCTGATGTCTCCTATTCAGCTCCCCGCTGTCTTTCCTCATCATTCAGACTCCTGACTGTTGCAGCTTTCTCGCCTCTATCTCTTGCAACTGAGTTTCTCATGATGTGTCTTGGTGACCAGAATGGACCCAATTGCTCACTGTGGGTTATGTTGAGTTATTCCATGTTTGATTATGGGAGTCTGTTTACTATCGATGCTCGCTGTGTTTGATTGGTTAAACCTGTGTGTGGACTCAGAGCAAAGTAAATAAACTGTAGAATAAGCTGAAGCCAGAGCTGAAGTGGGGAGCAGACATTTTAAAGAATAGATTTCCTACATGCAGAGGAACATGTGTCATCTCTGCATATTTCCAAGATGTGTAATAGAATAGAGCCAAACCAAGTCATTGCATCTTCTGATCCTTGTTAAATTATTTTCATTTGTTTTCCAACAACTGTCATAGTTTTGAATGAAGTGGAAATGGTCGAGAGCTTCAAGTTTCTGGGTGTCCAGATCACCAACAGCCTGTCCTGCTCCCTCCATGCTGATGCTGTTGTTAACAAAGCCCACCAGCCTCTACTTTCTCAGCAGACTAAAGAAATTTGGCATGTCCATCATGACACTGACCAAATTTTTCAGATACACTATAGAAAGTATCCTTTCCAGATGTATCGCAGATTGATATGGCTCCTGCTCTGACCAAGACCATAAGAAACTACAAAGTGTTGTGAACGTAGCCCAGTCCATCACTCAAACCAACCTCCCATCCACTGAGTCTGTCTCACTTCCCCTTACCTCAGAAAAGCAGCCAGCATAATTGTGGAGTCCATACACCCCAGGCATATACACTTCCATCTTCTTCTGTTGGGAGAAAGTCTGAGATCACATACCACCCAACTCAAGAACAGCTTCTTCCCTGCTGCTGTCAGACTTTTGAATGGACCTACCTTATATTAAGTTAATCTTTCTCTACATCTTAGCTGTGAATGTAACACTACATTCTGTGCTCCTCCTTTCCTTCTCTATGAATGGTATGTTTTGTCTGTATAGCGCAGGAAATAATATTTTTCACTATGTTAATACATGTGACAATAAATCAAAAATCAAAAACATGGAAACAGGAGGAGACCATTTAGCCTCTTGAGCTTGTTCTATCATTCAACTAGACCATATCTAATCTGCATCTCAACTGCCTCTAATCCAAATCTCTCAAGACCCAAATCGAACAGAGATCTATAATCTCAGTCTTAAAAATTTCTGTAGTTTGGTTTACAGAAATTGAATTTTAACACATAGATTCATACACACTTACATAAACACGCACAAAAACACACACAAATACAAACACACACATACACGAAAATGGATACATACAAACGTAAACACACATGAACATGCACACACACAAACACACACATACATGCACACACAGATACAAACACAGACACAAACACACATACTCAAACACAAACACACATACAAATACACAAACATGGATACATACAAACGCAAACAACATGAACATGCACACACACAAACACACACACACATTCACACACAAACACACAGACACAATCACAGACACAAATACATGTACTCAAACACAAACACACACACAAACATGCACACACAAACACATAAACAATGCACACACAGACATAAACTCACGCCCAAACAAACACAAACATACATACAAACACACAAGAACATGCGCACACACAAATAAACGTACAGATACAAATACACACACGTACACACACACTCTCTCACACACACAACATAGAGGTTGAACCCCCATCCCACCACACACCCCCATTAGTCATATGACAGGTTCTTCCTCATGGTGCCCTGCCATCCCATAGCCAATTAACAACTGAGCAAATTCTTTGAAATTGATGTTTGACTATCGCAACATTTTTCTTGTCGCCCCCTCCCTCCCCACCCACCTCCAAACTGTTTAAACTAACAAACTAAAATAGTCAAAAGAACATTTTTTAAATGTCTATCAAATTTTTCTCCTGCTTGCAATCAATTAATCTGCAATTTCTGGGGACTCCAGGGCAATCGTGGAGAGTTGATAATCATCCTCCCCAGAGTGGCATGTTCCTACTGAGCCAGTAGCAGACCGTTTGAACTGCTCTTTGTTTTGTCAAGTGTTACCAAGCAGGCTGTTCTGTATCTTTAAACTCTCGATTTCATTGTGTGTTGACAGTGATGTGAATAATTGAAGAACTCAGCTCATGTCTGTGCTCAGTGGAATAATAGAGTCGATTTTCTCTCCTTTAAAGTCTACTTTCAGTTTCACCTGAGTATTCCGGCAGTCCTGATCGTTCTACCTGCAGTCAAGCAGTGTTTGTAATTGAATTCCTTGTTAAATAATGCAGCCAGTGATGGAGGTCTTAGTATCATTTGCCATCTGCCTCCCACTCTTTGGGTGAGATCCATCCAAAACAATTCTGAAAACATGATCTTATGGAAAAATTCTAAGAGCCAAGAGAGTGAGAAAATGCGAGAGAACTGCGCCAGTTTTTTCAGCGAGCCATGAGTCACAATCTTAAGGCATTCAGTGCAAAAAAAAAGCCAGGATGTGATTCCCACCAGTAGTGGGAGGGTGTGGAGCCTAAGCTCTCCGGTGAACCAGCTGCAAAGCGCTTGGGGTGCCATTGCGCAGGTGTCCCAATCTTCCAATGTATTGTGAAATCTCCTGCCATCCTCTGCATCCCCTCTCCCACACTGATTGCCCCCTCACCCGCCAATTGCTCCCTCTGCTGATCTTCACTTCCACTCTTCCCCCGCCCCCCCACCACCTATCACACCCATTTATGGAGTTCTCCAGCCCAACCCCCCCTAACGATGCAGAGTTCTTTCACACTGGGTCTTCCTGGAAGGATGCTGGCTAGCCCGTTACAATTTCCTAGTGTCCAGTGCTCCTGTATAACACAGACAAGGTCACCTTGAATAAGTCAATTAGGCCTGAAGCTGTGCAGATAATTTACTGCTGAGTTTTCTCAGGCCCAGACTAAAAATCCAACCTGGATTGGGCAAAGCAGTGACCTTTTCATAGTCAATCCAAGATGAGCAGTGTGATGTTCCCAGTTCCATAATCGTGCTGCCGTCCCATATAATCTCTTCCCATCTCCCCATTCTCCACGTTCCCCAGACCTACGTGTGGCCTACCTGTGTTGCCAGCCCATTATCCTGAGGCCCAGTGAAGCTCAATGCTTCAGGATGCCAAATTGATATTCATCAAGTCATCAATCTTATGCAGTTGTGGCCTCACTTCTAGCCCAACTATCATGCAAATTCCACATCTGTCAGCTCTTTCCATAACTCTAATTCCTTGGCTTGAGAGCCTGCAAACTATTTGAGTGTATGGGGCACCACAGAATGGCCTAAAATCCTATCCACAGGAAGAACAATCAGAGATCTTGAACTAATTTTGATTTTGTTTGTGTGTGAAAATAACTCTGATTAATGTCACTCATAGTTCTTTGAAATACATTTAATCTTTCCACTGTGGTTCCTACTGGCCTTGTTCGGTTATAGCCCACATTTATCAGGGTAGCCATCTATATCAGGCAATAGTCCGAACATTTGTCATTACCATGAGAATCAATCTCAAACATGCCAGCAGAAAAATATGAAACTATTTTGTGAGTTTCAGTCCTCACTAACTTAAAAACTACTTATTTCAGTCTAACTTGTGTCTACAAACCTTTCAACCACATTGTTCACAACCGGCGGTTCTTTAATTGCTACAATAGTCATCTTATTACCCATCATGTACAACAAACAAATGATGTTATAAAGAAAGACTTGGGCTATGATGTTACAGCCCTTCCTGGGCTATGATGTTACAGTCCCTCCTGGGCTAGGATGTTACAGCCCCTCCTGGGCTATGATGTTACTGCCCCTCCTGAGCCAGGATGTTACAGCCCTTCCTGGGCTAGGATGTTAAGGCCCCTCCTGGGCTAGGATGTTACTGCCCCTCCTGAGCCAGGATGTTACAGCCCTTCCTGGGCTAGGATGTTAAGGCCCCTCCTGGTCTATGATGTTACAGTGCCTCCTGGGCTATGATGTTACAGCCCCTCCTGGGCTAAGATGTTAAGGCCCCTCCTGGGCTATGATGTTACAGCCCTTCCTGGGCTATGATGTTACAACCCTTCCTGGGCCAGGATGTTACAGCCCCTCCTGGGCTATGATGTTACAGCACTTCCTGGGCTATGATGTTACAGCCCTTCCTGGATTAGGATGTTACAACCCCTCCTGGGCCAGGATGTTACAGCCCTTCCTGGGCCAGGATGTTACAGCCCCTCCTGGGCTATGATGTTACAGCCCTTCCTGGGCTAAGATGTTAAGGCCCCTCCTGGGCTATGATGTTACAGCCCTTCCTGGGCTAGGATGTTAAGGCCCCTCCTGGTCTATGATGTTACAGTGCCTCCTGGGCTATGATGTTACAGCCCTTCCTGGGCTAGGATGTTAAGGCCCCTCCTGGGCCAGGATGTTACAGCCCTTCCTGGGCCAGGATGTTACAGCCCCTCCTGGGCTATGATTTTACAGCCCTTCCTGGGCCAGGATGTTACAGTCCCTCCTGGGCTATGATGTTACAGCCCTTCCTGGGCAATGATGTTATGGTGCCTCCTGGGCTATGATGTTACAGCCCTTCCTGGATTAGGATGTTACAGCCCCTCCTGGGCCAGGATGTTACAGCCCTTCCTGGGCCAGGATGTTACAGCCCCTCCTGCGCTATGATGTTACAGCCCTTCCTGGGCTATGATGTTACAGTGCCTCCTGGGCTATGATGTCACAGCCCTTTCTGGGCTAGCATGTTAAGCCTCCTCCTGTGTTGAGTGTTACAGCCTCTGCTGCCTGGTCCTGCTGAACCAAATAGAGATTTAAGTGGATCATCACATCCCCTGCACAAGACACACTGGCCTTGCATCCAAACAGCCACACCACTGACAATGCAGCACTCCCTCATGCGACACGGGAGGGCCAGCGGTTACTTTTGTGCCCAAGCCCTGGACTGGGACTTAATCGTGAACACATCTGCTGTATACAGTGATAACTATACTTACCTCAGGTGGAGGCAAATTCATTATCTCCAATTACTGCCTTGACTGAAATCAGCTAACTGGTGTTGTGAGGCAGCAGTGCTAACCATTGTCTTCAGAGAGGCTCCATGTCGCACAGAGGGGGCCATAAAGAGGAATGGCAGCCTCCATAGTCTCAATGACCACCTCCCACCTCATTCCCCCACCTTGAGAATTTTCCACTCCAACTCTCAGCCAGATTGAATTTTTATTGGATAAAATTTTTATTGAAGTTTTTCTTGGAGGCACCCCAAGCTCTTCTGCTGCCCCTCTTGGTGGTGTTGCTGAGACGGTACTGTTTCCACACCCTATGATTGGCCCAACAGCATCAGATGCCTGTTAGACATCTTTAATTGGACACCAGCCTTGAGGGCAGTCAATGTGGAGGTTGCCTCTGGCAAAATAACCAAAATAACCAACTGTCGGTCCCACCACCAGCAAATGCGAGCACTGGTCTCAGTTTGCACCCTGGCATTTGTGTACTGAGCACCCCCCACCATTAAAATTCCGTTCCCAACTTTTGGAGAAATTGTAACGTGACTGAGAAAAGTGAGAAGGAGTTAAGAGACCCAGGTCACCTGAGTGAAGGCAAAGTAGACTCTTTACACAACTCACATTGTACAGAAACATTTTAAAGTGTTTATTATCGTGACAATAATCCACAATATCACAGCAATGAGCCTGACGTCCCTGATGTCTGAATATTTACACTGCTGTAATGTTGGGGGTTTTCTCATTGTCATAACGTGAGAGGTAGAATCTTAAAAAAGGACACTGGGGTTAGGCAAAGGAAGACAGGTTTCTCCGGAGATACCCCTTAATAAAGATTAACTGGAAAACCCCAGAAAGAGTAAAACCAAAAATTGTATTGGCTCAATCTACTTCACACAAAAGGTAATAGAAATCTGGAACTTTCTCCTCCAAAAATGATACTGAGGCTCAGGGTGAATACGAAAACTTCAAAACTGAAATTGTCACTTTCCAAATCCATGCCCATCTCCCTACAGCTCGGTGCTTCCATCTCTCTGGTTCCACCACTGCCACAGCGCCAAAATGGCCCACTACCCTTTTGGCTCAGATCAAGCCCAAGATGGGGTAATTCCCAGCTAACTGGCATCAGAACCATACTGTACATACTGTCAATTTTACTAAACCAAGCACCAGCTAATGCCTCTCAACACTCCGTGATTATGACATGATCTCAATCACTAGTTCTGTTATTCATTTCAACTTCATTCATCTTCTGCTCTGAGTTCACTCTTGGCCACACTTGGATTCACCAGCTATAATTCCCTAGGGTTGCTCAGAGCCTTGCCAAGCAGCGATTTCCCTACATCCACCCCCCCCCCACCTTGTACAAAAAGCTCTACATCTCTGAGGGTTTTTGGGCCCTCTTGCTCCCTTGGGATTAGCTTTGCACAACCCAAGCTTCTATTTAATGGTGAGCTTGAAAACTCATGGGTGGTAGACATTGCTTGTGCATCATTTATGAGATAATTCTGTTAAACCCTTGGGATTGTCACTCCACTCGCCAATTGCATGTCTCGAAGGGGAAGAATGAATGAGTCCACGAGGGGGTCCCATAACGCTATGCTTTCCAAAGCTATGTCAGCAAGTGCACATTGAAGGTCATGGAACCTGCCCCCTGTCAACAAGTGTATGTCTCAATGCATCACTCTTGCTCAGTTCACTGGCAGAGATTGATGTTTGTAACAAGAGAAAGGAGACTTCTATAAGCATAGCCCAGTGATTAAATAAATATCTGAAAGTATCCTGCTTAAACATAGCAGAATAATAGCTACGTGCACCACTCAGGAGGCTTTCCTGTTCTTCCTTTCAGCTAAGACTCAGAGGGAAGTTTCTACAAAACATGGCGGCCTAATGGAATCCAGACCCTCATCCAACATGCCTAGACTTCGCGAGTTGACAATGTCTCATGTTCTGGGACTGCTACATAGATCCTCCCTGGGTGCTTTGCAGAGTAGGACATGTATTGTTGGTTGTCTTCTTGGTTTTCCCACATTGTAATCCTCTTTGGCCAGGATTTTATGACCTCTCTTACCTGGCATCCCATCAAGTAAATGGCAATTTAAATGGCCCTCCTCATCCATGCAGGGGAGACACACCATGGCAGGCCTTTAAAATCCTGGTCCTTGTTTTTATTTATTTAATGCAGTCTCAAGAGGTGGGCGTTGCTGGCAAGGCTGACATTAATTACATATCCCCATTTGTCCTGCTTGTGGCCAATTCAAATTAGTGGCTCTGATTGAACTGTGATTCACTCAACTGCTTCAGAAAGCACTTAAGAATAGTTCTGTCTGGTGTGGGGCATGGAGCAGCACACAGCCTGAATAAGGATAACAGGCTTCCTTCCCTGAAGGACAATAATAATCCAGTTAAAATCATAGAACCCCTGCAGTGCTGAAAGAGGCAACTTGGCCCATCAAATCCACACCGCTAACAATCCCACCTCGGCCTTAGTACCATAACCCCACACACCCACCCTGCCAATCTCTCTCAGAGGCAATTGAGCATGGCCAATTCTCCTAACCTGCACTTCTTTCTACAGTGGGAGAAAATCAGAGCATCTGGAGGAAATCCACGCAGACAAGGAGAGAACGTGCAGACTCCACACAGACAGTCACCTAAGTTGGGAATTGAACCCAGGTCCCTGACACTGTGAGGCAGCAGCCAGCACTAACAACTGTGCCACCATGCCATGCCTTGGATTTTAGTCTGCTTCATGTGCACTCTTATTGGTACCAATTTATTATTTCCAAGTTTTAAAAATTGAATTCCCATCCTCTGTTCTGTTCTACTTTATTTGTCTCATATACTTTTTCCTCTCTTCTCAGAAGTGGTAGCTCTAAGTGGATTAAATTAACTCATATGCTTTCTAGGTGTATATGAGATCATTCAGTGGTTATACAGAACCTTGGTGAAATCATATCTGGAGGTTAGTTTTAGTCTCCCTACCTAAGGAAGAATATAGTTGCCACAGAGAGAGTGAAATAGAGGTTCACTGAGCTGTTACCGGAGTTGACAAGATTGTCCTATGAAGGGAGAATTGTTCAACTGGGCCTGTATTCACTAGAGTTTAGACAGAGGAAATCTGTTTGAAATGTACACAATTCCAACAGGACTGGACAGACTAGTTGCATTTTCCCTGCTTGATGAATCTAGAACCGGCGACACAGGTGTCTCAGGACACAGAAAGCTGTGGAGGCCAAGTCACTGAATGTATTTAAGAAAGAGATAAATAAATAGTGAATGTGATAATTACAACTCCAATAAGGAAACAATTCCAGTGAGGGATCGAAAGATGAATCATAGCCACTTTTATTCTCTCACCCTACTGTATAAATATCTTCCATTGTTCTATGTCTTTTAGCATTGACAAAGAGTCATTCAGACTTGAAACGCCAGCTCTTTTCTCTCTTACAGATGCTGCCAGACCAGCTGAGATTTTCCAGCATTTTCTCTTCTGGTTTTAGATTCCAGCATCCACGGTAATTTGCTATTACTCCAACTGAGATGGGCCTCAGGATTAATATTAGTGTCCTTTGATCATTGGGAGAGACAATCATTTAACTATTGCAGTGGTAATCATTGAACAGCTTCAGGGCCGTAGCTCAGTATCAATACAAAATGAACAAGTGGGAACAATCGCAGAAACTCATCACCAATACAAACAAGGAATGTCACTCAGAGTTTAAGTGGAGAAGTCAGACATATTCCTTCAGTGAATAAGCAGCTGTGGAATTCTGAATTGGCATTGAAGCCTGATTTGCTGTGTGACTCTTCCGATAACCTTGTCTGTACTCACTATCCGTGGGGTAAGAGCAGCAAAGGAAGGCCCCTCCAATACCAAGGAAACAGGTGGCAGACCAGCCCACGTACAGGGCATCACCCAGTTCCCGTTTCAGACTTTCTGGTACTAATGGGTTGTAAAAATCCGTGATAATATTGTATGCCACCCATGACACAGGAACCAAAACACACAGCCCAGCCAGGATGAAAAAGGAGCCAGCAATAGTGGACACATAACCCTTTAGCCTGTGCTCATCACCGGCGCAGTACGTACACTTCATTCCTACTGTCGATACCATGATGGCTAAAAGTCCCAAGGAGATGGCCAGACACATGAGGGCTCTTGCCATTTGCATATCCCCGGAAAGGTCAAGCGTGGAGTCATAACCATCACACACCAACCTGCCCAATGTCTGTTGGTAAACACAGGTCATCCAAATCCCTTCCCATGTGATCTCTGTATTCAGGATGGTGGTTCCAATAAACGGTGTGATCTTCCACTGTGGCATTCCTGTAACTGCGCAGACACATATCCATCCAACCATACCAATGAGGAAGCCAAGGAATTCCAGGGCAGTGTTAGCCATTGTCTTCACAATTCCACCTGTCTCTCTATCGCTATGCCTCTCTCTCTCTCAAATCCTCTTTTTCTTTTTCTTTCTCTCTCTCTTTGTCTCTCTGTCTTCTCTATTGTTCTGCCTCTCTCTCTTTCTCTCTCTTTATCTCTCTGTCTTCTCTATCGTTCTGCCTCCCTCTTTCTTTCTCTTTATCTCTCTGTCTCTGTAATGTTCTGCCTCTTTCTCTCTCTTTCTTTTTTTCTCTCTGTCTCTCTATCGTTCTGCCTCTCTTCCACTTTCTTTCTCTCACTGTCTATCGTTCTGATTCTCTTTTTTACTCTCTTTGTCTTTCTGTCTCTCTATTGTTCAGCCTCTCTTTGTCTTTTTCTCCCTTTGTCTCTCTCTTTATCGTCCAGTCTCTTTCTCAAATGTTCATTTTTTTCAGTCTCTTTCTTTCTGCCCTATCGCTCTCTCTCTTCCTCCTCATCAGTATCTCTTTGTTCCTGTCACTCTCACTGCTTTTGGTCTTCTACTTTTTGCCCTCTGACTTTCTTTCCTCTCTCTATCTATCTCCTTCTCTGTTTTACTCTCTGTTTCTCTGATGCTTCAGCCTGGTTTCAGAGTTCTTCACTGGATGTTGTTGCCCAAATCACACCAGCACAGTCCCGGTTCGTGAATATCAAGAAAAATGCGTAAACCAGAATGAAGATGTTTGATGTTCAATAGCCGGCACACAAGGGGAAGTTTGAATAATGCAGCCAGCAACTCGTAGAACTGCACCAGCTCGGATATCAAAGGATGGATTTCTGCTGAAGGGTTCGGGGGGGGGGGGGGGGGGGGGTTGTAGAGGGATGATAGGGAAACAATGACATCAAATGGAATTCTAACTAAACAGTTGATATTCTTACTTCGAGGTTATGAAGAATTGACGTCACCACTTAAACATTAAACCAGATGAAGTTACCCTGATATTTTATTGAATCAAATTTGAAAAACGCTAGTTCCTCACAATTAATTAAAACAATTCACATCCAATACTTCTCACTTTGAAAGAGATGATTGTGAAGGAAGTGAGTGGATATTGGAACATATTCCTCTTCCAAAGTTAGAATCTATTTCGTACAATTCTGGTTGCCATGCTATAGGAAGGGTGCAAAAAAAGATTTACAAGGATGTTACAAGGACTGGAAGGTTTGAATTATAAGAAGAGGCTGGGACTTGGTTCCCTGAAGCATAGAAGGCTGCAGGGTGACTTTATAGAGGTTTATAAAATCATGAGGGCCATAGATAAGGTGAATAGCCAAAGTCTTTTCTCCAGGAAAGGGAAGTCCAAAACTAGAAGCATAGGTGAGAGGGGACTTGAGGGGCGACTCTCTCTACAAAGGGTAGTGGGGATATGGAGTAAGCTGTCAGAGGAAGTGGTAGAGGTGGGTACAACTACAACATTTAAAAAAAACATTTGGACAGGTACATGGATGGAAAATGTTTAGAGACATATGGACTAAATGCAGACAAATATGATAGTTCAGTTTAGGAAACCTGGCTGTCATAAATGAGTTGGGCCGAAGGGCCTGCTTCTGTGCTGTATGTCTCTATGACTGCCTATGACTGCCTATGGCTCTATTTCTTCCCAAACACCCCCGTGAATATGCTTTGACTTATTAATATAAACTAAGTGATCATTACTCTTGAATGAGCCTTAGGCAGTGAATATTTATTGGCTATTGAACTGCAGAGGCCCTCACAGATCAGCCAGTTCTCATAGTCACTCACTGGCCAAGTAAAGTTCATTTATTAATCACGAGTAGACATGCATTCACACTGTAATGAAGTTATTGTGAAAATCCCTATCGCCCTCCAGTAGAATAGTGGCCACAATTAGGAACTCTGAATGATATTCCTCTCCCCATTTTCCCAGCTGCTAACCTGCTGGGTGAGATGAGTTAACTCACAGGCTGCAAGGGCTGGAACCTAGCTCTGGGACTGTATGAGGAATTAATTCTTTCTTCCATCCCCCCCATCCCATCTCATTAAATTCTCATTCCCTATCAGAGTGAGAATCATTTCCATCTTGTACTCTCAGTTGTTACATCTGTGGTTATGCTGTCACACAAGGAGAAATGTATGACTGCCCAATATAGGATTGGTTTAGTTATTGGCAAGGATTTCCCTAATAAGTAGATGTACATCATGGCTGATGAAACCTTATCCTAAATAACACTAATGTCAATATATTATCTGCACTCATGACAAAAACAGGCCCAAATATTCTATGCTAGCACTTATGCTCAATAGACATCTCCTTCCATCCTTCTTTATTTCAACCAAGTGACATGTCCTCCAATTCCTTTCTCACTCTTGTACTTACACATTCTGCTTTTTAAAGGTTTTTGCCATCGCCACGTTTCAATAGCCACATAGAGAAGCAACCAACTCTGATGCCTCCATCTCATGTTCAAAGAAGATGGGATGATGGCACGATGGCACAGTGATTCAGGGACTTGGGTTCAATTCCAACCTTGGGAGGCTGTCTGTGCAGAGTCTGCACATTCTCTGCGTGGTGCTCTGGTTTTCTCCCACAGTCCAAGGATGTGCGGGTTAAGCTGAATGGTCATGGTAAATTGCCCCCTGGTGTCAGGGCAATTAGCAGGGTAAATACATGGTGTTACGGGAATTGGGCCTGGGCAGGATTACTGACGGTGCAGACTCAATAGGCTGAATGGCCTCCTCCTGCACTATAAGATTCTATACTTTTACGGGAAGGTGAGTTGAGGAGAAATACCTTCAGGAGTTTTCCTGTTGAAGGTCTGAGTATATCCTGAATTTCAAACAAACCCAGAGCTTAAAATCACCAGTGCCTCCTGAGTGTCTGTCATGGTTGCAATGTTGCAAACCTTACCTTTTTTCTGCTTTATCCTGCAATGAGCTTCCAGATGCTGCTGTAGTTTAGTTTACTTAAGGGCAGCACAGTGGCTATTAGCACTTCTGCCTCACAGCACCAGGGACCCAGGTTCCATTCTGGCCTTGGGTGACTGTGTGGAGTCTGCACCTTCTCCCCATGTCTATGTGGGTTTCTTCTGGGTACTCAGCTTTCCTCTCACAATCCAAAGATATGCAGGTTAGATTGATTGGTCATGCTAAATTGCCCCTTAATGTCCAAAGATTTGTAGGTTAGGGGGATTAGCTATGGTAAATGTGCAGAGTTATGAGGGTTGGGTGTGGGTAAGGTGCTGTTTTGTAGAATTGATGCAGACTTAATGGGCCGAATGTACTGTATTGTAGCATTTTATATCCCTCACATAACTTTTCAATGAGACATGGTGGATTTTAAGTCTATGAATTATTAATGTCCTGATCAGGAATGCCTTTTGTCCACTATTTTAATGACCATCTTAGCCAGGTTAATTAATGCCTCTGTTGAAATATTAGTGTCCTATTATTGTGATGCATACTCATGATCCAATAACAGACAATCAGCTCTTTGACTATCGTTTGACAAAGAACTTCTTTAAAGCCTGCTGTGAGTAACTTGGCTATAACTCAGTCGTAATCTGAGACGATGATATTCACTTTCCTGCAATACTTTCCCTTTTTCATTTAATGGAAACATTATCTAGCCTTAAGGAGATGTTTAACTTTCCATTTTGATGCGTGCTGTTTGTACAGAACGGCCCTCGCGCTTTGAACGGTAGCCATGATATGGAGATGCCAGCGTTGGACTGGGATAAACACAGTAAGAAGTCTCACAACACCAAGTTAAAGTCCAACAGGTTTATTTGGTAGCACAAGCCAAATTTGTGCTATTTGTTTATTTGTGCTACCAAATAAACCAGTTGAACTTTAACCTAGTATTGTGAGACTTCTTGCTGTGAACGGATCAGCAAAGTTCTGATTAACTGGTCAAACCGCAAACCTTCTTACCTTTGGCCCTGTTACAGTTGCTGGAAGGATCCTAACTCCAGCATGACCGGGGATTTGTACATCCAAAGCTTATTCTTATCAGGGGAAAGAAAAGAGGACCAAGTGCAATAGAATAGAGCTCATTTGCATTTTTCACAGAAACATATGAAGAAAATTTCATCTCAGCCCTTTGCAGGCACCTCAATATGGAAGTTCCTCCTCCATCCTTAACAGCAGCTAAAGCTATTAGTGATACTGCTGAGCTTTCAGCCCACTGACTATGACAGCATCTTGTAGAGGGAGGCTGGGTGTGTGATGAGACATCAGTTTCAATTCCCCTTCCTACTCCCACCATTTGATCTCATAGGTATTTAGTATTGGTGGTGGAGCACACACGTGCCAATAAAAGTCTAGCCTGAGTCTTCATTATTGCGGCATTCTAAAGCCTGGATTGGTAGAATTCCTCAGATATGACATAATAAGGTCATCCATGTTGGAATTTGTGGGAAAAATCCACAAAATGTGTGGGTGGCATGGTAGCGCAGTGGTTAGCACTGCTGCCTCACAGCACCAGAGATCTTGGTTCGTTTCCTGGCTTTGGTGATTGTGAGGAATCTTTACATTCTCACCGTGTTTGCGTGTGGGTTTCCTCCAGATGCTCCGGTTTCCTTCCACAGTCCAACGATGTGTGCATTAGGTTGATTGGCCATGCTAAATTGCCCGTTAGTGTCAGAGGGACTAGCTAGGGTAAATACATGGCGCTATGAAGATAGGGCCTTGGTGGGATTGTGATCAGTGCAGACACAATGGGGCAAATGGCCTCCTTCTGTATTATGTAGGGTTTTATGATTCTGGAAACAATATGGAGTGATGGAAAGACAAAGTGTTCATGCCAATTTTGTGAGAAGTTTTCCATTAAAAATTCATTACAGAAATAAAAAGATATTGAGCGGGATTTTCCAGCTGTGCTCACCCTAATCCTGCCTGAGGTCAATGGACTTTTGCATGGTCCTATCTCATGCACTACAATTCCCATGGGAGGCAAGACGGGAACGTTCCTCCCATGTTATTCCGCTTAGCATCAGTGGCAAGATCAATGTCAATTGCACTAAAAAGACTTGCATTCCAACCATTATCTTGTAAACTGAGTCTGTGCCTATACGTCCTCTGTTTATGAACTCAACCTTTCACTCACCTGATGAAGGAGCAGTGCCCCAAAATGCTACCAAATAAACCTGTTCAATTTTAACCTGGTGTTGTGAAGCTTCTTACTGCGCACTAAAATGAGATCATTGCCTCAAAACTGCCTGTTCACACCTTGCTCCCGCTGCAGCCAGCCAAATCTCCATTCACTGCGGCGAGATGGGAAAATCTGACTGGTCTGACCGATGGCAAGATTCCTTTGTGTCTATCAGTTTAGCAATGTAAGTATTGGAAAATGGGACACTTGCCATTTGGATAGGCTGTCAGCAATCACAATGCTCTTTGTGGGAGCTTGCTGTGCACAAATTGGCTGCTGCATTTCCCACATTATGACAGTGACTGCATTTCAAAATTACTTCATTTGCTGTAAAGAGCTTGGAGTCATTAATGAAGGCTCAGGCTAGACTTTTATTGGCACGTGTGTGCTCCACCACCAATACTAAATACCTATGAGATCAAATGGTGGGAATAGGAAGGGAAATTGAGACTGATGTCTCATCACACACCCAGCCTCCCTCTACAAGACGCTGTCATAGTCAGTGGGTTGAAAGCTCAGCAGTAACACTAATAGCTTTAGCTGCTGTTAAGGATGGAGGAGGAACTTCCATATTGAGGTGCCTGCAAAGGGCTGAGATGAAAAAGCTCCCAAAAAGTTCTATCTGAATGCTGGTCTTCTTTCAATGGACTGGACACATGTAGGTGCACAAACTTTTTCATGTACAAAGAACAAAGAAAATTACAGCACAGGAATGGGCACTTTAGCCCTGCAAGCCTGCACTGTCCATGTTCCCTCATACACAAAGTAATCATGAGATCAGAGTAATATTGGGTAGACACATCAAATGCTGCAGTATTTGGGGTACTCTGCTTTGCCACAGCCCTTGCTCCAATCCCTTGCTGCACTCCGTACTGTGCCTGATCCCGTATCAGTGAAATTCTTTTTCCTCAGATGGGTATGGCTAGCATGAGGGGACATACCTTTAAATTGAGGGATGATAGATATAGGACAGATGTCAGGGATAGGTTCTTTACTCAGAAAGTAGTAAGGGTGTGGAATGCCTTGCCTGCAACAGGAGTGGATTCGCCAACATTAAGGGCATTTAAATGGTTATTAGATAAACATATGGATGATACTGGAATAGCGTAGGTTAGATGGGCTTTAGATTGGTTTCACAGATTAGCGCAACATCAAGGGCCGAAGGGCCTGTACTGCGCTGTAATGTTCAATGTTCTATGGTCTATATCCTCCAGATTCTCTATAAGGGTTAGCACTGGGCAACCCTAACTGCATTTGAAAAACAGGACCTAAAGATTAAAACAAATATAACACAATGTACTGTCCCATTCCTGCATTGGGAGAGACTTGTAGAATTGTATTTGGGATTAAACTGTTTCAATTTGTTAGTTGTCACCGAAAGGATAACACTAGGGCAACAAATTCTGCCTTGTCAATGGCTCTTTATTTTCCCCTTTAGGGTATAGCTTGATGACCTTTCTTTAATCTTCATTACTCTCTGGGATGAAGGTGACGCAGAGAGGATTCCTCCTGGTTCACATTCTTCATATGGTAAATATCAGCTTCAGATGTTGATCCTGGAGATTACAAATAAAATCATGACGTCATCATCTACAGCATTAAAACAAACTTCTTCATGGGAATGCCTCCATATATGTACTACTTCCCAGGACCTGGGTTTGTAACGGTGGAGTTTGTACATTGTCGCCATGTCCACATGGGTTTCCCCCGGGTGCTCCAGTTTCCTCCCACAGTCCAAAAGACGTGCTGGTTAGGTGGACATGCTGAATTCTCCCTCAGTGTAACCAAACAGGCATCAGAGTGTGGCAACTAGGGGATTTTCACAGCAACTTCATTGTAATGTTAATGTAAGCTTACTTGTGACTAATAAATAAACTTTAACTTTCATTTACGTTTGTAAAGCACTTTTAATGTCATAAAATGTCACAAAGTGGCCTCAAATACATATTTGACACACGTGAAGCGATATTAAGTGAGATGACCGAAAACTTGGTCAAAGAAGATTTTTAGGGAATCATTTTAAAGGATGTAAGAGGGGTGAGATGGTAGAGAGGTTTGAGCAAATTCCACACTTTAAGATGCAAGCAGCTGCCGTTAGCTATGTGAAAAGGAATTGAGTGTTCACAATGTGGAGATCCTGGATAGTAGCAGGCTGGAGGGAGTACAGTGATATTGAGGGAGAGTACATGGAGGCGTGAGGAAGTGTTTTTAAATGGAGGCTTTGTTTAATCAGGAGTCAATTAGAGTCAGCAAACACAAGTGTGATGGAAGAAAAGGAGACATGGATACATGGGTGGAAGAGTCATTTACTAGGGGGGCACAGGTTTAAGGTATGAGGGGCAAGGTTTAAAGGAGATGTACAAGGCAAGTTATTTTCCACAGTGAGTATTGGGTGCCTGAAACTCACTGCCGGGGAAGGTAGTAGAAGCAGATATGATAGTAACTTTTAAGGGCGTTTTAACAAATAGGATAAGAAAAAAGGGATATGGTCCCTGGAACAGTAGGGGTTTTAATTCAGACAGGCAGCATGGTCAGTGCAGGCTTGGAGGGCTGAAGGGCCTGTTCCTGTGCTGTAATTTTCTTTGTTCTTTGTATGTGAAAAAGTTCATGCACCTACACGTATCTAGCCCATTGAAAGAAGACTACCATTCAGATAGAACTTTTCAGGACAGGCATCTCCAAGCTCTTTATAGCAAATGAAGTAATTTTGAAATGCCGTCACTGTTCTAATGTGGGAAATGCGGCAGCTACTTTGTGCACAGCAAGCTGCACAAACAGCATTATGATTGCTGACAGGATAATCTGCTTTTTCTGATATTGATAAATATTGGCCCAGGACAGTGGGGATAACTTCCCTGCTCATCTTCACAATAACGCCACACAATTGTTCATATTCAATTGAGAGGGCAGGCAGGACTTTGGCTTAACATCTTACCCAAAAGATAGCACCTGTGGCAGTGCAGTACTCACTCAGTACTGCACTGAAATGTCAAGATGTATATCAAGATGGACCATGGATCAATGTAGGATCAAAACACCTGAATCATTGACAATTGAATCATAGAATCCTACAATGCAGAAGGAGGCCATTCAGTCAATCAAGTCTGCATTGATCACAACCCCATCCAGGCCCTATCCCTATTACCCCATGCACTTACCCTAGCTAGTCTTCCTGATACTAAGGGGCAATTTAGCATGGCCAATCCACCTAACCTGCATCTTTGGACTGTAGGAGGAAACCAGAGCATCCAGAGGAAACCAACACAGACATGGGGAGAATGTGCAAACCCCACACAGACAGTGACCCAAGCCAGGAATTGAACCCAATTTTCTGGCATTGAGGAGCAACAGTGCTAACCATTGTGCCACCATGTCGCACGTAGGCAGACCTTCTGAAATGATCAAACATCACATTTCTCTTAGTGAAAAATAAGATATGTCCATGAATGAATGATGGGTTAAAGAGGCTGCTCACTGCACAGGGACCAGTTACAGCATTTACAATTACTAGCCCTGATCCTACTCCACAATACAATAATCTTTTTATAGCTTTCCTAACCACTATTACAACATGAAGATTCCGTGAATGATGTTTATTATTTTTTTTTTATTTTTTTATTAAGCAACACAGCACGGGAAACAGGCCCTTCGGCCCAACGAGCCCGCGCCGCCGTCATACCAAATACATTATCCTATTTTAATATTCCTATATAATAATATATATATTATTCCTAATATGGAAAATTTTCACCATAGGGACAATTTGTTACCCAATCAGCCTAAGAGCGAATTTTTGGGTTGTGGGAGGAAACCGGAGTGCCCGGAGAAAACCCACGCAACCACGGGGAGAACGCGCAAACTCCCGCAGACACTGGCCCAATTCCAAGTGTCTGCACAGCCACATCGATAGTCTCTGAGCTGTCATGGTGCCCTTCAGGTGGTCCACATAAAGCACTCATATACGACATGAGGTACCAGGCAACCCATGAATCAACATCCAAGAGCTGTACCCGCACCACCTGCCGAATGCGTGCTCAAATTATGGACCGAATTACCTGTGGAAAAAAGCCGTAGTTAAACAGTCCTAATATATCCCTCTATCTGCATACCGCTCATGTGGCTGTCCAAGAGACCCTTAAACAGCCCCAGCGTGCCTGCTCCCACCACCTTACTCGGCAGTGCATTCCACACCCCCACTACCATTTGTGTGAAAAACTGCCCTCTAATATTCGTCCTATACATAGCCCCCCTCACCCCATGGCCATGTTGGGGTGACATTCCAGAAAGTCCTACAAAGTCACAATAAAAATATTCCATTTGTAACCGGCAAATTCCAGTGAAAGACTAAGTTCAGCAGTAATTAACAACAGGCTCTCATTTTCAGCTCAAAACAGCAGGAAGACAGTTCACTATGATAGAAACACAGACAGGGGCGTTAACTTCCATTCCCAAAAACAGCTTCAGTCACCATCATTCCTACCGTCCCATTGAGTTCAGCCAGTCAGACAGAGACCAAGAAAGTCCCAACTTCTGCTCCTCCAGTCTGTGTCGAGTTAGTGATCTCATTTGTAATTACATATGGGGAATTACAAAAAAATTAACCAGGATTCACGTATTAATTGTTTTCCATTCCAGATTCACTCTGAGGTATTTGTTTTTTTTGGTTTATTCGTTTGTCTAATACGGGTGTCACCGACTGGCCAATATTTATTACCCATCCCTAGCTGCCCTTGAACTGAGGGTCTCACTCGCCCATTTCAGAGGGCAGTTGATTGTCAACCACATTCCTGTGGCAGTGAAGTCACATGTAGACCAGACCAGGTAAGGACAGCAGATTTCCTTCCCTAAAGGATATTAGTGAACTAGATAGCTTTTCTTTCCAACAATCAACAATGGTTTCATGGTCATCAGTAGATTCTTAATTCCAGATTTTTAAAATTGAATTCAAATTCCACCACATACCGTGGCAGGATTCGAACCCAGGTCCCCAGAACATTAACTGAGTTTTTGAATTAATAGTCTAGCGATAATACCACTAGGTCATTGCCTTCCCCACACAAATATAAATAATGTAGAATATATATTTGTACGTAATAGATACCCTGGAACGTCTTGTTTAGATTCCAGCCTCACTCCCAAATGTCTGTTGTTCTATGACTGAAATTGCAAGACCCCATTTTTCAATATGGCATTTGGCTCAATTCAGCATCCTGACTGGAAATGCTTATGCATCGTTAACCAATAAAACATAACTTACTCTGGGACAAATTTTGTTCTTTTATTATGAATTGCAATGCCACCATAGAGATAACTGTGTCCATGAGTCAGACAACTTTATGCATTAACCATAACTTGTGTTTATATAGTGGCTTTAACATAGTCAAACATTCCAGGTTGAGTTCGGGAGAGTAAGGATGTTATAATCAGCCCATTGCAGGAATGGGAATCAATATAGGTGTGTGAGCAGAGAGATGA
The DNA here is from genome assembly GCA_024679065.1 of Sphyrna mokarran. Classification (NCBI taxonomy): domain Eukaryota; kingdom Metazoa; phylum Chordata; class Chondrichthyes; order Carcharhiniformes; family Carcharhinidae; genus Sphyrna; species Sphyrna mokarran. The sequence continues at coordinate 16,032,914 of JAGIQG010000024.1, read as the reverse complement.
TGAATGAGTGAGATTGACTTGCATTAGGATGTGAACAGCAGAGTTTTGGATGAATCAAAGTACATGGAGGCTGAAAGATGGGAGGTTGGACATCGAGTGAGTGCTGAAATAAAGTTTATTTATTAGTGTCACAAGAAGACTTACATTAACTCTGCAATGAAGTTACTGTGAAAATCCCTGAGTCACCATACTCCTCCGCCTGTTCAGGTACACTGAGGGAGAATTTAACATGGCCAATGCACCTAACCAACACATCTTTCGGACTGTGGGAGGAAACCAGAGGAAGCCCATGCAGACATAGGAGAACATGCAGTCTCCACACAGAGCCAGAAGTTGAACTGGATCCCTGTCACTTTGAGGCAGCAGTGCTAACCACTGTGCCACTGGACTGCGCCAGTTGAGTCTAGGTATATCAAAGCACGTAGATAAAGATTTCAGATGCGATAATTACCTGCTTCCTGGCAATGTGGATTGATACTGAGCCCGGTTCCTTGTGTATCCTTTACTCTGCTCACTGCCTGCTGGGCAGGAACAGCAGAGGATGCCTCCCCCGAGGAAAAGGACACAAGTCGAACCCCACCCCAGAAACAGAGCATCTCCTAGATCGGCCTTCATTGAAACGGGCACCAGAGGGTTGTAGAAGTCAGCCACGATGTTGCCAGCAGTCCAGGAGACGGGAATCAGGACACACATTCCTGCCAGGATGAATAAAACTCCTCCGGCTACAGTCAGCGAGACCTTGAACCTTTCCTCACTCCTCGCAAACTTGGTGCACTTCATGCCAGCGCTTGCTACCACCATGGCTAAAATGCCCAGTGCCACTGCCAAGCACATGAGAGCCCTGGCTGCCTGTAGGTCAGAGGGCAATGCCAGCAGTGAGTCATATATATCACAACTCAGAAGACCTCCGCTGTCATTGATACAGCTCATCCAAATCCCCTCCCAGCCCTCCTCCACAGTCAGAATCGTACTGCCGGCGAGGTTGCGGATTTTCCACTGCGGGATTGCTGTCGCAATGCAGGCCATGAACCAGCCGACTGTGGCCGTGATAAATCCCACCACTTGGAAGCAGGCACTCACCATCACACCCGTGCAAAAGTCACTCAACGCTCTCCCACTGTTGTCCCAAGCCTCCTCTCCCTTGTTTATCGTCAATCCCTCAGTGATAGAGATACAATCACCCGTTCACAGGCCAATGACCGTGAAAATAAAGAGAAAGGCTGGCGTCAGAGTGAAGGGCTCACAGCTCGACCATCTCTCACTGGCTAAAGCACAAAGAAAGGCAACTGATACTGTGACCAGCTCTCGATGCAGGTACCGAAGGATGGATTTCTGTGTGGGAGGGAGGAGCAAGGGGAGAAAGGATAGAAAAGTAGTGACAGGTCAAATGAGCCACCACTCAGAATTGCAACCAAATAGTAAACTGTTGATGATCGATTCATTAAGGTGTTTTACTGTAAACCCCTTCGCTGTAAAGTGTAACCACCTTTTAAATCACAGAAGCTAAACTATTACAGACAGGGTCAGAAGAGATAACATGATCCCCTTTTTCCTACAATCAATAATCAGCGTTTATCTTTGGGAAGGAAAGTGTGTGTGTTTCTCAATCCTCGAGCATCTAGTCACTTTTTAAATAACCAGCAGCAAGATTTTGTGGGCTTCAATACAAAGGATGACTTATTCACACATTCAACCCTAACTCTCCGTCACTCACTCACTCACACACATGACAGAAAGATACAGTTCAAGAGGATAGTGCACTTTTACAAGTGTAAACACAAAGTAAAGCTCATTCTTCATGGCCTGAATTTTATGATGGTAGGTTTTGAGGCAGAAGGAACTATGAAAATGCATGGATAGAATTCCCTCCCAGATCCTGTCCATTTCAACCTCAAAGTGACTGAATGGTTGAGCGAGCAAGGCCATCAGGGGTGGCAGAGATGTGGGAGTTGGGAGTTTTGTGGGGAGGCAGTGGTCTGGTGGGAGTTGAGGGAGGTGGTGGTGCGTTGTTGCCTTTAGTGACTACTTAATGATCACTTAAGGACTCTTTCCTGCTCTGCCTCAATTTTAAGCTAAATAGATGACAGTCTAAGTAATTGTAATAGTTGGAATTTAGGATTATTGTGGGATTCCCATAAAGAAATGGAGATACAGATTCCCATAAAGAAATGGAGATAAGTTAGCTTATCAAGAGGTCAAATATGTCTACCTGTCTGAATATGTGAACATACAAATTAGAAGCAGGGATTGGTCGCTTCATCCTCCAAATTTATTCCCCTATTCAATAAGATCACGGCTCATCTGATTGTAACCTCAACATTACACTCCCACCTACTCCCAGTAACCTTTCACCCCTTGTTAATTAAGAATCCAACCAACTCTGCCTTAAAAATATTTGAAGACTGACCTTTCAGGAAGAGAGTTTCAAAGACTCACTCCCTCAGAGAGGAAAGATTTCTCCTCAGCTCCGTTTTAAATGAGCGACCCCTTGTTTTTAACCAGCAACCCCCCCTAGTTCAAGAGGAAACAACCTCTTCACATCCACCCTATCAATAGCCCTTGGGATCTCATATGTTTCAATCAATGATCTTGGAGATGTAACAGTCTCCAGATTTAAGAGTTGTGGCTGGAGTTTCTGCAGCTTTTTTTTTACTGTGTTCTTAGCAGATGGTCTGGTTTCTCTCTGCTTCTTGGGATAATCCCAAATCGGGATGAATCAGGAAGCCAATTCCAGGATTCCTGACCCCATTCCTAGGGTTTCTGATTTTTATGAGTGCCTCTTAAGGGTTTGGATTTGTTCAGGATATAAGCCTCCACTCTGCACTCCCAACCTGGCCAGATCTATTGCGGGGAAGGCATAGAATCATGGAATCATAGAACTTCTACAGTACAGATGGAGTCCATTCGGCCCATTGAGTCTGCACTGACCTCAGTTCCACCTGGCCCTCTACCCACACGTTTACTCTGCTAATCCTCTGACACTGCGGACCAATTTAGCATGGACAATCCATCTAAACCTCACACCTTTGGACTGTGGAAGGAAACTGGAGCACTGGGAGGAAACCCATGCAGACATGGGGAGGATGTGCAAACTCCACACTGACAGTGACCCAAGGCTGGAATTGAACTCGGATTCCTGACGCAGCAGTGCTAACCACTGTGCCACGGTGCTGCCTGTCCTGGTCCTTTGCAACGCTCATGGAGCTTTTCACAGAGCCATGGTTAGGGAACCACCGTCTGCATGTGGGGAAACCTTTCGAAAGATAGCAGCTCTTCCTCATGCCTTCCATGATATGGCATGCCTTGCCACCTATCCCCTCAACCCCTAATCTCAAACTGGGCATCTTGTGCAACACCCATAGCCCCTCATGCCCTCAAAGTAAGCTACGGCATTTCCTTGCCCATTCTCGCAATGTACACTGAAGAACATTTCTTGCGGTTGTTGGTCATTTATCTAGCTGTATGTGGGATCTTGCTCTGCTGAATTCTGCTGTATTTCCCTAAAGCACAGCAATGATTCCGCTCTCTAACTCTGGAGCTCTTCCAGAGGTTTGATCATGTGAACGGAAATTCAGGTAGGGCTCCATCTTGTGGCACAGGTGAGAATTGGTTTATTCTTTTTTTGGACAAGAAGCAGCCAGAAGCAGGAAATGTTCTAGAAAGAAGCTAGCACGACATCGCTCTGACACTTTACCTTTCAGAGGTTCCTTTGCAGCCTCCTCGGCTGAATATCACATTCATCAATCACAGAACACAGAATCGTGACAGAGCAAGAGGAGGCCATTCAGTTTGTCATGTCTGTACCAGCTCTCCGAATGACACAATACCTGGTGCCTTCCCCCTGTAACCTCCTTTATTTTCAGATAATGGGTGGAATTTTTCAGCCGCACACCACCTTCCTCTCCCCATACTCCATGGCAGGTTTTCCTGTGGCACGAAGGAAACCCATGCAGACGCAGGGAGAACATCCGTGACCCAAACTCGGAATTGAATCCAGGCCCCTGACGCTGTAAGGCAGCAGTGATAACCATCATGCCGCTGTGTCAATGGTGTTGGCTGGTTGTGGGATCTTCCAGTCCCGTCAAAGTTTAAAGTTTAGTGTCACAAATAGGCTTCCATTAACACTGCAATGAAGTTACTCTGAAAATGCCCTAGTCACCACACTCTGGCACCTGTTTAGGTACGCTGAGGGAGAATTCAGCATGGCTGCTCCACTTAACCAGCACGTCTTTCGGACTGCGGCAGGAAACCGGAGCATCCAAAGAAATTCCATGCGACATGGGGAGAACGTGCAGACTCCACACAGGCAGTAACCCCAAGCCAGGAATCGAATCCGGGCCCCTGTCGCTGTGAGGCAGCAGTACTAACCACTGTGCCGCCGTGTCAATGGCAATTTGGCATGTTTCACTGGCCCCACTGCCAGGGAACCCTCGGCTTGGGTTGATTCCAATGCAATGGGAAGATCCCATCACCAGGAAGGGTCGGAAAATCTGCCTAATGATTCAACTACGGATTATAACCACTGCTGCCATTTTCACAGACAGTGAGCCATTGGTACAGATTCTGCTGTTGCCAATGACATCTCCTCCAGGCCAACTTGTTTTTTTTAGTTGTCCAATTATCAACAGTGCTTTTGCCTTACGTCATTATGTTTTTTTTCATTTGTCCACTCCTGTTTTCCACCCCATCAGAAACATTCCCTATCAATCTTTCCATTTTTTTACACTGGATTTGAAAGCTGTTATATCACTAACCTGCTCCAGCTCTGATAAAGGATCATTGATCAGATACATTTATTTATGCCTTGGATCCCTCCTGACCCTCTCAGCATTTGCAGCAGTGTTTTTGTTTTAACTGAGAAACAAAAATATAGTTTTTCATGTTTCAATTTCCAAACTTCTTCCAAAATATTGCAGCTTACTGCTTCTGGCAATACTTCGCAGTGCGATAAGCCATCTTTCGCCCCAGTGAAGGTTCTGAAGGTACTGGTGTTCTCATCTGATCTGCTTGAAGGGACATGAGTTTGATTGTTATCACTTCTTTCACACTGACTCCATACTGAGATAGTTCCAGTTCAGAACCGCCATCTCATCAATCTAGATCAGTACTAACTCGGTTAGATATGGGTTACACATGCTGTGCTCTATGCCACCTCTCCACTTCATCCTGAATTTCTTGTCCATTTCTAACTTTTCTTCTCCTGATGGTCCTACTATGTTCTGTCTGAATGAACGTATCACTTAGGAAGCAATGATTGTGCGGGGGGATGACATGTTTTTGGATAGAGACCATCTCATGTAGGACCCAAACCCATTGAAGAGCTTTAAAACCATCCAAGAAAGAAGAAGGCTATCCTTTTGTCATTATTGATCTTTTGATTGAGCACTTTACAGCCATCCAGTCCCATTGTGGGGAGATTTGATTTGATTTGATATGATTTATTATTTCACATTGGTATACAGTGAAAAGTATTGTTTCTTGCACACTATAAGAAAGATATGCTGATGCCAGGATTGGACTGGGGTGGAGACAGTAAGAAGTCTCACAATATCAGGTTAAAATCCAACAAGTTTATTTGGAAGCAGAAGCTTTTGGAGCGCTGCTCTTTCATCAGGTAAAAGTGGAGGAGTGATGAAGGAGCAGGGCTCCAAAAGCTTATGCTATCAAATAAACCTGTTGGACTTTAACCTGGTGTTGTGAGATTTCCTACTGTGCTAGACAGACAAAGCATACCATTCATAGAAAAGGAAAGGAGAGCATCAGAACATAGTGTTACATTCATAGCTAGGGTGTAGAGAAAGATCAACTTAATGGTCCATTCAAAAGTCTGATGACAGCAGGAAAAAAGTGTTCTTGAATCAGTTGGTACGTGATCTCAGACTTTTGTATCTTTTTCCGAATGGAAGAAGGTAGAAGACAGAATGTCCAGGGTGCTAGGAGTCCTTAATTATGCAGGCTGCTTTTCCAACGCAGCGGGAAGTGCAGACAGAGTCAATGTTTGGGAGACTGTTGCTATGGATGGTGCAATAATGAGAATATCAGTGGGCTAGTAACCCGGAGGTTGAGATTTAGACAGCTGCTAGAAGTTAAATTCAATTCATAACATATGGAACTGAAGTTATTCTCAGTAATGCAAATATGAAGCCATCATTGTTTGTTGAAAAAACCCATCCTGTTCACTAATTTAGGGGAGGAAATCTACCAGATCCATACAGCAATGTGAGTGACTTTTAACTGCCCTCAGAAAAGGCTTTGCAAACCTTCAGTTCAAGAGGAATTAGAGATAAGCAACAAATGTTGGATCTGCTGTGATGTCCATGTCCCATGGAAGAATTTTACAAAACCATTGATCTCAACAACTTGAAACCGTGATTTCTGTCCCAATTCTCTGATCAGCTTTAGATTTGAACTTATTGTTTCGCGAGATCGGTCCACTATTCTCACCTCCAGAACGCAATCTTTTGGTTCAACATCCGTCCCACTATCACTCACATTGACCCCACACTAACTCATTTGTTGCTTTTATTTCATTTCTGTCCCAACCTATCACAGAAGGATCCCTTTTGTTCTTTTTCACTTGTCTCCAAACATTTTCCAACCTCTCCACACCTTTATCCTGGCTGAGATAACCTGTCCCCTTCCTGTGAGCGAACACTTCAGCAGTCACGGGCATTCAGCCTCCGACCTTCGGGTAAACGTTCTTCAAGGGGGCCTTCACGACACACGACAGCGCAGAGCCGCTGAGTAGAGACTGATAGCCAAGTTCCGCACACATGAGGACGGTCTTAACAGGGATCTTGGCTTCATGTCACACTATCTGTAATCCCCGTGACTTGCCTGCATTAGCAAAAAACCTCACTTACTGTGCTGTCTGGAGACAATACACATCTCTCTAACCTGTGCTCAGTGCTCCTTCCACTCACATTGTTAGCCACTTTAAGACTTGAATAGCAGGTTAGGTGTAAGGATTCGCATTCTAATCAGCAATCTGTGACTGTCTGTGCTGATATGTGTGCTATTGCAGACCAGAACACCTCATTCGCCTGACGAAGGCTACAAAGGCCGAAAGCTAGCAAGATTACTATCAAATAAATCGGTTGGATTTAAAATTGGTGTTGTCAGACCTCTTACTGAGATCACCTGCCCAAACAACAGACTAAAAATAGAAACTAGGAGCCAAGCAAGATTTAATGTTCGAGTGAGTCAAATAAGGGCAAGGTTGAAAACAGGTGTGATTTGAAGCAAGAGCGATTCCCTTTAGTGCACACTACAGTTTCGCCAAAACTTTGATACACACTCCCACAAACTTTCGTCCAGTGAAGATAAGGAAGAAACCGGTATCCTCATCTAACCTGCATGAGAGGGCTAAGCACACCTTCAATTTGTGTCAGTCCCTTCACATGGACTCGTCGCTGTTTTTCACATAGTTTAATCATTGAATAATCAGGAAGTGAATCAGTTTCCACCTGATCTGAACATGATGAGGGACACATAAAGCAACAATGACCTAATTGTTTGTATGTTGTCTTACAATAAACTGAGTTTGCGAACTAATTTTGATTTCATGTTGCAATTCAGTTTCAGTGTTATTTTTTCTAAATCTCTGAGTTATTGTTTCATTTTATTTCACTATCAGGTGATGTTACATCACAAGAGCATACAATTCTGACTAACACTCTGCTGTCAACTGAGCCATCACAAAACACCAGATTATTACAACAGTCAAGAGGGAAGCTGGCCCTCCTATTCAGAACTCACAACTAATTACGCAAAAGTTTTAAAAAATGCATTTTCCTCATAAATGTCATTTCTAATACAAATATATTTATTTCTTAATAAAGGACCAATTGAAGCAAGTTTCTGTGAGTCAAAAAAGTAACTTTATTAGTTGCAAAACAGACTTACGCACTCACCTCTCTCTGTCACATTCTCATCTCTTTCTCACACACACACTCATCCCTCTCTCACACATATATACACACACTCTCATCTCTTTCTCACACACACACACCCTCATCTCTGTCTCACACACACACACCCTCACCTCTCTCCTTCTCTGTCTCTCTCTGTCATATCCACACTTACCTCATTCTTACATACACATACTCACCTCCCTTTCACACACACAAATACACACATACCTCTCTCTCTCACACACACACACACACAACTCATCTCCCTCTCTCACACACACAAATATACATTCACCCTTCACATGCACATACAAACTCATCTCTCTCACACACATACACATTCGTCTCTCTCTCTCTCACACATACAAACACACACACTCAGTCACTTCTCTCTCTCACACACAAACATACACACCTCCCACACACACATTCACCTCACACACAAACACACACACACACATCTTTTTCTCTCACACATACATACTCACCTCTCACACACACACATTCACACCTCTCTCTCTCTCACTCACACACACACATACACTCAATTCTCTCACACACAGACATACACATATTCTCTCACCCATACACTCATCTCTCTCACACATAAACACTCACACTCACCTTTCTCTGTCTCACACAGACAGTCATCTCTCTCTCTCTTTCACACTCTCATCTCTCTTTTCTCTCACACACACACATATAATAGAAAGTTTGAGAAATAGAAAGCTCTGGGGAAATGGTGCAGAAAAGGGAGTTGAGGCCGGTGTAGATCAGCCATGATGGTATTGTGTGGTGGAACAGGGTTGAAAGACCTCATGCCCTACCCTGCTTCTATTTTTTCTGTTCTATTTTTTCTGTTCTTGCGAAAGAAAGTTGCAGTCCCATAAAAAAATCAAAAGAATGTACAATTAAGTCCTTTGCTTATTTTTAAGGATGGATTGTTGAAGGTTAAGGTTGTTTGAAGTTTGTTGATTTCCTGTAGGATTCTAGAGTTGGTTTGGTTCAGATCTACACTTTATTGAAGCTACTCAGAGGGAAAGTAGCTCTCAGTACTTCCTCCACAGTATTTTTAACTGTCTGTCATATTTCTTTCTTTTCCTGCTCTTTCTTTCTGTTTGGTGGAACCAGTTTTTAAACCTTTGTCTGTATATTCCCAGAAAGGAATTTAATCAGCATTTCTTTCACTCATTTTTACAAACAAAGCAATCCGAATTTTTGATCTTTTCACCTCTGAAAATGTTTGACACATTTCAATATAAATCAATAAAAAATGAGAAGTTTAATTCATCTTCCCCATGGGTTTTGAATGCCTGATAAGTATCTGGCTGGTTAGCATTTCACATTGTCTTGGTGGATCTGCGGCTGATCAAAGCCCTGCATTTTGCACATTTAATGCCTTCCTTTCAAGAATGCCTATGTTTGAAGTGGATTTTAACCACTCTCCCAGGTGTAAAATTCGATGTAATAGGTCTGCAGTGAAAACTATATGGAAATTTTCCAGAGAAATGGTCAATTCTACAGTATCAGGTCAGGTGACTTGCGGTAGCCATTTTTAAATCAGTATATTCCCCGTGCTTCATTTAAAAACAAGTCTTCCTTAAGCAGGTCAACATGCCTGTGTGTAGCTAATTAAGTTATCGGTGATTCGCACTCAGACCCAGTTTCCTGTCATCATAACAAGTTGACATAGAATCATAGAATCCTTACGGTTCAAGAGGAGGCCATTTGACCCATCAAGTCTGCACCCGCCACAATCCCACTTCAGCCCTAATCCCATAACTCCATACATTTACTCTGCTAATCCCCCGATACTAGGGTCAATTTAACAAGGCCAATCAATCCAACCCGCACATCTTTGGACTGTGGGAGGAAGCTGGAACACCCAGAGGAAACCTACGCAGGCATGGGAAGAATGTGCAAACTCTACACAGACAGTGACCCGAGGTTGGAATTGAACCCGGGACCCTGGCACTGCGACGCAGCAATGCTAACCACTGTGCCACCATCAAATTTGAGTATCACCTACCAGCTTAGGTGAATGTAAATGATTTCATGGCATTGCATCAATAAAGAGTGAGGAAAATTCCCTCTGGTGGCCTAATCAATATTTATCAATCGATCAATGTCTCTAAAAATGGTAGGCGGGGATTCCCTGGCCTCCCTACAGCCTGTTTTTTGCGGTGGGAAGTGGCGCGCCACTGGCCCGCAGCAGGGTTTTCTGGTCCTGCCACCGTCAATGGGATTTTCCAGAATTGGTCCGACTTACTGGTGACTCACCTGTGATACAAAGGCAACTTGATGTTCCCCAGATGAAGGGAGCCCTGGAAGAGCGAGTGAGCTGAATAAGGTGGCAGCAAATTGTCAGATTCTAAATATCGAACCAGGGGCTAATATTGACATCTGCTTAAATTCTTCAATCCTAAAATGATACATTTCAAAGGGATAGAAAGAATGAAAGAATTTGAGTGGGGTTTTGAGATTAAAAGTTGTGTGCAGGAAATGCAGGAAGGGAAGAGGCAAAGAGATAGGTCAAGAGATAGAAACCAAGAGTGTTCAAAATTACTCCAAAACAACAAACGAGAAGAGAACGACCTTATCAACCCTGCAGTCCTGTGCTTACTTCCTCTACGTTCTCCTGGGATTTTCCTGCCCATCCCACCGTGACCCCCTTGTAGTGGGTTTTCCAGCAACGCATCAGGCAAACCATGTAAAATGCTGTAGACTGTGGCGAGATCCAACCGACAGCCAATCGTGAGACACCTCAGATGCAGAACATGCCACAGAGGTGTGAGGAAGAGGGGTGGTTGGGTTGGCAGGGGTTAGTGGGTGGGGACGGTGCACTTAGAACTTCCCACCCACGGACTTTACCTTACTCAACCAATCCCCTTTCACAGATCATTTTTATGTTTCCCTAACCCACGCATTTAATCTCCTTCCACGTTCCATATGCACTCTATCCAATCACTTTATGGAAAGCATAAAGCAACAAGCCCAAAATGAAGAATTTACCAGCAAGGTTCTTTGTAGCTTTTCACGGATCAGAACCAGTGTAAATTACTCCTAATTAACAAGGTAAATGATATTTCAAATAAAAACATACATTTCACTTTAAGAAGTTGATTCAGCAAAATGAACTTTCAAGCTGGTTCAAACAATGCCTCCAAGAGTTCTTGACTCACCCAGTCTGTCAAACAGAAAAATAGGCCTATTTCTCATAGTGATTTTACTTTTCTCCTTTTGTACCCCTTGTCTTCACCCTCCAGCTCCTCTGCTTGTAGCTTTCTTTTTGTTCCCTGCAGTTCGCCTTTGTGACTGGCCACGAAATTTCTTTCCTAACTTCCTTCCTTTGATCATGTTTCTTATTATCCAGGAAATTTACAATTGATGCAAACCCTTAAAAAATCATTTTCAAACATTTTTAAAAACAATTACAGGTTCCAGACCTTTGACAGAAATTACAAACTTTCCCTACTTCAGGTCAAAGATCTTCCACAACCCAAGTGCATTCTATTTTAACATGGTCTCTGGCCAATTTATTTTCCACAGCCTATGAAGAAAAGTTATGTATAAACACTTAAAAAAGTATATCAAACTAAAATCCAGATTGTTCATCCATTCTCACAAAGTAAAGGGTTCCCTCAAATGTTTTTTTCTGCTTGCTGAACCAACCTACAACCTATGTTGCCACTAGAATAGACATTTTAAGAAGTGTCACAGCACCAGGTTAAAGCCCAACAGGTTTATTTGGCAGCACAAACTTTCAGAGTCTTCAGGTGAAACTCATCTGAAATAAATAAAGCTGTTGGACTTTAACCTGGTGTTGTGACACATCTTACTGTACATAGCCCAGTCTAACGCCGGCATCTCCACATCATGACTAGATTATTTTCCCAAAGGAAATTAGTTTTTCAAATGAATTAGTTGTTTCTCAGTTTAGCTATTTTAATGTCTTCCGCTCTCCCAGGCAAAGGAAGGTTTTCCAGTCTGTCATCTGATGGGTTATTCTTAAACTCGTTTGAATATTATCCCGTCCCACGTGTCATAGGACACAGACCATGCAAAAGTCTATTGACCTCAGGTGGGATTTTCCAGCTGTGTTTGCGCAAAGTTGGAAAATCTCACCCTTTTTGTCTCATCCTTGGTATTTACATTAATTGAAAAGCTTTTAACCCTTAGGCTTTGCTGTCAGCTCCATCAAGCAGAGGGCATACAGCATGACCCACTGCTACATAGGTACAGATATTCCAGCTGTCTCCCACACAGCCCAGTGAAAAACACCTCATTGTTGGGCTGGTTGGCCTCACTCTCCTTCCTCCTCTTTCTTGTTCTCGACATCTTGTGCACTCTTAACCTGTTTGAACCCAGCGGGGGTGAAGCAGTTTGGTAGTTGTGGCTTTGTCACCATCTTCCACATGAACTCGGCCTCGAGAAGAGTTGGATTGTGCTCCTGCTTCTTATCGATGGCTTCAGTAACCTGAGAGATTGAACATTCAAGGCATGATTTTCCTGGCCTACTGCACTGCTCGAGTAATACAGTGGTCTTAGAAATGTCAACATGGGGGAAGGGCATGGGGCCTGTAGCAGGATTCATGACCTGTGCCCAGCTGATTGCAACTTTCCCAGGCCATTTTTAACATAATCAGTCACAGGCTGAAATTAGCAGGAGGCCGATTACAATATGGAAATCTTTATTTCCATGTCTTGAGTGAGCTTGGAATGCTATTCTCTGTGCTCACTAATATTTCCACTCTTCCCCCCACCCTGGAGGAGGTTGGGGGAGATGGTGTGTCCCTTGGGAAGTTCAAGCTAAAGTTTATTTACTAGTCACAAGTAAGGCTTACATTAACACTGCAATGAAGTTACTGTGAAATTCCTCGAGTCACTACAGTCCAGTACGTGTTCGCATCAATGCACCGAATCAACACGTCTTTCAGAATGTGGGAGGAAACCGGAGCACTCGGAGGAAACCCACGCAGACACAGGGAGAATGTGCAAACTCCACACAGACAGTGATCTAAGCCAGGAATCAAACCCAGATCCCTGGTGTTATGAGGCAGCAGTGCTAATCACTGTGCCACCGTGCCATCCCACTGCAGTGCCACTGTATGCCTAGGGTAGTCATTGTGACTGAAATCCCTCTCCTGGGTCAGAGAGTGCCCATCTAAAAGGGCATCCTGCCTTTGGAAACCCACTGGCGGTGGCCCTATCGGATACCAGTAAAATGCTGGCAGGGTCAGAAGGTGACCTTTAAATTGGCACTTAATTATCTTGATTGGCTGCCCGCAGGTTGGCCACACCACTGAGGCTCCAACCACTGGATTTATGCCACACTGACGGAAAGATTTCACTCCCATGCCTCCCCCAGCATATTGCCAGCCCTCCTAGCATCCCGATCCATTCGCCAGGGCACTAGCAAAAACCATTCCTTTCAGTCCAGTAACTTTACATGAAAATAGTAATAAGTTTGAAAAATAGGGGGTTTTTAAAGATGAATTTGCCAGTATGTAGCGCAGATGAAATATGATAGTTTTAGTGTAATGCAAAGTTCTATTTTCAATGTTTAACCTGGTGACGCGATGTTGCCAACTAATCTAACTTTGATGTTTGAATGGTTTATTACAATGAGAAACATTTGTCCATGAAAGTGGCTGAAAATCCCTGCAGACAGGTTGAGCCAAAAGAATTGGAAATTTTCTGGCGCCCCTGACAAAACTCTGGGCTTTTTCCGGGCTTTTCCATTGCTGTGAGATGTGAATTCTGACATCACTCAAGAGACTGATGTGCTTTCAGAAGGGAGGGATTGAGGGATGTGGTGAGGGGGTGGATGGTGAGGAGTGGCTGTCTTATGACAAACAGAGACAGGCCCATTCTCTAAATAAAATAACAATAGTTTACTGGAGGCAGCAGCACAAAGAGTGACTCACAGTGCTACTGTCAATAGGTGACACAATTAGAAGTTTTCTGTACTGTTATACACTGTAACAATTGTGATGGAGCATTAGAAATTTAGATTAAATTGCGCAAGAGATAAATCATCGGGATGCTCGAAAGAAATGAGAAAGCAAAAGATGTTTGTCTGACACTCAAGAGGTAAGAGAGGGTCTTGTTGATTTTACAATTGGTCATTGGAAAAACCTTGACTGGGAGGGTGGACATGTTGGGCAGCCAATAGGAAGAGGTGACAAGGTGGTACAGTGGTTAGCACTGCCGCTTCATACCTGGGTTCGATTCCCGGCTTAGGTCACGGTCTGAGTGGAATTTGCATGATTTCTCTGTGTCTACATAGGTTTCCTCTGGATGCTCCAGTTTCCTCTCACAGTTCTAAGATGTGGGGGTTAGGTTGATTGGCCATCTTAATTTCCCCTTAGTGTCCCAGAATGCAGAGGAATTAGCGGGGCAAATATGTGTGGTTGCAGGGATAGAGCCGAGGTGGGATTGTTGTTGGCGCAGACTCAATGGGCTGAATGACCTCCTTCTGCACGGTAGGAATTTGATGAAGCCTATATAGGTTGGGTGGGGGTAGGGGATGATGGGTTGGATGGAAGTGGGCAATCATGTAAGAAACCTTCAGGAATACATTGGCGAATGTTTCCAAAATGGAGGCTTACTATTCGGTCATCAAAGCTAGCACAACATTCGCTTTGAAAATAAAACACCCTTTGGTGTCTCTCATTGATGCTTCCCTTTATAAAGTAGAATGTGGCAATTCTTTGATGTCAGAATGGTTTTGAAGGATGATCCCAGTGAAAAAATACCTGGGGTGACATTTTGAGGAACAAATTCAGGAACGACACTCACCACCGTCACCCCCCACCCCACTTCTCTTCAACCACCTCTCCCCCCCCCCATTCTTGAGAATACCATGCCAACTGTACAGAGATGGTGTGGAGAAAGATATCGAGCTGAAATGAATGATGGTTTGACTGCAAGGCTGAGTTGGGTCATTCTGAGGACCTCGTAATCGGTGAGTCCACAGTTAGAAGGACACAAGTTGTTGCTGCTTTGTACCCTTGCTCAATAGACGGACAGCACAGAGTGTCAAATGGTTAATAATAGACAGAAAAAGATTTTGTGACTCATTTGGCTGTTCCCACACTACCTTTGATCCCCAGTGTGATGGTGCAGTGGCATTGTCACCGGATTAACAATCCAGAAACCCAGGATAATTTGTCAGGTAATCCAGGTTCAGATCCAATCAGGATTGTGGCAAAGACCAATCCAATTCACCAATGCCTTTTAGGGAGGAAATTTGCCATCTTTACCTCTTCTGGCCTACATGTGGCGACAGACACACAGAGATGTGGAAAACTCTTAAATACCCTCTGAAAAGCTGCTCAGTTGTAATTGACTGATACAGAGAAGCAACAAGCAATTAAACTGTGTATAGTATCCAGCACCAGAAACAGCTGGAGAGGTGATGGCTTAGTGGTGTTATCGTTAGACTATTAAAAATA
This sequence comes from Sphyrna mokarran, assembly GCA_024679065.1. Lineage (NCBI taxonomy): Eukaryota > Metazoa > Chordata > Chondrichthyes > Carcharhiniformes > Carcharhinidae > Sphyrna > Sphyrna mokarran. The sequence continues at coordinate 16,017,544 of JAGIQG010000024.1, read as the reverse complement.
TCTGGGATTAAAAATCTAGTGATGATCATGAAACTATTGCTGATTGTTGCAAAAATCCATCAGGTTCACTAATGTCCTTTAGGGAAGAAAATCTACCCTCCTAACCTGGTCTAGCCTACATGTAACTCCAGAGCCACAGTGACTGTCCCCCCCAGAACTAAGGATGGGCAATAAATACTGGCCAGCCAGAGATGCCCATGTCCCACAAATGAATGAATTAAATTAATTCCCAGCCCTGTACTCCCTACTACCATCTTTAGACTTGTGTCAAATTTACGAGAGCGATCTCTCAGACCAGTCAAGCACAGTCCTGGAATCATACCTCACAGAGATACAGCCATTACTGCTCCCAGGTATGTTCTATCCCACCCAGCAGAGGGAAGCACAGTGAGGTAGTAGTTTTCCTAGGATTCAAACAAAGGGAAAGAAACTCCTGCTTATTACCATATACCATCCTATGGTATATGGGGACTCCATAGTTAAGGGGACAGATAGGAGAGTCAATAGTAATGACCGGGACTCAGGGCAGGTATGTTGCCTCCCAGGGGCCGGGGTCCGGGACGTCTTGGAGCGGGTGTTCAAGATTCTTAAGGAAAAGGGGAGTCAGCCCCAAGTCATAGTTCATGGAGGGACACATGACATAGGAAAGATAAGGGAAGGGGATATTAAACAGAAATTTATGGAGTTGGGGCCAAAACTTAGGGCCAAAACAAACAGAGTGGTTATCTCTGGACTCTTGCCTGTGTCATGGGATAGTTTAGAGAAGAACAGAGAGAGGGAATGTTTGAACTCATGGCTAAGGGGATGGTGGAGGAGGGAGGGGTTCAGGTTCTTGAACAATTGGGGCTCATTCTGGGGTAGGTGGGACCTCTACAAGAGAGATGGTCTACACCTGAACCAGAGGGGAACCAATATCTTGGGGGGAAAGTTTGCAAAGGCTATGCAGGGGGGTTTAAACTGATTCAGAGTGGGGTGGGATCCTGAGTAGCTCAGATGTTAAGAGGGATGAGAATAGGGAGGTCATAGATGAGGACTCTAAAGCACAGCATCATACGGGTGGAGTAGAGCATGGTTTGAAATGCGTATACTTTAATGCAAGGAGTATTCGCAATAAGGTGGATGAACTTGCAGCTTGGATCAGTATCTGGAACTTTGATGTTGTGGCCATTTCAGAGACATGGATAGAGCGGGGACAGGAATAGTAGTTGCAGGTTCCGGGGTTCAAATGTTTCAGTCAGAGTAGAGAAGGAGGGAGAAGGGGCGGAGGAGTGGCATTATTAGTCAAAGACTGTATTACAGTGACAGAAAGGAAGTTTGAAGAGGACTTGTCTGTTGAGGTAGTATGGGCTGAGATTAGAAATAGGAGAGGAGAGGTCACCCTGTTGGGAGTCTTTTATAGACCTCCTAAAAGTTCTAGAGAGGTAGAGGAAAGGATTGCAAAGTCAATCCTGGACAGGAGTGAAAGTAATAGGGTAATTGTTATGGGAGACGTTAACTTTACTAATATTGATTGGAATAGCTATAGCTCCAGCTCATTAGAGGGGTCAGTTTTTATACAAAGTGTGCAGGAAGGTTTTTTGACTCAGTATGTAGAGAGGCCAACTAGAGGTGAGGCTACATTGGATTTGGTGCTGGGCAATGAGCCAGACCAGGTGTTACACTTGGAAGTAGGTGAGCATTTTGGTGATAGTGACCACAATTCGGTTATGTTCATCTTAGTGATGGAAAGGGATAGGCATGAACCTGGGGGCAGTAGTTATACCTGGGGGAATGGTAATTATGAGGCTATTAGGAGAGAATTAGGGTGCATAGGTTAGACTTGGAAACTACAGGGGCTGGGACATCTGAAATGTGGAGCTTATTCAAGGAACAGCTACTGCGAGTCCTTGATAAGTATGTCGCTGTCAGGCAAGGAGGAAATGGTCGAGTAAGGGAACCGTGGTGTACTAAAAAAGTTAATTCGCTGGTGAAAAGGAAAAAGGAGGCTTATGTCAGGATGAGGCAATGAAGGCTCAGTTAGTGCACTGGAAAGTTATAGAATAGCCAGGAGGGAGCTAACGAGTGAGTTAAGAAGAGCTAAAAGAGGACACGAGAAGACTTTGGCTGATAGGATCAAGGAGAATCCTAAAGCTTTCTTTAGATATGTTAAGAATAGAAGATTGGTTAGGGCAAGATTAGGGCCAGTCAGAGACAGCAGTGGGAAGTTATGTGTGGAGCCTGAAGAGATTGGAGAGGCACTGAACAAATATTTCTCTTTGGTATTCACGCAGGGGGACATAAATGTAGTTGTGGAGAACACTGGGATACAGAGTTGTAAACTGGGAAGTATTGAAGTAGATAAGGAGGAGGTGTTAGATATTCTTGAAGGTTTGAAAATAGATAAGTCTCCTGGGCTGGACGGGATTTACCCTAGGATTCTCTGGGAGGCAAGAGAGGCGATTGCAGAGCCTCTGGCTCTGATCTTCAGGTCGTCGTTGGCTACAGGTATAGTGCCGGATGACTGGAGGATAGTGAATGTTGTCCCAATGTTCAAGAAGGGGAATAGAGACTTTCCTGGGAATTATAGACCGGTGAGTCTTACTTCTGTTGTGGGCAAAGTATTGGAAAGAATTATTAGGGATAGGATTATAGTTATTTAGAGAGAAACGAATTGATTGGGGATAGTCAGCATGGTTTTGTGAAGGGTAGGTCGTGCCTTACTAATCTTATTGAGTTTTTTGAAAAAGTGACCAAAGAGGTGGATGGGGGTAAGGCAGTTGATGTGGTATATATGGACTTTAGTAAGGCGTTCGATAAGGTTTCCCATGGAAGGCTTCTGCAGAAAATGCAGATGTATGGGATTGAGGGTGATTTAGCTCATTGGATTAGGAATTGGCTAGCTGATAGAAGACAGAGGGTGGGGGTTGATGGAAATTATTCATCATGGAGTTCGGTCACAAGTGGTGTACCTCAGGGATCTGTTTTGGGGCCTCTGCTGTTTGTAATTTTTATAAATGATCTGGATGAGGGTATAGAAGGATGGATTAGTAAATTTGTGGATGACACCAAAGTGGGAGGAGTGGTAGATAGTGAAGAGGGGTGTTATAGTTTGCAGAGAGAATTGGACAAGTTGCAGAGCTGGGCCGAGAGGTGGCAAATGGAGTTTAATGCGGAAAAGTGTGAGGTAATTCACTTTGGCAGGAATAACAAATATGTAGCGTATAAGGCTAATGGTAGGACTCTTAATTGTGTTGACGAACAGAGGGATCTGGATGTATATGTGCATAGATCCCTGAAAGTTGGCAATCAAGTCGATAAGGTTGTTAAGAAGGCATACGGAGTCTTGACTTTTATTGGTAGGGGGATTGAATTTCGGAGCCGCAACGTCATGTTGCAACTGTACAAAACTCTGGTGCAGCCGCACTTGGAGTATTGTGTACAGTTCTGGTTGCCACATTATAAGAAAGATGTGGGGACATTGGAGAGGGTGCAGAGGAGGTTTACCAAGATGTTGCCTGGTATGGAGGGAAAGTCTTATGAGGAGAGGCTGAGGGATTTGAGGTTGTTTTCATTGGAAAGAAGGCGGCTAAGAGGAGACCTTATTGAAACACATAAGATTATCAGAGGTTTAGATAGGGTGGACAGTGATAGCCTTTTTCCTCGAATGGAGAAAGCCAGCACGAAGGGACATAGCTTTAAATTAAGTGGTGGTAGTTATTGGACGGATGTCAGAGGTAGGTTCTTTACCCAGAGGGTGGTAAGGGTATGGAATGCCCTGCCTGCTGCAGTTGTAGATGCGCCAAATTTGGGGGCGTTTAAGAGGTCAGTGTATAGGTTTATGGATGAAAAGGGAATGGTTTAGGTTAGAGGGTCATTGCTTTTTCTTAATTGGTCGGCGCAACATCGAGGGCCGAAGGCCCTGTTCTGCGCTGTAATTTTCTATGTTCTACGTTCTATCCCCCTTTGTTGATGCATCAATTCTCCACATTGAACATTACAGTCTGGCTGGGGAGCTTCAATCATACTTTCAGCACTAAGAATGGCTCGATAACAGTACCTCAGGCAAGACCTGGCTGGGTCCTAAAGGATGAAGCTGCTAGACTGAGATTGAACAAACAAGAAGAAAAAATATTCTTGACCTCATCCTCCCCAACCTCCCTGCTGCAGATGCATCTGTCCAGGACAGTATTACTAGCAGTGATCATCACACAGTCCTTCTGGAGACTAATTCCTATCTTCATCTCAGGGATATCCTCTATCTTATTGTGTAGCACTATCACCGTGCTAAATGGGGTAGACTTCAAACAGATCTGTCAAGACTGGGCATCCATCAGGTGCTTTGGGCCATTAACAGCAGCAGAATTGTGTTCAGCCACAATCTGTAACTTCATGACCCACATAACAATCTTCAGCCAGAAGTGCTGAGGGGACGATCTATCTCAGCCTCCTCCAGAAGTTCCCAGTGTCACACTTGTCAGTCTTCAGCTAATTTGATTCCCTCCATGTAATTTGGAGTGGGACAGTGGCACAGTGGTTAGCATTGCTGCCTCACAACACCAAGGATCCCGGTTCAATTCCCAGTCGGGTTATTGTACGTGAGGAGTTTGCACGTTCTCCTCGTGCCTGTGTGACTATCCTCCGGATGCTCCGGTTTCCTACCAGTATCCAAAGATATGTGAGTTAGGCAGATTGATCATGTTGGAGAGATTGTTTTCACTGGAAAGACAGAGGTTGAGGGGAGACATGACAAAAGTCTACAAAATTATGAGATGGATAGTCAGAAGTGTCAATCACAAGGGGGCACAAGTTCAAGGTGAGAGGGAGAAAGTTTAAGAGAGGTGTGCGGGGCAAGTTTTTCACGCAGAGTAGTGGGTACCTGGAACGCACTGCCAGAGGAGGTGGTGGGAAAGGTACATTAGCAACATTTAAGAGGCATCTGGATGGGTACATGAATTGGGAGGGAATAGAGGGATATGGACTGAGTAAATACAGGTACACTTTTACTTTACTGAGGGCATCATGATTGGCATGGGCACAGAGGGCCGAAGGGCCTTTTCCTGTGCTGTACTTTTCTTTATTCTTTCTACATTTCCTCATGTTGTGTAGCTTAAGAGACTGGCAGGGTAAATGTATGGGGTTGTTTGGTCAATGTACAAAGTTACAGGCTTAGGGCTGGAGAATTGAAGACAGTTGGTGAACATTAGATGGGCTGAATGGCCTTTTTTGCACTGTAGCGATTCTGTGATATTGCGGAGAGTATGGGCCCTGACAATATTACACTGCTAATACGTAACACTCCAGAACTGGCCAGGCCCCAAGTCAAGCTGTTCCAGTACACTGCCACTTACTCAGTAGTGTGGAAAATTGCCCAAGTATGTTCTGTACATAAAAAGCCAGACAAATCCAACCCAACTAATTACTGACCCATCGATGAAGTAATGGAACATTAACGTCAACAGTGGTATCAAGTACCACTTGCCTCGCAATAACCTGCTCAGTGACGCCAGTTTGGGTTTTGCCGGAATCACTCAGCTCCTTGCCTCATTACAGCCTTTGTTCAAAAATGGACAAAAGAGCTGAATTTCTGAGGTGAGAGTGGGAGTGATTGCCTTTGATATCAAGGCAGCATTTGATCGAGTGTGGCGTCAAGAAGCCCGAGCAAAACTGGAATCAATGGGAATCAGGAGGAAAATCTCAACTGGTTGAAGTCATACATGGTAGAAAGAAAGGTGGTTGTGTTTGTTGCTGGTCAGTCTCTCAGCTCCAGGAAATCATTGCAGGATAGTGTCCCAGGTCTGACTATCTCCAACTGCTTTATCAATGACCTTCCTTCACTCATAAGGTCAGAAAAGGAGATATTTGCTGATGGCTGCACAATGTTCAGCACTATTTGCAACTCGTCAGTCACTGAAGCAGTCCATGTCCAAATGCAGGGAGACCTGGACGGTATCCAGACTTGGGCTGATAAGTGGCAAGTAACATTGGCTCCACATATGGGCTGCACAATGACCATCTCCAACAGGAGAGAATCTAACTATCATCTCCTGACATTCAACTGAATCCCCCATTATCAACATGTTGTTGGAGGGGTGCAGGGTGGGGGGAGGTGGTGGAGGCAGGGGGGTTACTTGCCATTGACCAGAAACTGAACTGGACCAGCCATATAAATATTGTGACTATCAGAGCAGGTCAGAATAACTCACCTTCTGATTCCCCAAAGCCTGTCTGCAATTTGCAAAGCAGAAGTCAGGAGTGTGATGAAATATCCTTCACTTGTCTGGATGAGTGCACCTCCAACAACATCCAAGAAGCTGATCGCCATCCAGGGCAAAGCAACCCACTTATTGGTACACCTTCTACAAACATTGACTCCATTCACTAAGACACACACAGTGGTAGCCATGTCTACCATCTATCCATTACAGGGTCTACAGACAGAGAGAGAGAATTAGCTCTCACAATATGTTTAAGCACCAGTGCCTCAGGTTCCTGGAATAAAATCCTGTACTAAATGGATGTAGATCCATACACCTGGTCTCTGCCTCGTACCAGGTTACAACATTGAATCAAAGAATGGTTACAGTGCAGAATGAGCTCCTTCAACCCATCACGTCTGTACCTGCTCTCCACTGGAATGAACCAGCCAAGCTCATTCCCCTGGATTTTCCCTGGAGACCTGCAATTTCTTTCCTTTCAGCTGCTTTCACAATTTCCTTCCAAAGGTGATAATTGAATCTGCTTCCACCATTCTCTCAGGCAGCAAGTTCCAGATCCTAACGACACAATGTGTTAATGAAACTTTTCCTCAAGTTGCTTTATTTAACCATTCAGCTTAAATCAGTTCAAGTCTGCCACTAATGAGAAAAATTTCTTCTTGTATAACCTGTCCTAACCCATCATGATTTTCGACATCTCTCCCCTGTCTCCTCTGATCCCACTCTGCTCCAAGGAAAGCCACCTCAGATTCTCCAATCTACCCAAGCTCCTCCAATCTATCCCTCATCCACAGATTCATTCTTGTAAATCTTTTCCGAACCCACTCTTGAAACTGACCATCATAGAATCCCTAACCTGCTGGAGGCCATTCGGCCCATCAAGTCTGCACTGAACACAATCCCAACCAGGCCCTATTCCCATAACCCACATATTTACCCTGCACATCCTGACACTGGGGTTAATTTAGCATGGCCAATCAGCCCAACCTGCACATCTTTGGACTGTGGGAGGAAATCCAGAGAAAACCCATGCAGTCATGGGGAGAATGTGCAGACTCCACACAGACAGTCATCCAAGGCAGGAACTGAACCTGGGTCCCTGGCACTATGGGGCAATAGTGCTAACCACTGTGCCACCATAATGCTCCTATATTTCCAAAAGTGCAGTGAACAGAATTGGACAAATTCTCCGGTCGAGACTGAAAGAGAATGCTCTCTTCTCCCACAAGTGTGCTATTGGTGTTCTAAATGGCTTGTGTGGATGGGAGTGAAGGACAACATTTGTAGATGGCTCTGAGGCATGGGTATGAGAGGATCATAAAATGGGGATGAGTTTGCGTTGACTGTTGAAGTGGGGATGTGAGGAGGTCCCTACACAGAGAGCAGTGAGTGGAGCTGGAAAGTGTACTGCCCTGCTATATAGGGGAATTACGGGAAAATTAGGATGTAGGGCATGATGCTTTAAAGAATTCTCCCACTCTTCTTTCCCCACTCTCCTATAGTTCTTGTTCTTTTTGGTGCATTGTCTCCAGACCGGAGGGAACGTATATCTGCTGCTGATTTCTCTGGCCATCCAAGCCTGCCTGGGTGTCCCCTTCCTCCTGTCCTTGGGACAGCTCACCTCCAGCCCAGCAGATCCCGCAGCATGACCACCAGTTAAGAGAGAGAGATCTTTGTACGCCATGTCATGGTCCGTTTATCTTGAAATCCTTCCTTTGATATGGTCGATATGTCTTTCTGCTTTTCAGAGGCTTTGGGGCAGAGCCTAGATAAAGGTTCTCCAACATTTGGCTTACTGACCTTCAAATGGTGCCACCATTCTGGAAGGGGCAATGGTCATAAAATACTCCAAGGACAGGAAGACAGTGGCTGGAATTTTCCAGTGCCCCGCACCCCCCTTCCTGCCCACTCCCTCCCCATTGGCGGGTTTTTTTTGCAGTGGAATCTGCTCATCAGTGACTGCCAGTGGGATCTTCAAGTCTGGTCAAAATCAAGAGCAATTTGTCCCAGTGACTGCGATCAACCTCAGTGGGACTGGCGGGGCTAGAAAATCCCATCCAAAGAGATGGTTAGAGACACAGAGATAGTGGGAGAGAAAGAGACAAAGAGACAGGCAGACTGACAAACAGAGAGAGGACACGGCTCCAGGGGCATGGTTTGACTGTGGCCTTTGCTGACTGTGTAGAGTTTGCACATTTCCACCAGGTGCTTCAGTTTCCTCTCACACTCCAAAGATTTGCAGGTTAGGTGGATTGGCCATGATAAATTGCTCCTTAGCATCAAAGATGTGTAGGTTAGAGCAATTAGTGGGGTAAATACGTAGAGTTACAGGGATAGGACGGGGTTGATCATGGGTAAGATCACCAGTGTAGAATCGATAGGTCAAATTGTAGAATCATAGACGCCCTACAGTGTATAAACAGGCCATTCGGCCCATCCAGATTGTAGTCTGCACTGACTACAATCCCACCCAGGCCCTACATATTATACCCGCTAATCCCTCTAACCTACGCACCTCAGGACATTAAAGAGCAATTTCAGCATGGCCAATCAACCTAACCCACACATCTGTGCACTGTGGGAGGAAACCGGAGCACCCAGAGGAAACCCATGCAGACATAAGGAGAATGTACAAACTCCACACAGACAGTGACTGAGCTGGGAATTGAACCCAGGTCCCTGGAGCTGTGAGGCAGCAATGCTAACCACTGTGCTACTGTGCCACCCAAGTGCCCTCCTTCAGCACCATAGGGATTGTATGAGGAAGAGGGGAGAAAGAATTAAAGAGAGAGAAAGGCGGGGGTGGCGCGAGGAACAGGGAGACATACTCATGTTTCTTCTGAGCTGACTCACACTGAATTCTGACTTCAGACAAAGTGCCCTCCTTGAAGGTGTGTCACCACGTGTTTATCCTTTGTGTTTGTTTATGGAGCAATGTGGAAACATCCAGTACATAACCTGAATTAACATTCTTGCAACTGAAGTAAAAATCCCCCATTTCCCAGTGAGATATTGCTTGACCTCAGCATTGGCTGTTCCACCCTTCTTCCACCCACTGAGATTGACATTGGGAAACAGAAGACTCAAAACATATTTCAGCTTTGGGCCCTGACCCATCCCAAGACTCCTTTCCCTGTCACATACAGAAATACCTTGCAGCAACCTTTTACAAAATAATCCCCTCAAGCAAGATTCGGAAAAAGTTGTAGGAGGATTATTTCTGTTTTTCAAAGGTGCTACTCAATGACTCAGTCAGTGGGAGCTGAGGACCGATTATTCCTTATTGCAACAATGATAAACACTGATACTGTTAGGATTGCACAAATCCGCCTTCTTTATCAGAAATTTCAGTCTCTGCAGGTGAATCCTCATCTCTTTTAAGTCAGAAGCTCCAATATCTCACGAATCACAGCCAATGATAATATTGCTGCTTGTCAGTGATACTTGATATTCCCACAGGCTATTTCAGAAATATCAGTCACACTCTTTACTCGTCATACTTGTTTATAAATCAAATTGTGAGAAAATAAAAAAGAAATTGCATTGACACAGCACCTTTCAGAACCTTGGAACATGAAGAACTTTGGAATAGTTATTGTTTGAAAGATAAGAAACATAGAAACTGGAAGCAGGAGGAAGCTGTTCTGACATTCATTTTGATTATGTCTGATCATTGAATTCAATACCCTGATCCCCTCCTCCCCCCACCCAATATCCCTCAATCCCTTTAACCCCAAGAGCTATATCTAATTTCTTCTTTGAAATCACACAATGTTTTGGCCTCTACTACTTTCTGTGGCAGTGAATTCCATACATTCACCACTCTCTGGGTGAAGAAATTTCTCCTCACTTCAGTCCTATAAGGTTTATCCCTTACCCTCAAATGGCGACCCCTAGTTCTGAATGGCAGCCAATCTGTGCACAGCATACTCCCAAAGCCAGCAATGACGTAACGAGCAGATATTCTGTTTTTCTCGCAGTGTTGAGATAAATATTGGCCGGACACAAAGGAAAATAGTGCAGTATTATGCTACTCAATCGTTTCCATCAACCTGAACTTCAGCTTTGATCTCTTATCCATAATGTGGCCCCTCTGACAGAGAAGAACTCCCTCAATACTACCCTTTTCTTTCATTGAGATGTGGCATTGGTGGCAAACTGACATTTATCGCCCATCCCTAACTACCTTTGAAGTAATAGCTTGCTGATTCATTTCAGAGGGTGGTTAAGAGTCAATCACATTACTCTGGACCTAGAGTCACATGTGGACCAGACCAGCTAAGAATGGCAGACTTTCCTTCCCTAAAGGACTGGGACCCATTGATCTAGATTTTGTGCTCAAGTCTCTGCCTGGGATTTGAACCCAAGGCTTGTTTGCTAAGATCGAGGTAGACAAGATGGGGAAGATTTTTTGGAGTGGGAAATATGACTTGTGCAGTGACTGAATTAGACAGAAACCAAAAATTTCCTAACTACAGGCTGAGATGCAAGACTAAGTCAACAGTATTTCTGTTTTGTTTTGGGCCTCAGACTGTCTGGTGGATGGTTCCCGTATTTGTGTGCCATGAACACTCATAAGCATAAGACTTCAAGATAAAGTCAGCGATGTGTGAGAACATCATAATACCTGCATTGCGTTTGTTTACAGGGCGTTTGTTAACAGTTGGCAGTTGTGTCTGAAGTCACTGGACTTTCTTGTTGGACCCGGCAACACAGGGGGAATGAACAGGAGAATGGCAGTTTCCGTAAGGCTCTGGACCAGCAAGGGCTAGTCAGTGGAGAGGGATGTTTGTGGAATGGGGTCAGGGGCTTGGAAGAGCGGAAAATAGGAGGGCTAGGCATCCTGTCTGTTATGGGATAGGGATAGTGGAGTCAGTCAGATAAGGTAAGAAAATGAAGAACCAAAGTCCTAGAGCATTGTCTGCAAGTGGGTCTATCTCAGCATGTTAGCCAGCAGAATCCGCAAAGGACTTTAAATTCACCTACAATACTTCAATTATCCCCATTGAGCATGATCTCAGTGCCCATTGTAATGTATAGAAGGGAGGAACAGCTGAGCCTGCAAGTTACTGCAGTAGTGCTAATCATCACTGGGTGGTATAGTGGCACAATGGTTAGCACTACTGCCTCAAAGCTCCAGGGACCTGGGTTCGATTCCCGGCTTAGGTCACTGGCTGTGTGGAGTTTGCATATTCTCCCCATGTCTGCGTGGGTTTCCTCCAGGTGCTCCAGTTTCCTCCCACAATCCAAACATTTGCGGTTAGCCGGATTGGCTAAGCTACATTGCCCCTTAGTGTCCTGGGATTAGTAGATTAGTGGGGTTAGCAGATTAGAGGGATTAGCAAGGTAAGTATTTGGGGTTACGGGGATAGGGCCTAGGTGGAGTTGTTGTCGGTGCAGACTTGATATGCCAAATGGTCTCCTTCTGCACTGTAGGTATTCTATGATTTCTATGATCCCACAGCAATGAGTACAACTGGACATTAACATGAACATTCAATAAAGAGGGAACAAAAAAAAACATTGTTTCTTTCACACTGAAGAAAATGTCCCTAACTTCCCCTGGTTATTATCATGCGATAATAAAAGGCTTGCCAGGATATTTAGCTCGCTGACTGGGCTAGTCTCAACAAGTAATAATGATGTGCACATGTATAAAGTGAAACAAATATAATGTGAAATGTTTACAAATGTAATTTAAATTTGAAAAATGCTCATGGCACTTAAGTCTTTTTTCAAATGATTCATTCAAGGAATGTGGGCTTTATCGGCTAGATCTGCAAATGCTCATTGTGATAACCCCCATGAAGTGCATAGGGAATCATTGATTTCCATGTGGAACGCATTGATAATGAGGTCTCCTGATAAAAGGCAATAGCCTGCCCAGCTGGGCCTCATCACTTGACCCTTTGTACAAGGCAGGCCCAGTACTGGGCCTTCTGAAAGGCAGTCCCAGGCAGGGACTATCGTGTTTACACCACGGTATTGGTCTTTCCATGTAATAAACTATGTTCCTTACCAGTCAGATTTTTATTTTTTGTTTATTCATTCATGGGACATGGGTGTCCCATGGGTAATTCATGGGTAATGCTGGCTGGTCAGCATTAATTGCCCATCCTTGCTGCTTTTGTTCAGAGGACAGTTGAGAATTAACCACATTGTTGTGGGTCTGGAGTCACATGTAGGCCAAACCAGGTAAGGACGGCAGATTTCCTTCCCTGAAGAACATTATTGAGCCAGATGGGTTTTTCCGACAATCAACAATGGTTTCATGATTCATAGATTCTTAAATCCAAATATTTTTATTGAATTCAAATTCCATCATCTGCCATGGCAGGATTTAAACTCAGATCCTCAGAGCATTAGCTGAGTTTCTGAATTAATAGTCTAGCAATAATATTAGTAGGCTCTTGCCTTCCCTAAGTGCACTTCCTGAATTGTGACATTCTCCATCCCTAATTTCCACTGAGAAAGTGGTGGTGAGCTGCTGTTCAGAAGGGAGTTCCATGATTTTGACCTTACAATAGTGAAGGGACAGCGATATATTTCCAAGTCAGGATGGTGAGTGACTTAGAGGGGAATTTGCAGGTGGTGTCGCTTCCATGTGCCTGCTTCCCTTGTGCTTGTCCTTGTAAGAAAACAATAACTGTACAAATTTAGGAAGCAGGCTTTCTTTTTTTTTGAATTTTTCAGCTAAGTTGTCAAGTTGCCTGGCCAAATGGATGGCTATTTTGAGCCATCTCCCCAAGTCCAGTTGGTGAAGTCATTGAGGAGACTGACCTCTGTGACTCTGAGCAACTCCAAATAAGAACCCAGGGTTAGCCTGAAAACCTATTTAACTTCAATGTCCAGTTACACATCGCAATAGAGCCAGTCAGTACTGCTGTTGACCAGAGTCAAGTGAGGATCTGTTGTAAATTAAAGAAATAAAATTGAAGGTTCTGTAGCAGTTTAAATTGGTTAATGGAATAAAATCAAGGGTCTGCTTGGCATTTGCCTATCATTTACAGGTTTGGATATACAATTCTGTTCCTTCAGCACAGACAACAATCGATGTGACGAATGAGGCCACAGAGTAGGTTTCTAGGGAACAGCATTCATCATATATATTCTCTGGGAGCAATTTTAATCTAACTGAACAGATGGATAATGCAGGGGAGAGTGAGCAGTAGCCAATCCAATATTGTACTTCAGTGGGTATGGTGGCTCAGTAGTTAGCACTACTGTCTCACTGTGCCAGGGGCATGGAATTGAATCCCAGCCTTGGATCACTGTCTGGGTGGAGTTTGCATATTCTCCCCACGTCTGCATTGATTTCCTCTGGGTGATTTGGGTTCCTCCCAAAGATGTGCAGATTAGGTGGATTTGCCATGCTAAATTGCCCCTTCATGTCAGGAGGACTAGTTAGGGTAAATGCAAGTGGTTATGGGGATAGGGCTCAGGTGGGATTGTAGTTGGTGCAGAATCAATGGGCTGAATGGCCTCCTTCTGGATTCTATGAAACCATTTTCAATCCAAGTCAAATGATTACTTCCAATCCAACGCATCCTTATGTTTATCTTTAGTGCACAACCTTATGTGAAATTTGAGCTGTGGATTCTTCCACCAGAAAAAATAGGTCAAATCTCTCATGTAATGTAAAGGCTGGCATTGCCAACAGTACAGCACTCCCTCAGTATTGCACCAGGAATGTGTCCACCTGGATTTTGAGCTCAAGCCTCTGGAGTGAGATCTGAACTTAAGACTTTCTGGCTCAGGCATTACCCAATGAACTGCAGCTTGACACTGCGCGCATAATAAAGCTTTAAATCTTGCCGAAGTTCTGTCGTTGTAAATCCTTGTAGAATTAAGTGCCAATTCACCACAGAGAGTATTTTCTGCTCCAGGGTTTCTTGTTAAATTTCTATGGCTCGCCACACAAGTCAGAGTAGAGTTTAAAAATCATAAGTTTGGGCAATATTCTCTGGCCTCCCCTCAGTGTGTTTCTCGACAGGTGACACTGCGTGCCATTCTCTGATGGTGGGGTCCTCCTGTCCCGCCACTGTCAATGGAATTCTCATTTGAGCTGCCCCATGTCCTTTGGAAACTCGTGGCAGTGGAGTGCACCTCCAGAGAATCCTATCGGCATGAATGGCCAGAGAATACTGGCTTTTGTCTTTAATAGCAATATTTAATTTGATAAAGTCTGAAGTGAAAGATCTTTCTAAATGCTGGAAATTGTAGAGAGCCATAAAGACGTTTTTTTTACAGAACAATGTTAAAATTCTCATCTTTGTTTTAAGTCCTTCTGGGATCTCAGCCTCTTTGAGTTCTGTAACCTCCCCCAAAAACCCTCCAAATTCTCTGATTTCCATCATGATCTCATCCAATGGCAGAGCAGACTTAAGGGGCCAAACAGCTCACTCCTGTTCCTCTCTTATAATATTCCTCTAACTCTGGCCCCTTGTGGATTTCCACAACTGACAGCCATGTCTTCAGCTGCTTGGGCATTATGCTCTGGAATTCCCTCCCAAAGTTTCTCCGCCTCTCTCCCATTAAACCTCAAAACCTAGAGGCAGAATTCTCCCATCAGGCCCCTGGCAGCTTCAGTAGTGGGCAGTAACTGAGACCTGAGTTTCAAAGTGGCCGCGTCTCAGACCAGGCACAAATTAATTTCTAAGCCTAGCATGTCTTGCAGTTGCATTTCCATCCAACACTGGCTTGAAATCAAAGTCAGAAAAGGAAAACATTTCCGTGTATTTTCCAGCATCATGATGGGCAGATGGAATGCACATGGAAAGTGTCCAAAGCAAACAGTCATGCTTCATAGTTAATACTTGCATGTATAAAGTACAAAACTTTCCCAGGGAGAATATCCTTGACACCTCTCTCTCTTTTCTGCCCACACATATATACACTCCCCAAACTATAAGCATCTTCACTTCTACACACACATACTTTCATTATTTCTAATCAAAGCACTAGACCTCTCACCTCTCACATTTGTTGCGCATAATATATCTGCCTGTGTGAATGCATCATTCGTGGATTTCCTTTCTCTGTTGCCCACTGGTGTGCTGAATCGGGACACCTCCTACACCAATCATTCATTAAAATCTTTTTAAAGTGTCTTTCTTTTCTCGCCAGACTTTTTTTTCTCTCATTAGTGACAATCTCAGGGTCATCAAGAACCCCGGCTGCAATCCAGGCCATTACACCAGGACAGCTTGTTCTTCAACCCCATTCTCCTGAACCACTCTTGTGCTTCTCAATTTTAACAATATGCTCAATGCTTCTCGATTCATCTTGTTCCTCCAAAATGGTGGCACAGTGTTTAATACTGTTATCTTTCCGCCTTGGGTTACAGTCTGTGCGGAATTTGCATGTTCTCCCTGTGTCCATGTGGGTTTCCTGCAGGTGTTCCGGCTTCCCCTCACAGTTGGAAACAGATGCTGGTTCAGCACATTAGCCATGCTAAATTCTTCCTCAGTATATCCAAACGGGCACTGGAGTGTAGTGACAAGACTATTTTCACAATAAGTTCATTGCATTGTTAATGTAAGTCTAATTGTGACACTAATAAAATAAACATTAAAACGTTATGTGTCTGCTCTGCATAAATTCTTCCTTCTCCTAAACACTCCCAGGCAGCTAGAGCATAGGGTTAAATTTGGAGTAATTCTCCATCTACACTGTCCCATCAAACATTATGAAGTCTCACACCACCAGCTTAAAGTCCAACAGATTTATTTGTAGCAAACGCCACAAGCTTTCGTTTGCTACGAACAAACCTGTTAGACTTTAAGCTGGTGTTGTGAGACTTCTTTCTGTTTTTACCCAGCTCCACACCATCAAATATTCCCAGGATCCCAGGAAGATTACTGGTCAGATACAGAGTCTTTACACTCCCAAGACAAGTACACATGACCTGTCCTACACAATCAAGCACTCCAAAAGATGTATAGAGAGTAATAAGTTTAAGTTCTGGGGTAGTGTGGTCAACACATCTTCCTCAAATGCTTGTGGCCAATCTTGAAATAACCCCAACCCTTGTACGCCCCCTCCAATTCTGGGATTGCATCTGGTGTAGCCTGGTCATCATTTAACAATTTCAGCCTGGTGTGACTGTCAATGGCCAGTTCAGTGCCAGCTCAGGCCCCTTTGCTAAAATCAGACTGGCAACTGGCACAGACTCAATGAGCCAAAGAGCCTTTCTCTGTGCTGGAGATCTCTATGGGTGGGAATTTCTGGCCGCACCTCCATCAGTGCTGGAAAATCCCGCCCGAGGTCAACGAACTTTTACATGGCCCACGTTCCACTGCTACGATTCCTGTGACAGGCAGGATGGGAAAATTCCAGCCTATGACCTATGAGATCACAACAATTGATTTCCCGATTGTAGCAAATTGAGCAAAATTGTAGCAAAATACTGCAGTCCCTTTAAATCAGAAATGAAAACCAAAAATGCTGGGGAACTCAACAGGTCAAGCAGCATCTATGGAAAGGGAAAAGGATTAAATGCACTGGGATTTTACACACTGGTTTGAATGGTCCAGAAACATAAGGGGAACCTTCAACTGTATATCACAGTTCATGAAAGCCTGGTTTCCAGTTGGATGCAGAGTCTGTTGGTCAAGGTCCCAATTCCCGGAAAATGAATTCTGGCTGAAGATAGGGTTTAAGGGAGGGCAAACTCAGAGTGAGTGGGGAGGGGAACTATCTAGGGATGGTGGAGAGGAGGCTACAATTCCAGGATCCTGGTAGGGGAGAAGATTGATGGGGGCATGTCGAGGAGGTTATGTTGGAGGCCTGAGGGTAAGAAGGGGGATCAGAGGCTTTTGGGTGCCTCACAGCCTTGGAAGAAGATGGAAGGATGGGGGCAGATGGTGAGGAGTCTTGGGTAAGGGAGAGTAGTGGGCTTGATGAAAAGAAATTTTTTTGACTCAGTATGTAGATAGGCCAACTAGAGGTGAGGCTACATTGGATTTGGTGCTGGGCAATGAGCCAGACCAGGTGTTAGGCTTGGAAGTTAGTGAACATTTTGGTGATAGTGACCACAATTCGGTTACGTTCACCTTAGTGATGGACAGGGATAGGCATGACGCTGGGGGCAGTAGTTATAGCTGGGGGAAGGGTAATTATGAGGCCATCAGGAGAGAATTAGGGTGCATAGATTGGACTAGGAAACTACATGGACTGGGAACATCTGGAATGTGGTGCTTATTCAAGGAGCAGCTGCTGCGAGTCCTTGATAAGTATGTCCCTGTCAGGCGAGGAGGAAATGGTCGAGTAAGAGAACCTTGGTGTATGAAAAAAGTTGATTTGCTGGTTAAAAGGAAAAAGGAGGCTTATGTCAGGGTGAGGCTTGAAGGCTCGGTTAGTGCAATGGATAGCTATAGATTAGCCAGGAGGGAGCTAAAGAGTGAATTGAGGAGAGCTAAGAGGGGACACGAGAAGACTTTGGCTGATAGGATTAAGGAGAATACTAAAGCTTTCTTTAGATATGTTAAGAATAGAAGATTGGTTAGGACAAGATTAGGGCCAGTCATAGACAGCAGTGGGAAGTTGTGCGTGGAGCCTGAAGAGATTGGTGAGGCACTGAATAAATATTTCTCTTCGGTATTCACGCAGAGTGCTGGAAATGTAGATATGGAGAACACTGAGGTACAGGGTTGCAAATTGGGAAGTATTGTAGTAGATAGGGAGGATGTGCTAGAAATTCTCGAGGGTTTGAAGTTGGATAAGTCCCCTGGGCCTGACGGGATTTACCCTAGGATTCTCTGGGAGGCAAGAGAGGAGATTGCAGAGCCTCTGGCTTTGATCTTCAGGTCCTCGTTGGTTACGGGTGTGGTTCCGGAGGACTGGAGGATAGCGAATGTGGTCCCATTGTTTCAGAAGGGGAAGAGAGACCTTCCAGGGAATTATAGGCCAGTGAGTCTTACTTCTGTTGTGGGCAAGGTATTGGAGAGAATTATTAGGGATAGGATTTATAGGTATTTAGAGAGAAATGAATTGATTGGGGATAGTCAGCATGGTTTCGTGAAGGGTAGGTCATGTCTTACTAACCTCATTGAGTTTTTTGAGAAAGTGACCAGAGAGGTGGATGGGGGTAAGGCGGTTGATGTAGTATATATGGACTTTAGTAAGGCTTTTGATAAGGTGGCCCATGGAAGACTTCTACAGAAAATGCAGATGTGTGGAATAGAGGGTGATTTAGCTAATTGGATTAGGAATTGGGTGGCAGATAGAAGACAGAGGGTGGTGGTTGATGGGAGATATTCATCGTGGAGTTCGGTGACAAGTGGTGTGCCTCAGGGGTCTGTTGTGGGGCCCCTGCTGTTTGTAATTTTTATAAATGATCTGGATGAGGGTATTGAGGGATGGATCAGTAAATTTGCAGATGACACTAAAGTCGGTGGAGTGGTAGATAGTGAAGAGGGGTGTTATAGTTTACAGAGTGAATTGGACAAGTTGCAGAGCTGGGCCGAGAGGTGGCAAATGGAGTTTAATGTGGAAAAGTGTGAGGTAATGCACTTTGGCAGGAACAATAAATGTGTAGAGTATAGGGCTAATGGTAGGGCTCTTAATAGTGTTGAGGAACAGAAGGATCTTGGTGTATGTGTCAATAGAGCCCTGAAAGTAGGCAGTCAAGTGGATAAAGTTGTTAAGAAGGCTTATGGAGTCTTAGCTTTTATTGGTATGGGGATTGAATTTAGGAGCCGCAGCATCATGTTGCAGCTGTACAAAACTCTAGTGCGGCCGCACTTGGAGTATTGTGTGCAGTTCTGTCCCCACATTATAAGAAAGATGTGGAGGCATTGGAGAGGGTACAGAGGAGGTTTACCAGGATGTTGCCTGGTATGGAGGGCAGGTCCTATGAAGAGAGGTTGAAGGATTGAGGTTGTTTTCGTTAGAAAGGAGGCGGCTAAGAGGGGATCTTATTGAAGCATATAAGATGATTAGAGGTTTAGATAGGGTGGACAGTGATAGCCTTTTTCCTAGGATGGAGAAAGTAGCACGAGGGGACACAGCTTTAAATTAAGGGGTATGAGTTATAGGACGGATAGCAGAGGTAGGTTCTTTACTCAAAGAGTGATTAGGGAGTGGAATGCCCTGCCTGCAGCTGTTGTAGATGCGCCAAGTTTGGTGGCGTTGAAGAGGTTAATTGATAAGTATATGGGAGAGAAGGGAATGGTTTAGTTTGGAGGGGCATTGCTTTTTATTTTGGTCGGCACAACATCGAAGGCCGAAGGGCCTGTTCTGTGCTGTAATGTTCTATGTTCTATGTTCTAAATTGGTTATCCGAGTGAGGCCTCTAGGTGGGCATTGGAGGCCTAAGGGTGGAGGACACAAATCTCTGAGAGATCAGAGGCCTGAGAAGAGGAATAGGAGACCAGGGAGGGCAAGGTCAAAACCAGATGCCTAATCAGAGGGTGGCTTGCAGACAAGTACATTGAATTCAGCATCGTTTGAGATCTATCAAGCCCTCATCTGAGTTTCCAGAGACCATTGTTAAATAGTAAATAACAATAAGCTCAGAGTCTCAATGACCAAGCCATCTTTTTGGTCACCTACATGCCTGCGTGCCTCTCGGAAAGCCAGGTTGAGACTCTGATTCTTCAGACTTTAACCTGCACCCTCCCCAAACTTCACCTCAAGCTGGTCAGGTTTTTTCTTGGGGTTAAAATTGCCGCCAAATATTTCTG
Source organism: Sphyrna mokarran (assembly GCA_024679065.1). Lineage (NCBI taxonomy): Eukaryota > Metazoa > Chordata > Chondrichthyes > Carcharhiniformes > Carcharhinidae > Sphyrna > Sphyrna mokarran. The sequence goes on along the minus strand of JAGIQG010000024.1, from coordinate 15,997,665 downwards.
TTGGATGATCTTTTTCAGAACTGGTGGAAATGAGAGTTAACAGCAGTCTCTGGTATTTGCTCCGCTCTGACCATTCACAGTTGCTCTACGTGCATCTTTCATTTCTCGTCCTCTCACCATCTCCACTTGCCTCTCACCACCCTCCATTTTGGCGTTTAATCTGATCAGCCTTGCATCCCATCACAGACCCTCTTTTCTTTCATTCCCTCCCACCACTGCTAAATCACATCCTCATCCCCACCAAACCTTTATCTGGCTCCACGGGTGGGATTTTTTGGCCTTGCTTGGGTGAGATTGTAAAATTCTGGCCAAGGCCGATGTAGAGTTCCATCCTGAGAGCCTCGGAATCACAGGTTCTGATTCCGGGGTGGACGAAGTGGTAAGTTTTCAGTCGATATTTCTTAAAAGCGACAAATTAGCTCCCTTAGTCCTTCCAGCTCTGGTAACAAGTTTATAAGAATAATAAGATCTAGGAGCAGGAGGAGGTGATTCAGCCCCTCGGGCTTGCTTCGTCATCTAGTACAATCATGACTAATTTCATCTTGGCCTCAACTCCACTTCCTTACTCATTCTCCATGTTGCTTAAAACTCTTACTAATGAAAATTTTGTCCACCTCTTCCTTAAATTATGGTGACACAGTGGTTAGCACTGCTGCCTCACAGTGACAGGGACCCAGATTCTATTCCTGGCTTGGCTCACTGTCTGTGAGGAACATGCAATTTCTCCCCATATCTATGTGGGTTTCCTCCAGGTGCTCCAATTTCCTCCCACAGTCCGAAGGATATACTGGTTAGGTGCATTGGCCATGATAAGTTCTCCCTTAGTGTACCCGAACAGGCACCAGATGTGCAACCAGGAGATTTTCACAGTAACTTCATTGCAGTGTTAATGTAAGCCTACTTATGACACTAATAAATAAATTTTAAACTTTAAACAATGTCCCAGCATCCACTACACTCTGCAGCCATCAATTTCACTACTCTTTGACCCAGTGGCACAGTGATTAGCACTGTTGCCTCACAGCACCAAGGATCCAGGTTCAATTTTGGTCTGGATCTGTGTGGAGTTTGCACATTCTCCCCATGTCTGCGGGAGTTTCCTTCTGGTGTTCCGATTTCCTTCCACAGTCCAAAGATGAGCAGGCTGGGTTGGTTGGCCATGCTAAATTGCCCCTTAGTATCAGGGGGATTAGCAGAGTAAATACATGGATTTATGGGGATGGGGCCTGAGTGGGATTGTTATGACTCGATGGACCAAATGATCTCCTCCAGCACTGTAGAGACTCTAGAAGTAATTTTTCCTGACCTCTGGTTTAAATCCGCTATCCTAAAACTATGACCTCTTGTTCCAAATCGCCTTAAAGTGTTAAACTCACATCGCTTCTGCAGATGCTGCCTGACCTGTAGAGAGCTATTTTTCCAGTATTTCCTGCTTAGATCCCATTATATTGATGCAGGAGGAACCGGATCAAGAGAGAATAAAAAAATGAATCAGTGAATGACACGTCTTGGTTGCGAGCATGGCTCCTGTGGATTCACACACCGTGTGAATAATGTGGCCTGCTTTCCCGTGTGACCAGCCCTCTCGGTAAATGACTTGCGGCTTAAATGCTTTTCCTTTCAGCCGGGCATTGATTGCCGTTTTCCTGCTATCGGGCCCGACAGCAGCACGATTACAGTAAGGGGAGTTTTGTTTTCTGCTTTCTTTACTACATTGCACTCTAATATTTTCCATTTTATTCAGGCTTGTGTCTCTGTGGCCCCGCTAACAGGAAAGCCCCCAGCAGTCTGTTTTAGCAAGAAGCTAACCAAGACGCCGCAGAATGTTTCCAGGTGTCCTGGGGGTGAGAAAATGCACGGCGATGTTCACAAGAAAGTATCAGGCGTACAGTGATCTTGTGCAAGGATCGAGCAGTAAATGACGTAAGTTGACGTCAGCTGAGAATGCACTATGTTATAGATAAGGGTCATCCGGTGCTAGCCCCACTTCCTCTTTTTCTCTCTCTTGTGAGGTTTTTATAATCTTGCTGTGGTAAACCTGCCACATTCATGTGTGTGTCTCTGAGGAAATTGCCAATTCCTGTTCCACCTATAGCTCTCTTCCTTGAAATTGGATGCGATTATTAGGAACTGACATTTCTTTTTTCGGCAGTGGAAGGATGGGGTAATTCTACAAAAACCTTTCGAGAAATGCAACAGGTTTTTTTTTTCTGACGGAACTGACAACTCTAATCAGAAGTGCACTTTGTGTCAAGGGGCCTGCAGCAGATGGTAACTTGCTCAGCAGAATCCGCTCCCTCTTGCTGCATTTCTTTCTCCCGTCTCATTTTAGTGGCAATTAGGATTTGAAAAAAAAAATCCTCGGGATTGTATCCCTGACTCCCCGAAATTAATCCCACTCTGGGGAGTTGAACAAGGAAGGCATTTTGGGCAGTAGTTTTCAATCTTGTGATCATGAAATATGACAACGCACCCCAGAGGGTGGTGAATGTGTGGAATTCACTATCACAGAATGTAGTTGAGGCCAAAACGTTGTGTGATTTCAAGAAGAAATTAGATATAGCTCTTGGGGCTAAAGGGATCAAGAGATATGGGGAGGAAGTAGGGGGAATCAGGGTATTGAATTTGATGATCAGCTACAATCAGAATGAATGGCAGAGCAGACTCAAAGGGCTGAACGGCCTACCTCTGCTTCTAGTTTCTATGTTTCTGTGAAGCCATTCAGCCCAATGTAGCTGTAAAATAACAACAGTTAGTTGCATCCCCACCCATGATAAGTTTTAAGTTTATTTATTAGTGTCACAAGTAGGCTTACATTAACGCTAAAATAAATTTACTGTGAAAATCCCTTTGTCGCCACACCCTGACACCTAGTTCAGCCAGTAGCTTCCTTTGGATCACAATCTTATTGATTCCACGCTATAAACGATCTGTTAACACTTCTAGAAGTGCTGACTCATACTCAGTGTTCTGCCGATTTCTGCAGTCTCGTTAAGCATTCAGTCACTGGTTTCTAGCGAAGCTATTCACCATGTTAAATCTGTAGCATTGCACTATAAACATGGTTTAGAGTCGTAGAGTTTCGCTACCATATCTATCAATTTATGGACAGAATTTAAATTTGATCTCCCGGTAGGTTGAACATTTTATAATGCTGAAAGTTGGCGCCCTGCAAGCGGTCAGAAGGATGACTTTTTGCCGGTTATCTCTTTCTGTCCTGTTTGCCTGAAATAAATACCACATGCTTTTGCTTACTGGTGCCAATCCTCCACACTCACATCATACAGTTCCAGTTTCCCCAATAGTAGCATTTTCTATATTTCCCTGTCACTGTCTGACTAGGATCGTTGAAAGGTAAGGTTCTCTGAAACCTCTCTTATTCCTCATTGCCAATGTAATAACTCAGAATGTCCGACTGGAAAGGAACATAGTTTATTTATGGAATGCAAAGTAAAATCACCACTGTGGTGTACATACTAGTCCCTACGTGGGACAAGTAGTTCAGCAAGTCCAGTCCTGGACCTGGCTTAAGTAATGAGTTGCAACTTGGAAAGCCACTGCCTGTTATCAGGGGAACTCATATTCAATGAGCCTCAATCAGTGACTCCCCATGGGGGTTATCACACCTAGTAAAGAGAAATATTTAAAGAAAGTATTAAAAAATATCATTTTTAATATCCCAATGACTTTTTTCCAGCATTGCCCACAGCAGGGCAACCCTGGAGCTTTGGGGATTGGTAACTCTAATCCTCGGCACCATCACTCTACAATTTTTTTTGATTACTTAACCCTTTTCAAAGTTACTATTCAATTTATTTCTATAATCCTTTAAGGCAGTGCATTCCTGATGAGAACAATTCACAGCATTAAAAAAATCACATCATCTCCCATAAGGAGAGGCTGGATAGACTGGGATTTTTTTCTCTGGAATGTAGAAGGCTGACGGGTGATCTTATAGAGGTCTATAAAATAATGAGGGGCATAAATCAGTTAGTTAGGTATCTTTTCCCAAAGATAAAACAGTCTAAAAACAGAAGGCATAGGTTTAGGGTGAGAGAGGACAGATAGAAAAGTGTCCAGATGGCAGTTTTTTCACACAGAAGGTGGTAAGTGTCTGGAACAAGCTGCTAGAGGGAGTGGTGGATGCAGGTACAATTTTGTCTTTTAAAAAGCATTTAGACAGACATATGGGTAAGATGGGTATGGAAGGATATGGGCCAAAAGCCAGCAATTGGGCCTTTAAAAAAAAGGGCGGCATGGACAAGTTGGGCCAAAGGGCTTGTTTCCATGCTGTAAACCTCTATTGATACTTCTGTGTCCTCTGTTTACCAACATTTTTTGGCATGAGAAGTATTTTCTCCTTATCATCTCTATGGCACATCTCTAGTAAATGTTCCCAGCTCCTGGGAGAACAATCTCATCTTCTTCATTCTCACTACAGAAGTGGCATCCTTTACCCCCATTATCATTCTGCTGACACCTATCCTGCACAAATTTGTATTACGGGAAGAAATCAGATCACCCACAGGAAACTCACACCGAACAGTGAGAATGTGCAAACTCCACACAGACAGTCACCCAAGACTGAATTGAACCCAGGTCCCTAGCACTGTAAGGCAGTAATGCTAATCATCGTGCCTTTATTCCACCCATTAGTCATTGTGGTGAATGGAGTGAACATATTCCAATCTTGGAATATGAGAATCTTGGTGAATCATATAACTAATGCTATAAATAGGGCTTTAAACTAAATAGTGGAGTTGAGGGGTCAGTTGTATGGAGAATTAGAAAATCAAAGTTAAAGGAGAAGGTAGAAGTGCAGGTTAATGGAGCTGGGGGCCCAGGAGAGGTTTGTAAGATTTCCAGATTACATAATAGAACAGAGAGTATAGAAGGTGGCAGGAATCTAACCTCAGGCAGAACAAAAATGGTATGTGAAGGGAGGTGGTCAATACAGGACTGAGAGTGTCATACCTAAATACGCATAGTAGACATAACAAGATAAATAAGCTTGTTATGCACATTGAAATTGGCCAGTATGGTATTGTGAGTATCACAGAGACATGGCTGCAAGGAGATCAGGGCTGGGATCTAAATATCCAAGGATTGATGTCCTATCAGAAGGACAGGCAGATAGACAGCATTTCATTGTTAGTAAGGAATGAAGTTAAATCAATAGCAAGAAATGATATAGATCACAAAGAATCTCCGTGGGTAGAGTTGAGGAATTGCAAAGGTAAAAAGACCCTGATGGGAGTTTTGTACAGGTCCCTTAGAAAGAGTCAGGATGTGGGGCAGGAAATAAATCAGGAGATAGAAAAGGCATATAAAAAAGGCAATATTACAATAATCATGGGGGACTTCAATATGCAGATGGATTGGGAAAGTAGGTGAGTAGTGGATCCCAAGAAAAGAAATTTGTGGAATGTCTAAGAGTTTTTTTGGAACAGCTTGTGACAGAGCCTGCTAGGGAACTGGCAATTCTGGATTTGATGATGTGTAATGAGGCAGACTTGATTAGGGAACTTAAGGTGAAGGGGCCCTTAGCAGGCAGTGACCACAATATGATAGAATTTACCCTGCAATTTGAGAGACAGAAGCTGGAATCAGATGTAACAGCATTACAATTAAATAAAGATAACTACAAAGACATGAGAGAGGAGCTGGCCAGAGTTGATTGAAAAAGCAGCCTAGTAGAGAAGACAGTGGAGCGGCAATGGCAGGAATTTTTTTGGGAGTTATTCTAGAGGCACAACAGAAATTCATCCCAGGGAGGAGAAAATATGCTAAGGGGAGCACGAAGCATCTATGGTTGATGAGGGATGTCAAGGATGGCATAAGAGCAACAGAAAAAACAACAAAGTGGCGAGGATTAATGGGAAGCCTTTAAAAGCAAGCAGAGGACAACTGAAAAAGCAATAAGAGAAGATGAACCATGATTGTGAGCTAGCTAGTAATCTCAAAGAACATAGGAAGAGTTTTTTTCAATATATAAAAGGTAAGAGAGAGTCAAAAATAGACATTGGATGACTGAAAAATGAGGCTGGAGGAGTAATAATAGGAAACAAAGAAATGGCAGAGGAACTGAGTAGTTGCTTTGTATCAGTCTTCATGGTAGAAGACAGTGGGATGCCAGAGTTCCTGGAGAGTCAGAGGATACAGGTGAGTGCAGTGGCCATCACTAAGGAAAAAGTTCTGGGGAAACTGAAAGGTCTGAATGTGGATAAATCACCTGAACTGGATGGACTACACCCCAGCGTTCTAAAAGAGATAGTTGTGGAGGCATTAGCGGTAATCTTCCAGGAATCACTGCAGGCAGGGAGGGTCCCAGAGGACTGGAGAGTATCTAATGTAATGCCACTGTTTAAGAAGGGACGGACACAGTAGATAGGAAGTTATAGGTCAGTTCGCCTAACTTCGGTCATTGGCAAGATTTTAGAAACCATTATTAAAAATAAGATCGCAAAGTATTTGTAAGTGCATGATAATTAGGACTGAGTCAACACACAGCTTTGTCAAGGGGAGATCATGTCTGACAAATCTGTTGGAGTTCTTTAAGGAAGTTAGATAAAGGAGAACCAGTGGATGTGATTTGTTTAGATTTCCAGAAAGCCTTTGACTAAGTGCTGCATAGGAGACTATTAAATAAGTTAAATGCCCATGGTGTTCAGGATAAGATCCTGGCCTGGATAGAGGATTGACTGACTGGCAGAAGCAGAAAGTGGGGAAAAATGGGTCAGCCGATAATTAGGGGTGTGCCTCAGGGGTTGATATTGGGACCACAATGTTTCACAATATACACAAATGATTTTGAGGAAGGAACTGAAGGCACTATTGCTAAGTCTGCAGATGATACAAAAGTAGAGGGACAGGTAGCACTGACAAAGCAGGGGGGCTGCAGAAAGACTTGGGCAAAGAAATGACAGATGGAATACAATGTGGAAAAGTGTGAGATTATGCACTTTGAAAGCAGGAATGGGGGCATAGGCCATTTCTAAATGGGAAAATGCTTAGGAAATCAGAGTCCTTGTTCAAGATTTTCTTAAAATTAACATGCCGATTCAATCAGCAGTTAGGGAGGCAAATGCAATGTTAGTGTTCATATTGAGAGGGATAGAATACAAGAGCAGGGATGTACTTCTGAGGCTGAATAAGCTTTGGTCATTTGGAGTATTGTGAGCAGTTTTGGACCCCATATCTAAGGAAGGATGTGCTGGCCTTGAAGAGGGTCCAGAGGAAGTTCACAAGAATGATCCCTCGTTTGAGGAACAGTTGAGGACTCTGGTTCTGTACTCAAGGAGTTTAGAAGGATGGGGGAGGGAATCTAATTGAAACTTACAAGATACTGCAAAGCCTGGATAGAGTGGACATGGAGGGAATGTTTCCATTCATAGGAAAAACTAGAACCAGAGGGCACAACCTCAGGCTAAAGGGACATTCTTTAAAACAGAGATGAGAATGAATTTCTTCAGCCAGAGAGTGGTGAATCTGTGGAACTGTTTGCCACAGAAGGCTTGGAGGTCAGGTCATGGACTGTCTTTAAGACAGAGGTAAATAGGTTCTTGATTAATAAGGGGATCGGGTTATGGGGAAAAGACAAGAGAAAGGAGATGCAAAAAATATCAGCCATGATTGAATAGTAGAGCAGACTCGATGGGCCTAATTCTGCTCCTATGACTTCTGGTCTTATGGCATTGTACTCAGAGAATTGCGACCATGATCATGTTATTATTCTGTCAGATTGCTATGGGAATGAAGAGTCACAGGGACATTCGCTGGGGGGTCTGTGACTGATTGAGAAACCAAAGGCTTGTTGCTTGGCTGCTTGCTTCAATCAGCATTTCTGCATGAACCGATCTTGCTGAAATGGGTAAATCGATCCAGAATTTTCTCCCTGTCCTGTGTGGATAAGGTCCACAATGAGATTTCACCTACTGGTCCATTGATATCCTCAAAGGACCTAAAGCAAGTGAAAAGTTTGTGCAAATAGATTTGCTTCGTTCCAGTAAAAGCCAGGACGGGTACAACGGGCCAAGTTGCCTCCTTCTGAGTTGATAATTTCTATGGTTTGACGCAAGACATAATACAACTAAGTGCGGCCCAAGAACAAGGCTCACAGTTTATGACTGACCTCAGTACATTTCTCCATTCTCCATGAATGCCTTGTTTTCATTCCTCTGTGTCTAATTCTTCACTGTATCTCAGGACTCTTCAACAACCAGTAGGCAATATTCAGTCCACACTTTAGCATTTAATACTTTATCAAAAGAGCAATAATGGTTTTTAGTGATTGAGAAAATTCAGTTGTCTGAGTCTCATAGAGAGCACAAACTCATTCAGTAATTTTTCTTGTGTTCTTGGATGTTTTGAGGTGCAGCCAATTTGACAAACGCGCTCCTCTCATTGTAAAAATCATTTGCCATTACTAAAAAATAGTCAGTTTATTTTGACATCTCCTCGCTAAACCAAAAGAAAATAAACGCTTTCCTATGCACTTAAAAGGGTCTGCAATAAAAATATATCCCATGCACTGAAAAGCGGTTGTTATCATGCGCGCTGCAGGAACCGCAAGTAATTAATAGTGGAGCATCTTCAGTCACCTATAGTCTGTGGAGGACTGTGCACAGTTATAGATTATCTGATCCTTGTTTCTCTGAAAAGACGCGAGTCATGAGTTTATAATTAACAACGAAAGTTCACGCCTGCTCTCGCTTACGCAGGCAACCTACTAAGGTTTGCGATTCAGACATATTTAATCGTACAGCACTTCCACCATTCGCTTAGATGTATCGCTAGAAATGGATACTTACAGTTGATACGAGAAACTAGAAATAAATAGATGTATGGATCTAAAAAACTGGCCAGTGCGAGAGAAATAAAGAACTGCGGTTTGATCTCAGGTATGGACAAGCACAGTCTGATGTACAAAAGAGATTCTGATGGTGCATCAATATTAAGAATTTTGGTCTTTTATCATTTTGCAACTCCAATGTCAATCTAATTGATCTTTTTATTATCCTGGTCGTCACATGATGCAATGTGGATGGTCAATTAATCACTGCAACTGATATATGGATTTGGGGAAGAATGTTTTGTAGTTGTATTATTCAGTTAGTAAGCCAGAGTCCTCAACTGAGTCTTGGCAACATGAAACCAATCCCCACCAACTAAAGAAGATCTAGAAATAGATTGCCATCATCAGTTTAATGTGACCATGAAATTACCCATGTGTTGTAAAAATCCAGCTGCCTCACTTAGGGAAGGAAATCAGATAAATGTGTAGTGGTCCATTTTGACAGGTCTCTTAGCAGTGTAGAGGATCAGAAGGACCTTGGGGTCCAGGTCCATAGGACTCTTAAATTGGCTTCACAGGTGGAGGATGTGGTCAAGAAGGTATATGGTGAACTAGTCTTCATTAATTGAGGGCTTGAGTTTAGGATTTGGGAGATAATGCTGCAGCTTTATAAGACCCTAGTCAGAACCCACTTGGAATACTGTGCGCAGTTCTGGTCGCCTCATTACAAGAAAGATGTGGAAGCTATTGAAAGGGTGCAGAGGAGATTTACAAGGGTGTTGCCTGGATTGGATGGCATGCCTTATGAGGATAGGTTGAGGGAGCTAGATCTTTTTTCCCTAGAGAGACGAAGGTTGAGAGGTGACCTGACAGAGGTCCTGTTGTTCTTATCCTGTTGGGGCCCTTTTCATGACTCCAGTCCCTCACCAGTATAGTTGACTCTTCTAGGCTCTCTGAAGTGGGCAACCCAGTGGTACAGTGGTTCGCACTGCTGCCTCACAATGCCAGAGACCCTGGTTCAATTCTGGCCTTGGGTGACTGAATGGAGTTTGCACATTCTACCCCACCTTGTCTGTGTGGATTTCCTCCCACAATCCAAAGATGTGTAGGTTAGGTGGATTAGCCATGGTAAACATGTGGAATTACAGGGATAGGGTAGGAAGAAGGCCTTGGCTGAGATACTCTGTCAGAGAGTCAGTGAAGACTTGATGGGCCGAATGACCTCTTCTGCAGAGAGTCTATGAAATGGCAAAGCAAACCCTCTCAGTTGTATCAAATCGCTACAAGAAATTCTACAACGGTTTAAGAAGATGGCTGATCAGTACCTAATAAGGGCAATTTGTGTTGGGAATAAATTCTGGCAAATCCAGCAATGCTTACTGCTCTATAATACACCCAGACAAATGGCAACCCTCAGTGGTGGAGAATTATGAGAATGATGGATCCTGAGTTATCTATTTACTCATTCCAGCATGTAGTACCTGCCACATTTTCTGACTGAAATTACTCGTGTACCAACAAGTTCTCTTCTGAGTGAAATGTAATAAATGTACAGATTTAATACTACCTGTTCGAAGAAGGAATCATTAAAAAGCCCAAAGTGACCATTCAGCCCATTGTGCCTGTGCTGGTTCTTTAAACTATCCAATAAGTCCTATTGACCAACTCATTCCGCACAGCCCTGCATCCCTTCCTCTCAAGTAATTATCCAATTTTGGATTTGTGTTATTCAATCTGTTTCTACTGCTCTTTTACGTGGCAAGTTCAAGGTCATAACCCCACATATTAAACACTGTTTCCTATCATCTTAAATTGATGTCCTCTGCAGACTGACCCCGATTGCCATTGAAAATACTTTCTTCTTTATTCTCCTTAACCATCAGGGTTTTGAACGCAAATTTCCTCTCAATGTCCTCTGCTCTGAGGAGAAAACCTGCAGCATCTCTAGTCTTCTCCCTCAGCCTGGATACCAGTCTGGTAAATCTTGTCTGCACTCTTGACATTCTTCCTAAACTCTAGTTCCTAGAATTGACCATACACTTCAGCTGGGATCTAGCCAATGTTTCATGAAGTTTGATGAATGGCATGGTGGCACAGTGATTAGCACTGCTGCCTCACAGCTCCAGGACCTGAGTTCAATTCCGGCCTTGGGTCATTTTCTGCATGGAGTCTGCACTTTCTCCCCATCTGTGGATGAGTTCCCTCTGTGTGCTCAGGATTTCTTCCACAGTCCAAAGATGTGTGGGTTAGGTACTTTTAATGTACTAAGATTGTCCCTCAGAGAGTATATCCATGGTTTGAGAATACATGTGTCTGCAAACATGTGCCCTGTTCAGGCAGCCAAAACTGGTGCAAATGTTGTACTTTGCATTCTTTTGGGCCTCACCAGCAAGGCAGAGAGGTGGGTTCTGATGTTTGGGCAACCCAAAGCCCCATATCTATATCCCTGCTCAGTCAAATACTACAGCAAGGTCCCTCCAATGACCCAATGGCACACAAGCATTGTCTCTTGAGATAGGGAGACTGAGGAGGAGGAGGGTAAAGATTAAGAAGTTTGCCCTTGCATCCTATGTGCTGCGGTGCAACAGTGGTCCAAATTGCATGGAGGAAATTTTGGGCCGCTGGTCTTTGCTTCACAGAACTAGCTGTGAAGTGGAGCATCTATTTGATCACACCTCAGCAGTGTGGTAGTACCTGGTCAGGTTTGATGAAGGCCAGGAGGTAACTAATCTCCTGGGAGATCAAGCCAAGTGTCAGCATGACTCAGTTGATAGCTCCAAGCTGTAAGGTGGTAGGTTCCATAACAGACCAATAATTATAAATCTATAACAGCTCCCACTCTGACAAATTACTCCAGAGTCCTGTTGCAACTTCTACTGCTGCTATCACCCAGCCCACTCGTTTTGCTGCTTCGATTCATGCAGCTTCCTGCCTGTGCATTTCCCTTCTTTATCCCAGTGGTGAGTCTCTAATGCTCTAGGCCCTCATATTTGGAGTATCCACCCTGCTTAATGGGAATGATCGAAATGAGCTGGGTCAGGAAAGATAGAACGGACCAGAGACCTTTTCTCTAATAAAAAGAAGACTGAGGAGTGATCTTGTTAATGGTCTTAAGATGATTGAAGGATTTGATAGGGTAGACATAGAACAGATGTTCATACTTTTGTGAGAATCAAAAATTAGAGTTCAAAAATATAAATGTATATCATTTGATTTGATTTATTATTGTACATATGTATTAGCATACACTGGAAAGTATTATTTCTTGCAGGCTATGTAGACAAAGCCTACCGTTCATAGAGAAGGAAACGAGACAGTGCAAAACGCAGTGTTATAGACATAGCTAGGGTGTAGAGATAGATCAGCTTAACTCAAGGTAGGTCCATCTAAAAGTCTGATGGCAGCAGGGAAGAAGCTGTTTTTGAATCAGTTGTACATGACCTGAGACTTTTGTATCTTTTTCCCGACGGGAGAAGGTGGAAGAGAGAATGTCTGCAGTGCATGGGGTCCTTAATTATACTGGTTGCTTTGCTAAGGCAGCTGCAAGTGTAGACAGAATCAATAGATGGGAGGCTGGTTTGTGTGATGGATTGAACTACATTCACAACCTTTTGTAGTTTTTTGCGGTCTTAGGCAGCACAGGAGCCATACCAAGCTCTGATACAACCAGAAATAAAGCTTTCTATGGTGCATCTGTAAAAGTTGGTGAGAGTTGTAGCTGATATGCCAAATTTCCTTCATCTTCTAAGAAAGTAGAGGCATTGGTGATCTTTCTTAATTATAGTGTCAGCATGGGAGGATCAGGATAGGTTGTTGGTGATTTGGACACCTAAAAATAATAAAGCTTTCAACCCTTTCTACTTCATCTCCATTGATGTAGGGAGGGGCATGTTCTCCTTTACACGTCCTGAAGTCAAGGACAATCTCCTTCATTTTATTGACATTGAGGGAGAGATTATTGTCACTGCACCAGTTTACCAGATTCTCTATTTCATTGCTGTTCTCTGTCTTGTCATTGTTTGAGATCTAACCCACTACTGTGGTGTTGTCAGCAAGCTTGAAAATTGAACTCGAGGGGATTTTGGCCACACTGTCATAGATGTATAAGGAGTATAGTAGGGGGCTGAGAACACAGCCTGTGGGGCACATGTTGAGGATGATCATGGAAGAGGTGTTTTTGCCTATCCTTACTGATTGCGTTCCATAAGTTAGGAAGTTCAGGATCCACTGGGAGGATCCAAGACCCAGACCACGGAGTTTGGAGATGAGTGTTGAAGATTGAGCTGTAATCGATAAATAGGACTCTGACATAGGGGTCTTTATTATCTAGGTATTCCAGGGTTGAGTGCAGGGCCAGGGAGATGGTATGTGCTGTGGACCTGTTGCGGTGGTAGACAAACTGTAGTGCATCCAGGTAATCCTGTAGGCTGGAATTGATCCGTGCTATGACTCGCCTTTCGAAGTACTTCATAATGATGGATGTCAGAGCCACCGAATGATAGTCATTGAGCCACACTGCTTGGTTTTTCTTAGATATCGGGATGATGGTCATCTTCTTAACACAGATACGGATCTCAGTTTGTTATAATAATTCAGTAAAGCCTCTTTACTCAAAGCATGCTTAGAATGTGGAGTCCAGCACCACAGAGGGTGATTGAGATTAGCATAGATGATTATAAGTTAGATAAACACAAGAGAGAGAAAGAAATAAAAGAATGTGATGCTAAGTTAGATAAAGAGTTGTGAGAGGAGTCTGATGTGAAGTATAAAGACCGACATGGGCCAGTTGGTTCAAATGACTAGTTTCTGTGCTATAGAAGCAGTGAAACACGGTGTAATAATTTCCCCTCACAAACTCTTCTACCTGCTTCAGAAGCCTCTCTTAAACCCATCTGATCATCTGTGCTTTTTCCTGTACACCTTGATGTCTCTTCTGTTAGATGACTTAAAAATCCAATATCAATGTAAGCTAGTGTAAAATGTGCAATCATCTGGACATAATCAATAGCTAACTTACTTCAGATTTTACAATCATAGCTCAAGTCTTTGAGAAACTTTGTTGCCCTAATTTTGCACCCGCATTCGCTGCGAGCGCAAACAGTGGTGTGGGCGCAAAATATCATGAGACTTGGAAAATAAGAACCTCGCTGACAAGATTATTTTCAATTCTCCCTGCCCCCTGCCAGTGACATGATGAGGTTCTCACCCAGGATCACTGGAACCTCATTTCACAACATTTGTATATAATTAGCAGATTTCCCAGTTATATCGTCCCCCTGACGTTAGGAACTCCCCTCTCATCAACATGACGTCAGGTCAGAGAGATTGATAACAATTGGTTACAAACGGGAACCAGGCAAAGACATCACACAAGAATGCATAGCTAAGTATAGTCACTTGGGTGGCATGATAGCACAGTAGTTAGCAATGCTGTTTCACAGCATCAGGGACCTGAGTTCAATTCCCAGCTTGAGTCACTGTCTGTGTGAAGTTTGCATGTTCTCCCTGTGTCTGCGTGGGTTTCCTCTGGGTGCTCTAGATTCCTCCAACATTCTGAAAGACATGCAGGTTAGGTGCATTGACCCAAACAGATGCCGGACTGTGGCCACTAGGGGAATTTCACAGTAAATTCTTTGCTGTGTTAATGTAAGCCTTACCTGTGACTAATAGCTTACTTTTACTTTACAGGGGTGAGGGAATATGATTGGGCATTTCCCTAGCATTACCCCTGACATTGCCTCTCTGGCACTGCTCCCTAGCAAAGTGTGACCAGTTTTATTGACACATCTAGCTTTCATGTGCCGTGAGGTCGGCTCTGGCGACAAACATCTTGAGACCTATTTAATAAAGACCTCTCTCACTGAGAACACAACAATGAAAACTGCTGTCCTTATACTTGAAACAATCTTCTCCATAGGCAAAGGGATAAGAAAGGCCTAACTATTCCCTGTACTCATTGGAGTTCAAAAGAATGAAAAGTAAATTTATTAAGACATAGGATTCTCAGAAGGCTTAATAGGTAAGATGGTAAGAGGTCTCCTTACGAGAGAGTTTAGGACTTCAGGACTCAATTAAAGACAGAGATAAGGAGGAATTTCTTCTCTTGGAGGATAGTGAATCTGTGGAATTATTTACTACAGAGGACTGTAGCGCCTAGATCTCTGAATATGTTCAAGGCTGAGATAGACAGATTTTGAATCAGTAAGGGGGATTACGGATTATGGGGTTAAGGCGAGAAAGTGGAGTTGAGGATTATCATTTCAGACCAGCCATGATTTCATCATATGGTGGAGTAGACTCAATGGGTTGAATGGTCTACTTCTGCTCCTTTGACTAATGGTTTCATGGTCTAATTCTTCACCATCTCTCGGGACACTTCAGCAACCAGTGACTAATATTCAGTCCAGACTTTTCAGCATTAATGCTTTATCTAAAAACCAAATAATGATTTTTGGTGATTGAGAAAATTCCTTTGTTAGAGTCTCACAGACAGCACAAACTCATTCAATCATTTTCTTGTGTTCTTGGATGTTTCAAAATGAAGTCAATTTGACAGAGTTGCTCCTCTTTGCATAAAGTCCATTTATAATTTCTTTACCAAAAAATAGTCAAAGCATTTTGACATCTCCTGATTCAATCAAAAAAATCTCTGCATTTAAAGGTGTTTAATACATGTCTTGCTCTGCAAAGCTGCTCTTTATCTATGCGTTGTGGGAACTGCATCCACGGAACAACAATAATAGACAATGTGATCTTTATTTCTCTGTATAGTTGTGAGTTACAGAAAGATGTGTTTATAATTAACGATCAACATGTGTCCCTGCTCTCGCTCACTCAGGCAACCTGCTGCGGTTTGTGATGCAGGCGGTGTATATTTAATCAGTCAACACGTTACCATTTACCTAGAATCAGATATTTCCAGTTGATATAAGAAATTAGAAATAAGTAGACGTAGATTTAAAAAGAATTAGTCTGTTTGAGAGAAGCAAAGAACTGCGGTTTGATCTTAGATCATCATAGGGACAAGTACAGGTTGACTGTGTTGTGCAGAAGAGATTCTGACGGTACATCAACATCAAGAACATTGGAGTTGCAAGATTCTAAAAAAATTAATGCCAACCTAGATCATCTTTTAAGTTTAAGTTTATATATTGGTGTCACCTCACAGGCTTACATTAACACTGCAATGAAGTTACTGTGAAAATTCTCCAATCGCTACACTCTAGTGTCTGTTTGGGTACACTGAGGGTGAATTTGGCATGGCCAATGCACATAACCAGTATGTCTTTCAGACTGTGGGAGGAAACCAGAGCACCCGGAGTAAACCTACGCAGACACGGGAAGAATGTGCAGACTCCACACGTTCGGTTCCTCCAGGAATCAAACCTGGGTCCCTGGCATTGTGAGGTAGCAGTGCTAACCACTGTATCGCTGTGCTGCCCTTGTCACATGATACAATGAGAAAGGACTTTGTCCATTAATCATAGCAACCAATCAATTGATCAGATCCAGAAATGTGAACAGAAATAATAAGGCCAGTAGAGAGAGAGTGTTACACTGCTGCACTTGTCAGGAGATTCCCAAGAGTGACTTCTTTATGAGTGAATGTTGATGATACAAAAAGTCACACAGCGATATTGATAGTAAGAACCAAAAACAGAAAATGCTGGAAAAGCTCAGCAGATCTGTCAGCATCTGTTTTGAGTACAATGCGACTCAGATTTGATTTTATTATTGACACATTATTAACATAGTGTGAAAAGTATTATTTCTTGCACGCTATACAAACAAAACATACCATTCATAGAGAAGGAAATGAATGGTGGTGTTACAGTCATAGCTAGGGTGTAGCGAAAGATCAATTTAATGCAAGTTATGTCCATTCAAAATTCTGACAGCAAGAGGGAAGAAGTTGTTTTTGAGTCAGGTGGTACATGACCTCAGACTTTTGTATCTTTTTTCCAATGGAGGCTGATGAAAGAGAGAATGTCCTGGGTGCATGGAGTGCTTGATTATGCTGATTGTTTTCCTGAGGCAATGGGAAGTGTAGACGTAGTCAATGGATAGGAGGCTGGTTTGAGTGATGGACTGAGCTTCATTCACGACCCTTTGTAGTTCTTGTGATCTTGGACAGAGTAGGAGCCATTACCAAGCTGTGATATATCCGGAAAAGATGCTTTCTATAATACATCTGTAAAAGTTGGTGAGAGTCATAGGCTGGGATTTTTCTGCCCTGTCCACCTCAGGAAACTGAGTGGGTGAGGAGTGGACCATGGAAAAGTCCATTGATCTTGGGTGGGATTTTACAGTTTCGAGACAAGTAAGGCTATAAAATCTCTCCCATAGTGTGTGTTCTCCCACTAAAAATGCTTTTTAGCTTCGCAAGATGGGTACTGACATCATTCTTT
Source organism: Sphyrna mokarran (assembly GCA_024679065.1). Lineage (NCBI taxonomy): Eukaryota > Metazoa > Chordata > Chondrichthyes > Carcharhiniformes > Carcharhinidae > Sphyrna > Sphyrna mokarran. The sequence goes on along the minus strand of JAGIQG010000024.1, from coordinate 15,980,463 downwards.
GATAGGCAAGGTTAGTAAATATAGAAACTGTTTCTCTGAGATGCTCATTTACCTCTTTTAAGTTTATAATTTGGGGTTGTGACGATCTTAGCTGGGTTTCCATTCTGTTTGCACAATTGTCTTACACAATCAGAAACCTTTTGGAGCTCCAAGAAGTTTTTGAAGTTTGAATTTTATTTATTAGTGTCACAAATAAGTTTACATTAACACTGCAGTGAAGATACTGTGTGAAAATCCCCGAGTTCCTGCACCTGTTTGGGTACACTGAGAAAGAATTTAGCATTGCCAAAACATTTAATTAGCACATCTTTCAGACAGTGGGAGGAAACCAGAGCACCCAGAAGAAACCCACACAGATACAGGGAGAACGTGCAAACTGCAGATAGACAGTGACCCAAGTTCGGAATCAATCCCAGGTCCCTGGCACTATGAGACAGCAGTGCTAACTATTGTGCCATCCCTAGCAGAAGTGCTCATTGTAATAAAGTGTTGTCGTGATTAGGGTATTTCAGTCAGAATTTATTGTATCAGTGGAAATCGTAAAGGCTAAATCTGTAAATTATTATTTGTAATGATGATAACACAAGAGCACCGTGTCCCATTCTGAAGCCTTTCCTGTGTTCTAACATTCTAATATTCTAATATCAGATAATACACCTTGGTCAGGGGAACAGTGTGCGACAAGGATTATAAAAAAGGTTTTTCGTTTTGGAGTCTGGATGCAGACAGCAGACAGGCAGCTGAGGAACATCTCCACTGGACAGAAAAGTTCTTGAATATTCATTCGGCCAAGCTTAACATTGTGAGTACAGTCCTATGCTAGTCCCTTCTAGTTTAAAGAAAGCATTTGTACAGCACCTCAGGACAACCTAAAGTGCATTAAAGCATACAGTCTGAAGAGAAGCCAAAATTACAATATAGCGAGAATGGTAGTCAAATTCAGGAAGATACCTCAAACAACATCATGAACATACAATCCCTACACTGCAGATGGAGGCCATTTGGCCCACCGACCCTGCACCGACAACAGTCCCACCCAGGTCAATTCCCTGTAACCCTATGTTAGCATGGCCAATCAGCCTAACCCGCACGTCTTTGGACAGTGGAAAGAAACTGGGGCATCCAGAAGAGACCCATACAAACAGGGGCAGAACGTTGCAGACTCCTCACAGACAGTCAGCCAAGGCCAGAATTGAACTCAGGTTTCTGTTAACCACTGTGCCACTGTGCCATCCATGACACAGGGCAGTTTTAATTGTGTGTTTGAAGAAGTAATATTAGGCAGTAATGTCTGCTGCTCTACATTGAGACTGTGCCACGGGAAACTTTTTGCCTTCCCCTGTGAGTTTCTCCATCTGGCATCTCATTCCATGACGACTGTTCCACAATCTAACACCTAATCTTTTCTGGGAGACTGGCAGTGTGCTTAAGTCTATGAATTTGATCTGTTGATTGGTTGCCACGATTACAATGTGCTACTTGTGGTTGGCACTGCTGCCTCACAGCGCCAGGGACCCGGGTTTGATTCCCGGCTTGAGTCACTGTCTGTGTGGAGTTTGCATGTTCTCCCTGTGTCTGCATGGGTCCCTCCAGATGCTCTAGTTTTCCTCCCACATTCTGAAAGATGTGCTGGTCAAATGTGTTGACCTGAATAGGCACCAGACTGTGGTGACTAGGGGAACTTCACAGTAACTTCGTTGCAGTGTTAATGTAAGCCTTACCTGTAACTAATAAATAAACTTTATGATTAATCAACAACACCCTTTTCACTGTATCATGCAACCAGCAGAATGGTAAAAGGTGAACTAGATTAGCATCAGTTATTTATCATCTTGTGTGCATGGTAAGGTGGTAAGATCATCGTTAATTGTCCCAAAATTTCTAGGTTTGGGGGATTAACAGGGCAAATATGTGGGATTCCAGGGATAGGTCCTGGATGGGATGCGCTGTAGGAGAATTGGTGCAGACTTGATAGGCCAAAATGGCCTTTTTCTTGCAACTCCAATCCTCTAGGTGTTGATGCACTATCAGAATCTCCTCTGCACATCAGGCACAACCTGTACTTGTCCCTACAGTGACCTGCAATCAAACCACAGTTCGCAAATGATTCTTTTTACATCTACGCATCTATTTATTTCTAATTTCTTATACCAACCAGAAATATCCACGCCTTTCAGTGCGCCGAGGTGGACATTAAATATACACCTCCCGCATCACATACTCTCGCAGACTAAACGAGAGGCAGGTATACAGTTTCACCGTTATAATTATAAACCGGTTCGCTACTTTATAAAGAAATGAAGATCACAAACTCTATTATCCACTCACAGATTATCTGTGACTGAAGACACACTCTGCTACTGATTACGGACTGCTCCCCACAACACACAGCTTAACAGCGTCTTTGCAAAGCAAGAGGTGTACTTTTATTGTAAACCCCTTTAACCGCACAAAGTTCATGTATTTATTGCTCGTCAACTAGTTGCCTGAGAAGGTGATAGTGAGCCTTCCACTATCAGTGGGCAGCTACACTGTCCTCTGCTTCTTTCCCCATGTTTTGTTTCATGTTTTGGGGATATACAAAGATGACACACCAGTTTCTTCAGCACATAGTTATAAATGGGTTTGAAATGTTTGGTCTCCCTATCCTCCACCCACTGGAGCTTGGAACAGAGACGGGCAGGTCCAGAATTTCGCAATGCTGGTTTCCAGGCTGAAGCCTGCCACCAGACCATTTTCCAGAAGGAGGGCTGGGGCTGAGGCTACCATTCTTCCCGGCAAACTAAATAAACGAAATCAAATAAACTGAGGGGCAAATTAAAGGGTGCAGCTCCCACAAACAGAAGTGCCCAAATCAAAAAGTAAAGCAGTAAAGAAACTTAAAATATCAAACCAAAATGTGGTTGAAGAGGCCAATAATATGCCCTGGTCCCAACGGAGCAGCTGGGATACCTGCCACAAGTTCCAATAGATAATTTAGCTGCTTAAAGGCCTATTACAGCTGCTTGTTAGATGCTGAATGGAATTTTCCATTTGGACGCATTATTCAGTTACTCAGTATCTGATTGGCTGGGCTGGATTTCACAGTTCGCAGTGCACCCCTGACAAAAAAAAATGTCCGTCGGAAACCCATCACGTAAAAGCCCCACAGTCACTTCAGGGAAATAATTGGCTCAGGACAGATTTCTGCCCCTCCCCAATCTCAGGAAGAAGCCCCACCTTAGAGAGATGCCAGTCAATTGTAGAATCATAGAAATTCTACCGTGCAGAAGGAGGCTATTCAATCCATTGAGCGTGCACCAACTACAATCCCATCCAGGTCTTATCCCCATAACCCCATGCACTTACCCTAGCTAGTCCCCTGACACTAAGGGGCAATTTAGCGTGATCCATCCACCTAACCTGCACATCTTTGGAGTGCGGGATGGAAACCAGAGCACTCGGAGGCAACCCACGGAGACACAGGGGGATATGCAAACTCCACATAGACAGTGATCCAGGCTGGGAATTGAACCCTGGCGCTGTGAGGCTGCAGTGCTAAAAACTCTGCCACCATCATACCCTCAGTTGGCTGGTAGCACCCGGTTCAAACAATGGCGATGGCTGTGACTACAGCCAGCTCCTGAAGAAGAGAAGATTATAGAGGCTAAGCTGGGTTTGAGGCCAGAGGTGGCTGGTTAAAGGGAGAATGTGATCTTGGGATAGGAGGGATTGCCTCCAATGGCAAAAAGACAGTTCCTAAGGATGTTTCCTGCCCCTTGCCTAACACCAGGTTGTGCAGCAAAAGATGCCAGCTGACCGCTTTGTGTAGGGCATCCACCTGTCATGGGTAAAATAGTGATATGGGCTGAATGAATAGGCCCAAGGATGGGGTAGGGAGCCCAGTACATCCACCACACTATCTAGAATATCAGGGAGGGTTGTGAGTGGGAAAGACGTAAACCAATGCTGTATTTTTCAGGCTGACTTCAAACACACTAGCAGAGGATGACAGCTCTGCTGTCACAGCTCCAGGGACCCAGATTCAATTCTGACCCTGCACCATTGTCTGTGTAGAGTTTGCACATTCTCCCCATGTCTGCATTGGTTTCCTCCGGGTGCTCCGGTTTCCTAACACGATGTGTGGATTAGGTGGATTGGCCATGGTAAATGCACAGGGTTACAGGGATGGGGCAGGTGGGCCTTTGTGGGATGCTGTTTTGGAGATTTGGTGCTGACTCAATGGGTCAAAGGTCCTTCTCCTGCTCTGTAATGATTCTATGGACGGAGTATAAAATCCAGCCCTGTGTGTCTGTTGACTGGTTTCTGTGCCTTACTAGTCAAGTTACAAAGCAAAACTGAAACAGAATTGAGAGAAGAAATTGTAAGATGAGAGAGACCAAATATTTTAAACCCATTTGTAACTACGCACTGTGGAAACTGATGTGTCATTTCTGTATATCCGCAAAGCATGAAACAAAACACAGGGCAAGCAAAGGGGGACAGTGTAGCAGCTCAGAGGTGGCTCCTCACCATAGACTATGGACAGGGAAACACTCGCTCCCTGGGTTTAAAGGTCCTGACTGCCTGCTTAGATTCAGTTGCAGTCAGCAATGGCCCTGTGGAGTGGAGGTGGAGGTGGGGGGAGTTGGAGGGAGGGGGAGTGGGGGATCTGACTTTGCTGCATTGACCTCTCTTGCTTTAAATTTGAAGAAGTTGGAGGGAAGGCATTTTCATTTTGAGGTGCCCTCTCCCTCTCTGACCTTGAATAACATTCTGCTGCTTTCCGGCTTCTGCATGTCCTATTGGGCCCCCATCTTCAACAGCCTTCCCACCATCCTTAATTGGATAGCGAGCCTGCCTACTGCTCACTGATTGTCCACAAATTGGCCAAATCACAGTTGACTGACTGTTTCCCACACAGCCCAAACTTGACTTGGAATTGTAGAACACTTCCACAAAATAGTATCTGTGAGCAGTTTAAAATTCAATGATGGTCAGATATGGTAAATATAAAAACAGTTCTTTATGCAGATTGAATATGTTCTGCATTTTCCATGTGGCACCAAGATAAGCTGAAGCAACCATAATTTTACTTTTTCCTCAATTTGGTAACTCTGCTGCCTCTTAAGATCACAAAAAGATCAGCAGGAATAGGCCATTCGGTCCATATAGTCTGCTGAGTAAGTTGTGGCTGATTTTGATTTAATGGCCTTACACTTGCCTATTCTCCATAACCCTTAACTCCCTTGTCAATCATCTATCTGTCTAATTCCATCTTGGAATTTATTTAGTGACCCAAACTCTAGTGCCTTTCAGTTTCCAAAGTCTAAAGATGTCCAGAGAGGAAATTCCTTATTTCTGTATTAAATGGGAGACCTCATATATTTAAACTGTGCTGTCCAGTTCTTGATGCTCTCAAAAGGAGAAACAGGGACTCACCCTATCAAACTCCTCTCGCTGGTTTGTTAGACTATCTTGCTCAATTTTGTTCTTTTGTTCTTTTATAAACATAGACAGGGAACGCGGGTAGAGGTGGGAACATCGGGGTGGCGGCGTGGGCTCGTTGGGCCAAAGGGCCTGTTTCCTGTGCTGTTTTGTTCTTTGTTATTTGTTTTAACCCACATCAGCACCTGACCATGCTAACTTGCCCTTCAATGGCAGGGGGATTAACAGGGTAAATACATGAGTTTAACGGGGTTAGGGCCAGATTGTTGTTGGTGCAGGTTCAATGGACCAAATAAATAAATAATGCTAAATTGACTTGGTGTCCCAAAATGCATGGATTAAGGGGTTATGGGGATAGACTGAAGGAGAGGGTCTGGGTAAGACACAGAGAGTTGGTCCAGATTCATTTGCAGTGTGCGGTTTCTATGATTCTATGCTATAAAGCGGCATAAACAGGGTTCAGAAGCTGGATGTGAATATCTTGCTCTTGGTCATTTTATAATTCTTTAGGATTTTTCTTTTGTCTTTTTGACAGAACTCAAAATCCAAAATTCTCAATGAGCCAATAGCTCACATCTTGTAACATAACCATTCCATTACTGTAGCCAGGAGAGAAAAGCCTGTGGCCCAGTCGATGGGTCAGTTAAATATTGGAAAACTGTGGAAACTGAGACTGGGAATTTGTTCATCGCTGCTCCCATTGCCGAATTCTAGAGTCTGTTGCTAGCAGAGTGAGAACCCTGGAGTTATGTCACCAAATCGTAGAATCCCTATAATGGAGAAGGAGGACATTTGGCCTGTTGAACTTACACTAACAACAATTTTACCACGTCCTATCCCCAAGACCTCATATATTTACCCCACTGACACTGAGGGACAATTTAGTATGGCCAAAGCACCTGACCTGCATATTTTTGACAGGGGGGGGGGGGGGGGGGGGGGGGGGGGGGGAGGACACCGGAGCACCTGGAGGAAACTCGTGCAGACACGGAAGAATGTGCAAACTCCATAAAGGCTGTGACCTGAGGCCGGAATTGAACCTGGGTTCCTGGTGCTGTGGGGCAGCAGTGCTGGCCACTGTGCCACTGTACCACCCAATGTCAGATCAGGAAATGAATACTCTGTACTGGGAAGTACCTGCCTGAGAATTGCAAACCATTCTAAAGAAATCAGTTTTGGTCAAGAGACACTGACCTCTCAGAAGTTATTTTGGGGATTGTGTGGGGGAGAGGACCTGGCTAAGAGATAGGCCTGGCCAAGCAACTTCGAATGGACCAGGAGAATTGTTGACCAGAATTGAACAGGACTCATTTTGGGGTATGGCAGGGGAGAAAATAATCCTATTTTCTGTGAGCATTGTGGACATAAGTTTCTCCTCGGCATCTCCTGCTATCTTTCCTACGTATTTCCCCAGCTGCCAGCGACATTTCTCCATTACGGAGCTTCTGTGTTATATTAAAGTCAGGCATACCTAGAGCAAACCAGGTCCCAGACATTTATCAGAGCCTTTCTGGTACTGCTCAGTTTCAGATTTTAACTGCAAGGCTTTCCCATTGCTCTTGCAGATCTCAATCTTCTACTCCCTGTCATGGGAAGAATAGCCTTATGAACCACTCATCCCCCAAAAGCTGTTGTGTTATTCAAAGCCTAAATTCCACCCCAACTCTGTCAAGGTTCCATAACTCTAAATGTCTCTTGTCTGACAAATACCTACAATCTCTGTTTTTAATTTTCACCTGACTTTCACCTTCCTTGGGAAGACAATTGCAGATTTCCGCGATCTTTTGAGTAAAGAAGTGCTTCCTGACTGTCGAGCCTGGTTCTAATTGAAATCCTTATCCTGGAATTTCCCGCCAGAAGGAGCATTTTCTATCTATTCACCTAATCACAGGGTGGCATGGTGGCACAGTGGTTAGCATTGCTGCTTCAGTGTGCCAAGGATCCAGGTTCATTTCTTGGCTTGGGTCACTACCTGTGCAGAGTTTCCGCATTCTCCCTGTGTCTGTGTGGGTTTCTTCCAGGTGCTCCAATTTCCTCCCACAATCCAAAAGATGTGCTACTTAGGTGCATTGCCATGCTAAATTCTTCCTCCATGTACCTAAATAGGTGCCTGAGTGTGGCGACTAGGGCATTTCGTCACAGTAACTTCATTACGGTATTAATGTAGTCTACTTGTGCCACCCGTCAATAAGCTTTTTAAAAAAAAACTTTCAATCAACTTCTTGAATCATTTTTAGCATCTCAGTTAAATTACCCAGTGGATACAAAGCTAATCTACATATCCTGTCCACATCATTCAACCCTTTTAGCCCTGGTATCACCTGGGTCTGTTGGTGTGAACACTAACTGTGTTTAGAGAATAAAGCTTCACCCACACTGTATTCTCTTCCAGCAGGGCAGTTCACCAGAGCCCATGGAAGAACATTAACATCTCTCTCCCCATTAGAGAAGGGGGAGATACTATCGCATTACCAACTTGTATCAAACAAGGTACATGTCAAGAGTTAGGCCTCCATGAACTATCGCAGTCAGCTGTTGCTATCATTCTGCACCAGGCACTAGCCATCTGGCCAGAAGAGTTAATCAACCTACAACATTACAGTTTAAAAATTCTTATCACTGTTTTCAAATCCCTCCAGAACCTCTAGCCCTCCCTATTTCTGTAACCTCCGCCAACCCTACATCCTCCAGGGTGGCTGCACTCTACTAATTTTTGCCTCCTGCGTACCCCGATTTTAATAACTTCACCATTGGTGGCCATGCTTTCACGTGTTATTGTCCAAAAAGCTCTGATATTCTCTCCTTAAAGCTTTTTATCTCTCTTTAAAACTCTCCATAACTCCCTGATATTCTATCTCTGTCTGATATTCTCTCTCTAAAGTTCTCTGCCTCTCTCTCTGATATTCTTTCCCTAAAGCACTCTTCCTCTGTGGTATCCTCTTTCTGAAGCTGACCATTTCTCTCTAAAGCTCTCTGTCTCTCTCTCTCTCTGGTATTCTTTCTTTAAAGCTCTCTACCTCTCTGTGATATTATAGGAGGGAAAGGCAGATCAGAGGTCACCAGGCTTTAAGAGGAGGACACTGCCAGTCAAAAGAAGGCTTCTGATGGAGATACCCTCCTTCCCACTCAGAATCTAATTTTTATTCTTTCCAGGCTTTAATACTTTTGCCAATGCATTTGACAATAATAAATCAAATCAAATCAAATCAAATCAAATCAAGTTAAGAAGGCTCAATTTTCCTGCCAGCCTAAAAGTTGAGTTTGGACAGGAAATGGTCCTTAAATGGCGATTAATTAATTGATCATTTAAAGGCTTCAGGGGCCATGGGCGGCAGAGTGGCACAGTGGTTAGCACTACGGCCTCACAGCGCTGGGAACCTGGATTCGATTCCCAGCTTGAGTTACTGTCTGTGCAGAGTCTGTATGTTCTCTCCATGTCCGCATGGGTTTCCTCCGGGTGCTCCGGTTTCGTCCCACAGTCCAAAAGACATGCTGCTTATGTGCATTTGCATGTTAAATTCTCTCTTAGTGTACCCAAACTGCCACTGGAGTGTGGCAATGATGGAATTTTCACAGTAACTTCATTGCAGTGTTAATGTAAGCCTGTTTGTGGCAATACTGAATGAGCTTAACTTAAACTTAAACTCAAATGGTGCAGGAGAGTGTTTCCCATCCAAAGCCCTGCTGTCTCAGTGTAAGATCTCAGGTGGACAGGAAGGGCAGGAACTGAAAGGGAATCTACCCCTGCAATTACAAAACCCTACCCATATGGGAGGGTAAAACTCCAACCTGTATAACTGCAAATGGTTGTTGTGGTTGTAGCCTTCCCAGTTACACTGAATGTGTTCAATGTGCCCTGATCAAATTCAGAGGCGTGTTCCCTTTTATGAGCAGGACTTTCATCTAATTAGCACTGTTTAGAATCCAGACTTCAAACCAAAAACAACTAGGAGGGTGGAAATGTTGGCAGATTAACAAGTCATCCCATTGCAAGGCGTTTCTGGAATTACCCCATAGAATGTTTTTCAAATATTACAGTCAGAGTACAGTGGATCTAATTACAGTAACTGGGCAGAATCATTGTGCTGTCTCTTCCTGTAAACACTCAGAGTGTACTGTAGCTGCTGGTTAACTTTCAGTATTCCCTGGTGACGGCAGGGTATCTCCATGCAGAGGTTTATTCTGCTCCCTCTAGTGGGTGTCGGTCAGACATGGTGGCACAGCGGTTAGCACTGCTGCCTCACAGCACCAGGGACCTGGGTTCAATTTCCAGCTTAGGTCGCTATCTGCATGGAGTCTGCACATTCTCCCCTTATCTGTGTGGGCTTCCTTTGGGTGTTCAAGTTCCCTCCCACAGTCCGAAAGATGTGCAGGTTTGGTACATTGGCCATGCTAAATTCTCCCTGTTTACCCAAACAGCCACCAGAGTGTGGCAGCTAGGGGATTTTCACAGTAACTTCATTGCAGTGTTAACATAAGCCTTCACACTTAAACCTGTGTGATTCAGTAGATAATGCACTTGTGAAATACTTTAGAATGCTGTGTTCTTTCAAAGGTGCGATATTAATAGGACACGTTGCAGTACTTGTGGAAGATGATAAAGGAGAAATCTGGCAGAGGTGCTGGCTTTAACTCTGCGAATAAGCTTGGGCTGGGTAGTTTGAGATATGTTTTTGTTAACTATTCATTCATGGAATATGGGTGTCACTGGCTGGCCAGTATTTATTGCCCATCCCTAGATGCCTAGAGCCAACAACAATGCTGTGGTTCTGGACAGACATGTAGGCCAGACCAGGTAGGGATGGCAGATTTCCTTCCCTGAAGGGCATGAGTGAGCCAGGTGGGTTTTTCTGACAATTGACAATAGCTTCATGGCCATCAGTAGATTCTTAATTCCAGATATTTTTAATTGAATTCAAATTCCGCATCTGCTGTGATGGGATCTAAATCTGAGTCCTGAGAATGTTAGCTGAATTTCTGGATGAATAGGCGAGTCATAATATGATAAAGCCTTAGCCTCCTCCCAAAAAACTCACTCATTAGCCAGGAATTAGAGGGAGCATGAGAGTTTGGGAAATGAGTGTGGAAGCGCAATTTGAGGTGAGGGTTTGCACAAGAGGGCAGCTGGAAGTGATTGAGTCAGGTCCAGATGTCTCCCTTTCCATCCCATATGGATGGGAGCACAGAAGGAAAAGGAGGAAGATCCCAACCATTGTCAGTGGTTGAGTAAGCTAAAATAAACAAAATACAGTGGAAATTGGAATCTAAAACAAGGACAGGAAGCTCTGGAATAATTCAACAGGCCTGGCAGCATCTTTCAAAGAAGAAATTGAGTTAATGTTGTGAGTCATTGATTGTTCTTCAGCAGAGTCTGGCTGGGGTTCCATCCTTCCCACAGTGATAATAGTCAACCTCATGTACGATGGGCCCACAGAGCAATCAAGAGACTTGAACATCAGCAACCATATCCTTTCTGTAAATGGCACTAGTTTAGTTGGATTGCCTCTCACAACCTGCCGGGACATAATAAAGGCCTTCAGAACTGCAGGGAGGGGAAATGTTCCCTTTCAGTTCTGTTGAAGAGTTTATGGATTTGAAACGTTCACTCGAATTCTATCGCTCCCGCCTACCACGGAAATCAGAATGGTCTGTTGAACTCGGGCAGGACTTTCCGATCTCAAGTCTTGCAAGACTGTGAAATCCCGCCTATTAACTCTGTTTCTCCTCTGGTAGGCAGGAGTTGAGTGGTGGGTTGGGGTGGAGAGGGGAGTTTCCACAATCGACCTGCTTGGGTGGAGGGTAGAGTGGGAGGGGGGAATGGAAATGAAATTGCGGCAGGAAGAGATTTGAGCCATATCATGAGACATGGAAGAGGTCTCTTCCTTCTCCTCGACATCCCACAGAGAAATTAAGCAATCATTTAAAAATGAATCTTTCTAGATCTTGCCCAGCCACAATCTGCTCCCTCATTTTTCTCAGTTGCTAATGAATTCACAAGAATGATCCCAGGAATGAAAAACTTGACGCGTGAGGAGCGCTTGAGGACTCTGAGTCCGTGCTCAATGGATTTTAGAAGGCTGAGGGGATCTAATTGAAACTTACAGAATATTGAAAGGCCTGGATAGACTGAACCTGGGAAGATATTTCCATTAGCAAAATAGACTGGGATCCAAGAGTGCAGCTTCAGAGTAAAGCAATGACCCTTTAGAATCAAGAAAAGGAGGAACTTCTTCAGCTAGACGGTGATAAATCTGTGGAATTCATTGCCACAGAAAGCTGTGGAGGCCAGGTCATCGAGTGTATTTAAGACAGAAATAAATATGTTCTTGATTGGTAAGGGAATCAAAACTTACAGGGAGAAAGCAGGAGAATGATGTTGAGAAACACATCAGCGTTGATTAACTGGCAGAGCAGACTCGATGGACCAAATGGCCTAATTCTGCTCCTATACCTTATGGTCTTATGTCTAATGCAGATGAATCGCTATCGGGGTTTGACTTGAACAATATTAAAAATGCTCCCTCTCAACTTTGGCCTGGTAGAAAAAGGTGCAACCAATCAGCTCCTAGACACATTTGCCCACACATTGATTAAGTAAAAATGCACCCATCCTATAATATTTTTTGTAGTCTTGGAAGGGAATACATGAGCTTGACACTTTGCACTGAATATTTTGGAAGAGATTGTCATTCCTATCCCAAGCACCAGCATTCTGCAAATTTGGATTCCTACTCCCATAGGATCCATTCTGTCAGCATCAAATTTTAAGACAGGCAACCAGAAGGTTAATGTCTTCATGTAAGCAACCCTTCAGATCAGACGAGGTTCATGGGTGAGTGATGTGTCCCCTAAGTCAGATGTTTATGGGTTCCAGCTCCATAGACGTAAGCACAGAATCTAGGCTGGGACTTGAGTGAAATACTAAGGGATTGCTGCTCTGTTGGTCATGCTGTCTTTCAGATGAGATGACAGATTGAAACAAGTGGGTGTAAAGGTACATGGCGCTGTTCAAGTAAAAGCAGCCAACACCTGTCCCTCCACAAACTTCATAAATACGGGTTTCTGGTCATTATCACCTTGCAGTTTGTGGGATCTCGCTGTGTGTAAATTAACTGCCCCAGTGAGGACACTCCAAAAAAACTTCATTGGCTCTGAAATGTTTGAACTGCCATCAGGCTGTGACAGATGCTTTGGTGAATAGTTGTTATTTTTCAGGATAATTACTATCTCCAGCTCCAATGAAAGGATTACATTCTGACTATAACACAATTAATACAGTTGACTGAAACTGAAAGTTGCACGTTACAGGGATGGTTTTCTGAGATTAAAGGGGCAATGTTCCTGTATTTAACCTGATGACGGTACAGCCGAGGTTTGGCACTACTCATGGGGAAGCCCCATCCTACGGAACCGAAAGTCACAGTTGTGAATTTTAAACAATCGCCTGTCAGCACCAGAGACTGAGATAATCCACTGGTAAACTTTCTGATTATCGATTACCAACCCCACTGATAGTCACTATGCATTCCAGTGATGGCCACTGCCCACTCCAGTAATGGTCACTGTGCACACCAATAATAGTCACTGCCCACTCCAGCGATGGTCTCTGCCCACTCCAGCGATGGACACTTGTCCACCCTACGTGCGTTTGTCTACCTGAGTGGATGTGTGTACTGAAGCAATCAGTGTAATGTATATGAGACTAAGTTTGTGTGTGTGTGTTACCAAGGATAAGTTATTCCTGGAGTATTGTTGGTGAGTATTTTTAATAGTTCTATTGTCTAAAAATTGCATGAAAGGCTCTTAAACCTGTCACAAACATACAATGGATATAAAATCCCCTTTCCCCACTGTATTCTTTCATTTTTCGGGACAATACTGAAGGAGAAATTAGTCCTAAGATTCTGCACCTGAGCCCCGTTTTGTGGGCTTTACCCTGCAGATGAAGAACACTCATGTCTGATATCTAATCTATCTTGCACTCCGTCCTTGCCTCCGCAGGTTAACAACAAACAGGTATCAGGACTACAGTGGGGAGAGCGAAGCAGGTTGAGGGGGAGGGGGTAGGGAAGGGATGCAGAAGTGATTCTACCAACGTCCAGACAGGAGCGTCTATAATCTCAGAAAACAGCCAGAGAGTGTGCTGTAGTTCCAACAACATCTGGAGGCAAAGGATGTGAACAAATTGGGAAGTGATTTTGAGCCAGAAACAGCTGGGAAAGGGAGAATGATTCACAGGCAGTGCGAGTGGGAGAGTGTCTGATCCACAGCAGAGTTACGGTTTCAGCATGAAATTCCCAGTCAGGATAAATTTGTTCAGAAAACCTGCTGACCTCATTAGCAAACGATGCATAATTAACCACTACCAGGAAAGGTGCTCTGACATACGTGGGCTGATATCCTGCTTATTTCTCATCCAGAAGAACCAAAAAGCCCCTATCAGGAACTACGTAGAAATGCTTTAAGTTCCACCTCTCTCTCTCTCTCTCTCTCTCTAACCACCCAAATGAAAGTATGTGAGGAAGTGGGGAGGGAGAATAGTGAATGTTTTGCTTCACTTGGATTTCTGCAGTAATAGTGCTTCTAAGTGGAATATTCTGGTCTTCCCCTCTCCCCCACCCCCCACTCCCCTCCCCACCCAGCAGTAGGATGTGTAATACATGGCACAGTGGTTAGCACTGCTGCTTCACAGTGCCAACGACCCAGGTTCAATTCCAGTCTCGGATTCCCAGCTGTGTGGAGTTTGCACTTTCTCCCCATGTCTGTGTGAGTGTGCTCTGGTTTATAAGACATAAGAGAATATGAATTACACCACTCGGCCCATCGAGTTTGCCCTGTTGTTCAATCATGGCTGACATTTTTCTCTTCCCCATTCTTCTGCCTTTTCCCCATAATCCCTGATCCCCTTATTAATCAAGAACCTATCTATCTCTCTTAAAGACACTCAATGACCCGGCCTCCACAGCCTTCTGCAGAAAGAGTTCCACAGATTCACCAATCTCCGGCTGAAGAAATTCCTCCTCATCTCTGTTTTAAAGGATCATCCCTTTAGTCTGAAGTTGTGCCGGCTGGTTCTAGTTTTTGTTAATAGTGGAAACATTCTCTCCATGTCCCCTATATCCAGGCCTCGTAGAGATTCTATGAATCTAATTTAATGCAAGACCAAAAATATCAGTTTTCCCAGTGGCAGCACAACCTTCAGTAATCCTGCTCCCAGGATATCAAAAACCAGATAAAGGTGGGTAAAAATCCTGGCCAACGATGTCAGGAAGCTCATTTGCATGCATTAGCATGTCATTCCTGTTCATTAAAAGTCTACCTCACTGGAATTACATTCCCCTCCCAGTGAGAAATTAGAATGTTCACGTTCACAACTCGAAATGTCTGTGTGGAGTCTGCACATTCTTCCCATGTCTGCATGGGTTTCCTCAGGGAGCTCCGGTTTCCTCCCACAGTCCAAAAAACATGTTAGTTAGGTGAACTGGCCATGATAGGGTGTCTGGGGAGGGTGCAGAGTGCGCGGGGAAGGAGGGTGCAGATTGCGCGGGGAGGGAGGGTGCAGGCAATCCAGGGAGGGACGGAGCAGACTGTTGGGGAGGGTGCAGGCTGTCCGGGCTGGTGAGGGGACACAGCACAGACGTGAATTATGAGCTCCTTGCCTGTCCTGCCCCTTCCCCACAATGAGAATCCCTCTCAGTTCTGCATCCTGAATGTGGACTCCAGAATGGGAGTTCTCAGCCTCTGCACGTAAATTGCACTGACAGAACTGAGTCAATCTTCTTTTACTCACTGGGGTTATATAATCAGTGCAGAATGTTTGGATTGGCCAGGTGAGTGAAATTGTTATTGTATCAAAATTTATTTTTAAATTTAAAAATCAGGACAATCAATTAATAGATGAAATTGATCAGCAAAACAGATCTTTAATCTCAGTTTGCTTTATCACATTTTCAGCATTGGGACAGGAAATATCTTTAAAATCATCCAGGATAACTACACACTGCCAGCAAGGCAACTAGGAAAATTGTACTGATGTAAAACTTACCCTCACTAAATTATAGCACTTATGTGATCCTGTCAAATGAATATCAGAACACAGAAACAGGAATATTCTATTTAGCCCATTGAGCCTACTCCAACATTCAATACCATTGAGGCTAATTGGATAGTTCAATGACTTTTACATCCACTAGAAGAGACTGGATAGACTGGGACTTTTTTCCCTGGAACATAGGGGCGGCTTAGGGGTGATCTTTACAGAGATCTATAGAATAATGAGGGGCATAGATTGGTTAGATAATCAACATCTTTTCCCAAAGATAGGAAAGCCTAAACCCAGAGGGCTGAGGTTTAAGATGAGAGGGGAGAGATACAAAAGGGTCCAGAGGGACAAACTTTTCACACAGAGAGTGGCAGTGTCTGGAACTAGCTGCCAGATGTGATAGGAGAGGCGGTACGATTTTGTCTTTTAAAAAGTATTTAACAGTTAAATGGGTATACAGGGATATAATTCAAATGCGGGCAATTGGGACTATCTTAGTGGTTCAAAAAAAAAGGGTGGCATGGACAAGTTGGACTGAAAGGCCTGTTTCCATGCTTTCAAACCTCTATGACTCTATTCTCAAATACCTTTACTTTAGTATGAATCAGAAATCTGTCACACAAAAAGTTTATTTTGCAGCAAAGCCTCAAGTTTAAATTCATGTTATTGTGTTGAAATTCTTCCCAGATTTTATCCTTCCCTGTCTCTGGAAGTGACTCCACCCCCACAGTCTCTGCACTTTTCCAATTCAGGCCAAGATTGTGCATGCCTGATTTTAACCATTACGCCTTTGTTGGCCATCCCAGCCCCACCAGGAGCCAGCTGATTTCCCACCTGAACCTTTTTATCATTTTTATTTGATCTGTTCAAAGATCTTTCTTAGAATCCACCTCCCTGTTAATCACCTTTCCTGATCTCCTCACACGATGCTGTGTTAGATTTGTATCTGACGATGTTTTTGCAAGGCAGTCAGAGATATTTCACAATATTAAAGGAAATAAACCATCTTTCTCCTCTTGAGGCCTGCAGAAAGATAATGCAAAACGTGAGTCAAACCTCTTTGGCCCTATTGCCTGTGGAGTCGGTCAGACTGAATACAGCATAGGGTTTGAGCTGTGCCTGTCTAAATGGCAACTACATTTCCACCCTGAGACCCAAATTTCCCTGTTTCCCTGTTGGAAGGGATCAGCTCCTTTGAGTCACTGGGTGAATGTTGGATGCGGCTGTTTCAAAATGGCAGCTGCTTCTGACACTATTTGGAGGCGGGTTACTGTCCCATTCACTCACTAGCTGATGGACCAATCCACCTCATTCTGTCAGGGTTGCCATTTTTTGTTGTACATTTTCTTGGAGATTTGATCATGTGACATTTGATCACATGTGACTCTGAGCGGGGCAAAGATTTTTACACAGGGTATCGTAAAAGATAGGAAGTTGCAGCAGGCTAAACTTCCAGGACATTAGTTGGCTGAAACTCATTGCTATCGAGGTACTCTTTCCCTGAAGCCTCGGTGATTAACTAATGTTATAAGAAAAAAAAATTCCCTCAAAAAGATGAGCACATCAACTGAAGAAATTAAAACCCATTAGCTGACATTTGATTATTACAACAAACAGTGGGGGAAGTGAAACAGTGAATAAGGCATTGTCGAGACATTCACTTAAGAGTCAATTTACTTCATTCAAGACAGCAAGAAAATGATGAATGGAAAAAAATCGTAATCACAGAGAACAAATTTGGTTTACACAGAGCCTTAACCTATCTCTCTCAAAGTCTTTCCTCGAGGCATCATGTCAAATAAATTACTTTGAATGGCAGTAATCTTTCTTCCAGATGCCCAAACAGCAGATATCTTGTACATAGCAAGATCCACAGAAACCTAGAGCACAGAAACAGACCATTCAGCCCAACTGATAATACAAACAAGCAGCAGGATAGACCATTCAGTCCACTGAGCCTGCTCCGCCATTTAATAAGATCATGGCTGATGTTGGCTTAGTCAGCATCACCCACAGCCTGAAGTTGAATTTTCATAAAAATCTAAGTTCCAATCTGCATCCCGTTTACCCTCTTGATTGCTAAGAATTTATCCACCTCTGACCTAAAAATATTCAAAGACTTTGCTTGCACCCATCTTTTCAGTGAGAGTTCCAAAGACTCGTGATTCTCCGAGAGATAAAGTTAAACCTCATCCCCGTTTTAAATGGATGACCCCTTATTTTTAATTAATGATCCCTAGTTCTAATTCTCCTACAAGAGGAAACATCCTCCCCACATCCACCCTGTCAAGACCTCTCAGGATTTATATACTTCAATAAAGTTGCCTCTTGCTTCTCTACACGCCAACAAATACAAACATAGCCAGTCCAACCTTTCCTCATAAGAAAAGCTTCCTATGCATTCACATCACTGGGTGACATGGTGGCATAGTGCTTAGTGCTACTGTCTCACTGCTCCGGAGATCTGGGTTTGATTCCCGTCTTGGGTCACTGTCTATGTGGAGTTTGCATGTTCTCCTCTTGTCTGTGTGAGTTTCTTCTGGGTGCTCCAATTTCCTCCCACAATCCAAAGATGTGCAAGTTAGATGATTTGGCCATGCTAAATTGCCCCTTAGTGTCCCCGGATGTGTAGGTTAGCAGGTAAATATGTTACATTATGGCAATAGGGCCTGGATGGGATTGTTGTCAGTGCAGACCTAATGAACTGAATGGCCTCTTCCTACACTGTAGAGATTCTATGATTCTTTCAATTTTGCTTTGTAGCCTCCTTACATTCACTTCACAACTTACTTTTCTATCTATTTGTGTTATCAGAAACTTTAGCAACCATATAAATTATAAACAGGTGTATTCCCAGCACTGATCCCTGTGGCGCATCACTCATTACACAGAGTCATAGAAGCTTATAGCATGGAAACAGGCCCTTTGGCCTTACTTATCCATGCCATCCTTAATTTTTTATCCACTAAGCTAGTCTCAATCAACTGTGTTTGGCCCACATCCCTCTCTACCATTTCATCCATGTAACTGTCTAAATGCTTTTTAGAAGACAAATATTGTACCTGCCTCTATGACTGCCTCTGGCAGCTTTCCAGACACTCACTACTTTCTGTGTGAAAAAATTGCCCCTCTGAACCCTTTTGTATCTCTCCCCTCTCATCTTAAACATATGCCCTTAGACTCTCTTACCTTAGAGAAAAGATGTTGACTATCTAACTGATCTATGTCCTTCATTATTTTATAGACTTCTATAAGATTACTCTAAACCTCCTACACTCCAGGAAGAAAAGTCCCAATTTATCCAAGCTCTCTTTATAACTCAAAATGTCCAAATCATTAATATAAATGACAAATAACATCTTGGCAATCTGAAAATGATCCATTTATGCCTACTTTCTGCTTTCTGTTGCTAGCCGATCTTCAATCCATGCCAATGTATTACTCCCTATACCATAAGCTTTAATTTTTCACAATAACCATTGACATAGGCATTTTATCACATGCCTTTTAGAAATCTAAATATAGTACATCCACTGGTTCCCATTTATTCATAGCGTATTACTTCCTCAAAGAATTCCAAGAAATTAGTTAAACACAATTTTCTTTCCACAGAACCATGTTGACTCGCCTGATTATTGAACTTATTCAAGTGCCCTACTATAACATCATTAATTATTGCTTTTCACATTTTTCTTTGACAGATGTTAAGCTAACTGGACTGTACTTTTTTGCATTCAATCTCCTTCCCTTTTTGAATAGTGAAATCACATTATCTGTCTTCCATTACAATGGTACCCTCCCCAAATCAAGGGAGAATTAGACTATCTCACTAGTCACTTCTTTAAGATCTTAGAATGAAGTCCCTCAGGACCCAAGCTTTTGTAAGCCCACAATTCCAATAGTTAACTCTGTACCACTTCTCTGATGACTGCAATTTTCCTGAGTTCCTCTCTCTCTTTTATTTCCTGGCTTATAGCTACTTCTGGGATATTACTCGTATCCTCCTTAATGAAGACTGATGCAAAATACCTGTTCAATTTATCTGCTATTTTCTCATTTTCCATTATCAATTCTTCAGATTCACTTTCTTTTTGAATGAACATTCACTTCGCTAACTTGTTTCTTTTTAAAATATTTGCAAACATTCTTACTGTCTGTTTTCATATTTCTGGCTAGCTTACTCTCCTTTCTCCCTCCTTACTAATTTTTTGTCGTCTTTTGCCATTCCTTATATTCTGTCCAATCTCTGATAATCCAACTGTCTTTGCACAACTATATGCTTTTCCTTAAGTTTGATACTATATTTAACTTTTCTCATTAACTATGGATGGTGTGACTGTCCCTTGGACTTCTCCTTACTCAGAATTCTGAGTGTTCTGAAGTAACCACTTATATATTTGCCAATGCATCTCCACTGACCGATCTTTTAACCTCATTTGGCAATTCATTTTAATCAGCTTTGCTTTCATGCCTTCATATTTGCCCTTCTTTAAGTTTAAGAACATAGTGTTGGAGCCACTCCTCTTACCCTCAAACTGAATATAAAATTCAGTCATATTATTGGCGTTGCTAAGTTGCTCTCATTACTTAATGCTACGTGTATTTTCAGTTCATGTGTTTATTTAGTGCATCGAATGTTTCATCCACTTGCATTCACAGCCTCGAGTTTTACTCTTTTATTGTCACTTTTCTGTTTTTTATTTCCCATAATAATACCGAACCTTCCCAAATTTGATCCTCGGCCCCCACTATTTAGTTTAAAATCCTCCACACTTCCCGAGGTTCGCAAGAACATTAGTCCCAGCATGGTTCAGATCTAGACCATCCCAATGATACTGATCCCACTTTCGCCAGTAATAGTGCCATTGCTCCATAACTGGAACACACTTCTCCCACACTTTGTCTTTGAGTCAGGTTTTCATCTCTCTAATCTGATTTGTCCTCTGCCAATTTGCACACAGTTCAGGAAATAATCCAGAGGTTTTGACCTTTGAGATTCTGCTTTTCAATTTTATAGAATTCCTACGGTGCTGAAAGAGGCCACTCCACTCATCAATTCTGCACCAACTTTCCGAAGGAGCATCTTACTCAGGATCTAGTCCTGTAAACCCACATACTTATCACACTAATTACCCTAATCTATACATACTGGGAGAGTGAGAGGGGAAAACTTAGTTTGGCCAGTCCATCTAATCTACACACCTTAGAGTATGAGAGGAAACCTGAGGAAACTCATGCAGGCGTGGGGACAATGTGCAAACTCCACACAGCTGCTTACACAAGGCTGAATTGAACCCAGATCCTTGATGCTGTGAGGCAGCAGTACTAACCCACTGTGCCACCATGCCAAGCAGATGTCTCAAATCTTGGCACTGGGCAGGCAACACAGCCATCTGGACTTGCACTCTTTGCTGCAGAGAATGGTGTCAATCTCTCTGACTATATTAACCCCACTAGCATTATATTCCTTGTAACTATTCCCATTTGAATGGCTTCCTGTATCATGATACCATAGAAAGTTAGCTCATCCATCCTACAGCCCAAACTCTCACCAAAAGAAAACTCAAACCTATTGGACACTTGAAGGGGCCAAGGCTCCTGGTGTATTGCCCTCTGTGTTCCCTTACTTGACTCACTTGCAGTCACATAGTCCTGTCCCTGACCACTTACCAAATCAGAAGACCTTATCCTAAGAGGTGTGACTGGGGAATATAATATCCAGGTAACTTTCTCCCTACTGGGGATGTGTCGGAGTGTCTGCAGCTCAGCTTTCAGCTCAATCACTTTGAACCAAAATTCCTGCAGTCACAAACACTTATTGCAGATGTGTTTGATCCTGATCACATTCCAGATGTGTTTGATCCTGATCACATTCCAGATGTGTTTGATCTGGATCACATTGCAGCTGTGTTTGATCTGGATCGCACTCCAGCTGTGTTTGACCTGGATCGCACTCCAGCTGTGTTTGACCTGGATCGCACTCCAGCTGTGTTTGACCTGGATCGCACTCCAGCTGTGTTTGGTCTGGATCGCACTCCAGCTGTGTTTGGTCTGGATCGCGCTCCAGCTGTGTTTGGTCTGGATCGCACTCCAGCTGTGTTTGGTCTGGATTACACTGGTATCCAGAAGCTTCCTAATCTGCAGTCACAGCACACCGCCTGCTCTGCTATCTCTGATTTGTGTTGATAATTGCTAATAGATTAATCGATCATTAATAAATCTTATGCCTCGACACAGGTTGTACTATATTGTTTTATTACAGTAATAATGAACCAATACAGTACTTAAATAAAGTTTAAGTTTATCAGTGTCAGAAGTAGGTTTACATTAACACTGCAATGAAGTTATTGTGAAAATCTGATACTGTTCGAGCTTACACTTTCTAATTAGACCAGTTGCTGATTTTGCTTCTGCTGTGCCAATGTGGAAATTGAATATTGGAATCTGAAAAAGAGTAGAAGAGAAAAGCACATCCTTCCTGTCCTTCATCAAACTCTCCATTTTACTTCTTGTGGTAAGCTTTACCCAAAACACTTCCTTCCCTTTCTGCCCCCAAATATACTCACTCATTCTCTGTCTCACACAGATCTCACCCTGCCAGCGTCATGCTCCACATGAGCCTCCTCCCCGCCATACTTTGTCTTATCAGTTTTTCTTTCTCCCTCGTGTGTCTATCTAGCTTCCCCTTAAACACATCTCTACTGTTCACCTCCTCAGCTACTCCATGTGTTAGCGAGTTCCACATTATACCAACTCCCTGCATAAATTGTCTGGAATTTATCAGTAGCTGCCTCATTACATGGAGCCCAGAACTGTGCCCAGTGCTGCAAGTGTGGCCCAACCAAAGCTCAGTTTCAGTTTAACTTTCCTGCTTTCAATTCTGTCCCCCTGGAAATGTTTGCTTGCTTTTCTTATAGCCTTGTTAAGCTGTATTGCTACGTTTAGTGATTCATTCTAATCTCTACTGTATCACTGGAAGTTCAGTTCATACACAAGATGCTTTTGATAGAAGTTTCAAAGCTTGAAACTTTGGAAAAAATGAGGGAGAGTAACAGGCTGAATTTTTCTGACCCAGGAATGGCTTGCGGCCTTGGAGATGTGCAGTGGGATCTGCAACAGGATGGATGGCTCCCTGACTCATTCCTGCCACTGAGTAACATTCCCAGGATAGGCTGGGAGTGGGATCAGCTATGTGCACCACAGGAGTGAACAGCTAGTTAACATAGTTAAGGCCCCAATTATGGTCAATTTTTCAGTCTTGAGAGCAATGCGACAGAACAAAGTGCTCTCTCCCACCACAGCCTCACTGAGGCAGACTGGGGGACTACCAGGATTCTGTACCCCATTGAGGAGGCCTCGAGGCTGAAAGGGTTTTCCCCCTCATGCCGTTGGACCTGGCAGACCTCATTTCTTCATTTCCCCACTGTCATGCAGGCTAGCGATGCCTCCATGTTGAAGCAGATTAATAATCCTCAAGCTGCCTCAGTAGTGCCCACCCTGGGGATTGTCAGTGCTCCAGAGCTGCTAGTCCACTTATCAGGCTAGCAGTATAAGAAGCCTTGCCAAATGCCAATAGGACATCAAAGATGGAGGCAGCCAATGAGGATGCTGCCTCAGGGGAGATTGCTGAGTGGGTCTTGTTGCAGATTAGTGTGGGGTCACAATCCCATTTGGTCCCAACATTGTGAGCCCGAAGCCAACAGGAACATCCAGCCCGAGGAGTGTATTGGTTGTAATGACTTCAACAAGGCCCATGAGTGGGACCTGCTGGAATACAACCTTCCCTGCTGCCATCAGACTTTTGAATGGACCTACTTCTCATTAAGTTGATCTTTCTCTACACCTTAGTTATGACTGTAACAGTACATTCTGCATCCTCTCCTTTCCTTCTCTGTGAATGGTATGCTTTGTCTGTATGGCATGCAAGAAACAATACTTCTCATTGAATACTAATACAGGCATTTAGAGATGCAAGGATTGATTAGAGACAGTCAGCATGACTTTGTGAGTGGAAAATCATGTCTCACAAGTTTAATTGCATTTTTTTGAAGGGGTAATCGAGAAGGTAGATGAGAGCAGTTCAGTTGATGTTGTCTACATGGACTTTAGCAAGATCTTTGACAAGTTACTGCACGGTAGGTTGTTGCATAAAGTTAAATCTCATAGGGTGAGGTAACTAAATGGATACAAAATTGACTTCTTGACAAAATGTGGAGATGCCAGCGTTGGACTGGGGTAAATGCAGTAAGACAGAAAAGGCCAGAAGGTGGTTGTAGAAGATTGTTTTTCAAACTGGAGACTTGTGACTAGCAGTGTGCCTCAGGGTTCGGTGCTGGATCCACTGTTATTTGTCATTTATGTTAATGATTTAGATGAGAATTTAAGAGGCATGGTTAGTAACTTTGCAGATGACACCAAGATTAGTGGCATAGTCGACAGTGAAGAAGGTTATCTCGGATTGCAAAAAGATCTTGATCAATTGGGCCAGTGGGCTGACGAATGGCAGATAGCGTTTAATTTAGATAAATGCAAGGTGATGCATTTTGGTAGATTGAACCACAGCAGGACTTATTTAATTAATGGTAGGGAGATTACAGAACAGAGAGATCTAGGGGTACAGGTTCATAGCTGCTTGAAAGTAGAGTCACAGATGGATAGAGTGGTGAAGAAGGCATTCAGCCTGCTTGGTTTCATTGGTCAGAACATTGAATACAGGAGGTGAACATCTTGTTGAAGTTATACAAGACATTGGTAACACCACACTTGGAAATACTGTGTGCAGTTCTGGTCACCCTATCATAGAAAGGATGTCATTAAACTAGATGGAGTGCAGAAGAGATTTACTTGGATGCTACCAAGACTTGATGGTTTGGGTTATAAGGAGAGGTTGGATAGACTGGGACTTTTTTCTCTAGAGTGTAGAAGGCTGAGCAGCATAGATCAGCTAGATAGTAAATATATTTTTCCAAAGATAGGGACTCTAAAACTAGAAGGCATAGGTTTAAGGCAAGAGGGGAAAGATACAAAAGGGTCCAGAGGGGCAATTTTTTGACACAGAGAGTGGTGAGTATCCGGAAGAAGCTGCCAGAGGTAGACATAGAGGTGGGTTCAATTCTGTCTTTTAAAAAGCATTTAGACAGTTACATGGGTAAAATGGGTATAGAGGGATATGGGCCAAATGCAGGCAATTGGGATTAGCTTAGGGGTTTAAAAAAAAGGGCAGCATGGACAAGTTGGGTTGGAGGGTCTGTTTCTATGCTGTAAACCTCTATGATTCTATGTGACAATAATAAATCAAATCAAATCTAATTTAATTGAAGCCTATTAAGGCTGCCCAATCACGGAGCTCCACAGAGGCATATAATGTGGAGCGTCTGGGTTACTGGCACTCAGGGTGTATACATTGTACTGGAAAGAACCTGCCTGAGTATTGCAAACTCATTGTAAATAAGTCAGTTTTGGTGAAGGAACACTGGCCTCTCAGAAGTTATTTCACTGATAATATTTGGCAGTGGTTGATATTGGCTCTGTGTGATACTGTGCTTTATGTAACACAGCCCCATGGGGAGGAACAAATGACTGATCATGAAAGCCCAACACTCTGAGCTAGGCAATAGTCAAGCCAATTGGGAGCACCCATATCCCAGATGTACTATAACCTATATTAACAGCAACCAAATTGATCCAAAAAGATTTTAGCAGCATTCTATATCCTTGGATATTCTTAACTTGAAAACAAACTCTTCACCTTAGTAAGTATGGTATGTTCCTGTAGGAAGAAAACACTCTGCATCACCTAAGCAAAAAATCTATCAAAGTGGATTTCTTGGTCAGTTAGCTTGAAGTTGACTTTTTAATACCATATAGATGATTTGATTTGATTTATTATTGTCACATGTATTAGTATACAGTGAAAATTATTGTTTCTTGCACGCTATACAAAGCACACCGTTCATAGAGAAGGAAACAAGAGAGTATAGAATACAATGTTACAGTCACAAGTTAAGGTGTAGTAAGAGACAGAGAAAGATGAGTTGCTTGTGTCGATGCTGTAGACCAGGCTTTTTTCAAAGTGAGGCCTGCAATCTACAGGTGGGTGGTGGGCAGGTTTCAAAAGGATTGTGGTTTTCCCCAAAGATCACCTCACTTAGGTGCCAAGAACTGCACGTTACTCCCTTGGAAATTCTGTTTATGAGTCATACAAGCGTTGGGCGTGTCTAGCAGGAGACCCAGATGAGATTTTGTAATGTATTCTGGCTGACAAAGAAAACTTCTGTGCAACAAGAGTTAAAATAAACATAATTGATAGTCGTCCTCAGCTATAAGAGACAGCAGTGAGCAGGTCAACATGTCCTGCATGTACTCTTGGTGCCAAACACCTTGTACATATATACATTCAGTGCAAATTCATTTGGAGATGAGCTTTCAGTTGCAGTTCAGATTGTGGACATCAATCATTTTGTGACAAAAAGAGACAGCCAGAGACACTAATAGACAGTGTGGCTACTGGCCAGAATCTCATATCGGAACCTGCTGGAGAAAGCTGACCTGGAAAATCTGTGACAGGACAGAGCAATGCTGCTGTTAGCCCTGTACAGAGCACCAGAGTCTCCAATGTGCAGCCTACAAGAAAAAAACTAAAATCAGGAACAAGGCAGTACAAAAAAATTTTGTTGAGATACTGTTGTGTTAATTATACCAACGCAAATCAGCTCATGTGCGTTATATGTGGGGAAATACAGGCAAAGAAGAGGTTAAAACCCTTTAAAGTGCAGACATCTGAAGATTAATCACAGCGATTTTGAGTATAAGCCTTTGGATTTTTTTCAAAGGATGCAGTGAGAACTCAAGCTCAAGTTATTAGCAGCAATTTAATATTGAGTGACAAACCACAGTTAGCCTCTTACACGGTACCTAAAGCTAAAGAGAGAATGCCCCAAACTGTTGCAGAGAGATTAAGTCTCCCTCCAGCATTAGAAATGACTCAGATGGTTCTACATTCGAGGTCAGCTGAAAAACTAAAATGCATTCCATTGAGTGATAACAAAGTGTCTCACGGAATTAGTGATATTGCTGAAAATTTAGAATTACAGCTTATATCTTGTTTAAAGTTAGCAGGGGAGTTCTCAATACAGCTGGATGAAAGTACAGATGTTACAAATTGTGAAACCTGGTGAGCTTATATTAGATACATTTGGCACAGTGAACTTTTTGAGGATATGCCAAGCTGCTTGACATTACTGACCAACACGACTGGCGCACAGATCTTTGAAGCGTTGAATAGTTACATGGTTGGAAAGGGTGGGCTCAACTGGGTTAATTGCAGAGGAATCGCAAGCGATGGGACAGCCAACATGACTGGGAAAAACAGCACTTATAATAAGGATTAAGAAAGCAGCAGGGCAGGATATTATCTGGAATCACTGCTTCATTCATCACGAGACATTGGCATTGAAAGGAATTCCATCTGAGCCTGAAATGGTGTTGAAAGGAACTGTGAAAGTGGTGGATCTCACTAAATGTAGAGCACTCAATACCCGGCTTTTCAAGACTCTGTGTTTCAAAATGGGGGCAGAGAACCCACATTTATTCTTCCACACACAGATACATTGGCTGTCAAAGATTGGATAATTAGCAGAGTTTACAAACTGTGGTATAAAATCCATACTTCCCTCTTTGGGAACTCATCCTCTCTGGTTGATTTGTTTATTGATGAAAGTAAATTAAAGTTCATTTATTGGTCATGAGTAACACTTACATTAACACCACAATGAAGTCACTGTGAAATTCCCTAGTCACCACAGCCTGACACCTGCTTGGGTCAATGTACCTAACCCACATGTCTTTCATGTTAGAATGTAACCAGTGACAAATTTGAATTGGATGTAATGTGACCAATGGGAACCAGGTGTAAGGGTCAGCTGACCCAATAAAACATGGATCCAATCACAGAGTAATGTATTAGTCAGCTGACTGACTGATTCACTATAAATAAGGAACTGTGTAGAATTGTGGTAGTTTGGAGTGGCCCAGGGTGCAGCTCCAAGTTTGGAGTAATGATGTCTCTTTAATAAATTGTTTCTTTGACTTATAAGTTGGAGTAAGTTTCGCTGTTA
Organism: Sphyrna mokarran; assembly: GCA_024679065.1. Lineage (NCBI taxonomy): Eukaryota > Metazoa > Chordata > Chondrichthyes > Carcharhiniformes > Carcharhinidae > Sphyrna > Sphyrna mokarran. Next base: position 15,952,878 of record JAGIQG010000024.1, on the reverse strand, counting down.
TTTCACTAGCTGGATTTTGAAGAGTTCCCTACTGAGCAAACACTTTCAGAATGTGGGAAGAAACTGGAGCACCAGGAGGAAACCCATGGGGAGAACATGCAGAGCCGCACACACAGTGACGCAAGCCAGGAATTGAACCTGGGATCCTATCACTGTGAGGCTGCAGTGCTAATCTCTGTGCCACTGTAAAAATTGGATGCTAGCTCTGTCTTGCCTTGTAGATATCTTTTCAATTCTACATCTGTCAGTTCCACTTAATGGAGAGATGATTTAATTTCAATTTTGGCCAACTTGCCTGCTTGCTTCTTTGCTTGTCACCTCAGCATCAAGTGTGCCACTCTCTAAACGGAATTGTTAGTAACTTGATGTCTTGTTAGTAACTTGATGTCTCTTGCCAAGTTGCCGTTGATTTATTGATTACCACTGGGCCTATAGGCTGAAAATGCAGCTCTGCTGTCAGAGAGTCGAGGAAGAGAAGCTGCACATCACCTCCACAGAGCAGAGACCAGAGTCTCCCTTGCCCAATACGTAACTTTTGATGTGTGTTCACTGTCGTTCTATAGACAAGCACAGCAGCCAACTTGGACACAGCAAGATCCCACAAGCAGCAAATGGGACTGACAGCAGATCATGCAATTTCAATGACATGTGAAATCGTGCAGGATGTGACAGAGATCATCTCGGCTTGTTCACTCAGGCCTTCTGGTTATGGAAGGAGAAATATATGAGTTGCTTGCCAGTATTATAAATCTAGTTGTTATTCATTTGACGATGGTTCATCAGAAACCCTGAGAAACATAAAGTTCAGAGTGTTTGCTTTGCTGCCCACAACTGGGATGCTATCAGCAACAAAGTTAATAGGATTTGACTTTCACACCCTTCAAAATGCTGTTACAGAAGGAGTGACCCAGCCTTCTGTCCTTCTTATCTCTGATTTTATACAACCAATGGTTAGTGACAGTTCTCTCCAAACTCTGCTCTCCACGTTAAACCATTGCAGAGCCTGATACACTCTCTGTTCCCATTGGGCTTAATGATTTCACAATAAAAGTCTCACAACACCAGGTTAAAATCCAACAGGTTTATTTGGTAGCAACCACCACTAGCTTTGCCCCTTTGCCAGGTGAGTGGGGAGTTCTGATCAGAAACAGGGCACATAAAGGCACACATTCAGTTAACAGAATACTGATTAGAATGCGAGTCTTTACAGTTAATCAAGTCTTAAAGGTGCAGACAATGTGAGTGGAGATAGCATTAAGCATAGGTTAAAGAGATATGTATTGTCTCCAGACAGGACAGTAAGTGAGATGTTGCAAGCCCAGGCAAGTCATGGGGGTGTACCCCAAGATCCCAGTTGAGGCCGTCCTCACGTGTGCAGAACTTGGCTATCAGTCTCTGCTCAGCGACTCTGCGCTGTTGTGTGTCATGAAGGCTGCCTTGGAGAACGCTTACCCAAAGATCAGAGGCCGAATCCCAGTCCAACGCCGGCATCTCCACATCACTCAATGATTTCAGCCAAGCTCTCTCAGTTCTGTGCAATTCTGAGCACATTCTGCAGATTAATTTAGAAAGAGTTAATACTTCAGGGACAATGTTTACCCGAAGCTGTGTGACAGTGCTGCTGATTGTTTCCTGCACAGTGCATTCCTGACAGCTTCCATGTACAAATGTGAAATTATTTCCACCAATCAGGTTACTGTTAATGTACAAGCCAGGACTGGTGTATGAGGAGAGATTGACTAGGTTAGGGTTGTTTTCACTGGAGTTCAGACCAATGAGCAGGGATCTCAGAGACTTATAAAATTCTAACAGGGCCAGACAGGGTAGATGCAGGAAGGGTGTTCCCGATGATGAAGGAGTCCAGAACCAGGAGTCACAGTCCGAGGATTCAGGATAGGCCATTTAGACAGAGATGAGGAGCCATTTCCTCACCCAGTGAGTGGTGAGCCTATGGAATTCATTACCACAAGAAGTAGTTGATGCCAAAACATTGAATGTATTGAAGAGGTGGCAAATAGGATCAAAGGTTATGGGGAAAAAGGAGGATTAGGTTATTGAGTTGGATGATTAATCATATTCGTAATGAATGGTGGAGCAGGGTCAAAGGGCCAGATAGCCACCTCTAGCTCCTATCTTATGTTTCTGTGTTTCTATTAAGAACGTAAGAACTAGGATCAGAAAAGGCTGATCTTTTCGTGGACTCAGCTCCACTTACCCCCACGCTCACCATAAACCTTAATTTCTTTACTGTTCAAAAATTTACCTATCCCTGCCTTAAAAATAGTCAGTGAGGTAGCCTCAATTGCTTCAGGGGGCAGGGAATTTCACAGATCCATAATCTTTTGGATGAAGAAGTTCCTCCTTAACTCAGTCCTAAATCTGCTCTCCCTTATTTTGAGGCCATGCCCTCTAGTTCTAGTTTCACCTACCAGTGGAAACAACTTCCCTGCTTCTATCTTATCTATTCCCTTCATAAGCTTATATGTTTCTATAAGATGTCCCCTCCTCCTTATGAATTCGTATGAGTGTAACCCAACTCTACTCAGTCTCTGCTCATAAGCCAACTCCCTCAATTCTAGGATCAACCTAACAACATGGTTTATAGACAGAATTTCCCATCCCACCTGCCATGGGAATCGGAGCAAGCGGGACACAGATAGTGCAAATGTTCACAAACATCGGGCAGGATTTTCTGGTCTTGGGGTGAATGCTGCTGGAAAATCCCACCTAACATCTACAGCTTATAGAATTAAAAGAAAGGCTGGCAGTTACGTCGCATTTTTCACAAGCAGCAGATCTCTCACCAACCAACAAACTGCATTTTAAAGTGTAGCTACTGTTGTAATGTGAGCAATGCAGTAGCCAGTTTATGCACAGCACACTCCTACAAATAATCCATACGGTTTTGACCTGATTATCTTTTTTTTCATGACGTTGCTTGAAGAATAAATGTTGGCCAGGTGCCAGGGATAACTCCTCTGCTTTTCTTCAAATCAATACCATCTGAGCAGACAGCTGAGGTCCCGGTTTAAATTCTAGTCCAAAAGATAGCACCCCAAACAGTGCAGCACTCCCTTAGTGGATTCATAGAATCCCTACCATGCAGAAGGAGGCCATTCAACCCATCAAGCCTGCACTACACAATCCCACCCAGCCCCTATCCCCTTAACCCCAGATATTTATCCTGCCAGTCCCCTGACACTAAGGGGCAATTTAGCATGACCAATCCACCTAACCTGCACATCTTTGGACTGTGGGAGGAAACCTGAGCACCCAAGGGAAACCCACGCAGCCATGGAGACAACATGCAAATTCCGCACAGACGGTCAACCGAGGCCGAAATTGAACCCGGGTCTACGGCGCTGTGAGGCAGCAACACTAACCACTGTGCCACTGTGCTGCTTTTGATTTTTGTGCTCAAACACTGGTGTCGCTAGAAGAATTTAATTCACGTAGAAAAGTGTCCAAAGGTAGTAGATAGATATTTGACAAAGAAGGAAAGGAAGGAACAGGAAGAGGATTTTATGGATTTAAATGGATAAACCTTTGGAGCGAGCTCACATGAGGGTGACGGGGGAGGGGGAAGTCCCTAGTGTTGCAAAAGATCCTAGGAAAGGGAGGGACAGAATTGAAGGTGAAATAATTAGACCAACCAATATTGACATACATTTGTAATCAGGTTTTCAGCATGTGATGCTGTGGATTTGGGATACCAGGAACTCCAGAGGGGGGAAGCAGACAATTTGCTTTCTAAAGCACCCAAGTCCTTCCTTGGTGGCGTTTCTGAGCTGTGGTAGCTGGTACAGATACTGAACACTTCCTGCTGCATGCTTAACTTTCATTAGCTGTCAGCTTGTGGCTGTCAAAATAAAATGTAACTTCAAACAACTTTAGCACATTGCCTGTGGCAGTGGCTTAGAGATATTAAAAGGAAATGTGTTGAGGGCTGGGTGGCTCAGAAGGCTCCGTGGTTAGAAGATTCACTTCATGTCCTGTGGTTGCTTGGCCGGGTGCAATCGTCTGATATATCAATTGTCCCTAGCAACTCCCACGCTGATTTTCACAAGCCTGCAGGGCTGGATTATGAGGGGAAACACTCCATTCCCCACAGTTATATTCAGGGATGCAATTAAGTAGGGCATTATCTACTCGGTTGGCAGAGTTGGAGTGCGAGAATGCTGAGCTTTGAACGACTTATGCGTTCTTGCTCGTTTCTCGACTTCCCTTATCTCGACTTCAATCAATGACAACATGAAGGAGGCTAAAAAAAATCATGCAACTTTGTTCCAGATTAGTGAAGACAGACCTCAGCTTGCTTGATTCTGTGTCAATAGGTCTCCATTTGCACATAAGTTTGACATCCCAAAACTTTGTTTTACCATCAAGCAGCAGAACAATGGGCAGCCTTGTGCTGTCAAAACAACATTCACTAATGATTCGAGTGGCCTCCAGAATGTGAGCCCCACCCTCAGCCCTGCCTACCAGTCCTGTAGGTAGCAACAGCAGAGGCCAAAATAGAACCAACAACAGCAACAGCATTCACTACAACAGCAACATTTACAACTACGTTAACTATTGCAAAACATTAAGAGCTGCATATTTGAAAGAACATTAACAGCAGCAACAACATTAACAACAACAATATTAACAACAACTTTAATGGCAACAGCCTTAATAACGACAGAGGCAACAGCAGCATTGGGAACATGAACAGCAATAGCAACAGGGACAGCTGTAAAGGGAGCTTTATCCTAGATTTCATCTGTACTAACCCTGGGAGTGTTTCATGGATTAGTTCTTGCAGATTTTTACCCTGCATCTAACTCATTCTGTACTTACCCTCAGAGTGTCTGAGGGGACAGTGTAGAGGGAACTTTATCCCGTATCTAACTCATTCTGTACTTAACCTCAGAGTATTTGAGGGGGCAGTATAGAGGGAACTTTACCCTGTATCTAACTCACACCAAAGCTACTCTTGGAGTGTTTGAGGGGGTAGTGTAGAGGGAAATTTACCCTGTGTCTAACTTATTCTGTACCTACCCTCGGAGTGTTGGAGGGGACAGTGTAGAGGGAACTTTACCCTGTATCTAATTCACACAGTACCTAACCTCAGAGTGTTTGAAGGGGCAGTATACAGGGAACCTTACCCTATTTCTAACACATTCTGACCAAATATAGAATTGTTACACTGCAGAAGGCAGTCATTCAGTCCATTGTTTTCATTTCTCTGAAGGAGCTGTCTATGTACTTTCACTATCTTACTCTCTTCTTCCAACACACCTTTATAGATACTTAGAAAATTTAGAAAAATGGATGGTACAGGAGGCCACTCTGCCCATCCTGTCTCGGCTGGCTAAAAAATGAGCCACCATTTTCAATTTTCCAACATATGATCTGTACTCCTGGAGGTTATGGGACTTCAGATACATATTCAGACTTCTTTTAAATGAGTTGAGGGTTTCTGCCTCTACTACCCTTTCAGGCAGTGAGTTTTAGGCCCTGACCACCATCTGTGTGGAAAAACATTTCCTCATTTCCCCTCTAATCCTTCTGTCAATCTATGTGCTCCCTCCCCAGTCACTATAGGATCAGAATCCCCCCCAACTGGATTTCATGAGATATGAAAAACCGAAAAATTGACGGACAAGGACACTGTAAAAATGATAAATCTCAACAAGAAAACACACAGAGTCAGGCTATACTCTAAGGGGTTTATTTCAAACACTCCAACATCAAAACAGAACTGATTCTATGAAAGTATGTTGGGACATTATCACAACTGTGGCACAAGATAGTTGTCATCACATAACTCAATTCAGAAGCTGAGAGGACCATCGTTACAAATGGCCCCAAACAACAGAAATTGCACAAACTGAATCCACAACCATCAAGAAGAAAATGATCTTTTACACGCCTATTGGCCTGGGAACAAAAGATACCTTGTTTTAATGGAGTCTATTGTTCTCATGTATGGAAATAACATCGGCACTGAATGAGCTTGTCAGAACCAGGACATGGAACTGGGGCATTAACAGGACTTAAAGGCGCGAAGCACAGGTTGTCCGGTTGGATCCCTTCAGGAAGCACGCTCAGTTTCAGCAGGATAGCTTCATGAAATACGTTTATGATATTTCGATAAGAATCATCCTAAAAGGCCAAGATCGAACAGCCTGGTACTGCAGTCAAACGGGGGGTGGTGGGCATCTGGAACAAAGAACAAAGAACAAAGAACAACACAGCACGGGAAACAGGCCCTTCGGCCCAACAAGCCCGGGCCGCCGTCCTAACGTTTTAATGACATATAGAGACCAATATAGGGACAATTTGTTACCCAATCAGCCTAAGAGCACATTTTTGGGATGTGGGAGGAAACCGGAGCACCCGGAGAAAACCCACACAACCACAGGGAGAACGCACAAACTCCCGCAGACACGGGCCCAAATCCATGTGTCTGCACAGCAACAGCGATAGTCTCTGAGCTGTCATGTTGCCCATCTGATGGTCCAGTTTAAGCATACACTAACGACGTGAAGCACGAGGCCACTCCTGAAGTAACCTCCAGGAGCAGCCCTCGCACGACCTGCCGAATGCATGCACCTTGTTGGTCAACAAGGTGGACCGAACAGCCTGTGGAAACAATTAAAGTATTTAAACAGTCCTCCTATATCCCTCTATCTGCAGACCGCTCATGTGGCTGTCCAGGAGACCCTTAAATAACCCTAGCGTGCCTGCTCCCACCACCTTACTCGGTAGTGCATTCCACACCCCCACTACCCTTTGTGTGAAAAAATGCCTTCTAATATTAGTCTTATCTCTAGCCCCCTTCACCCTAAGGCCGTGACCCCTCGTTCTATCTGAATCTAATGGTGGAAAAAGCTTACCACCATTTACTCTATCTATACCCCTCATAATCTTATATACCTCTATTAGATCCCCTCTCAGCCGACGTCTTTCAAGGGAAAACAACCCCAGTGCGTTCAACCTTTCCTCGTAAGACAGCCCTTCCATACCAGGCAGCATCCTGGTAAATCTCCTTTGCACTCTCTCCAGGGACTCCACATCCTTCCGGTAGTATGGTGACCAGAACTGGACGCAGTACTCCAAGTGAGGCCTAACCAACGTTCTATACACTTGCAACATCAAACTCCTACTCTTGTATTTTATACCCCTTCCTATGAAGGCTAACATACCATACGCTTTCTTTATCACTTTTTCCACCTGTACTGACACCTTCAGAGACTTGTGAACCTGCAACCCCAGGTCTCCCTGCGTCTCTATACTCCGGATAGTTTTACCTTTTATCCTATAACTCCCCTCTACATTATTCCGGCCAAAATGCATCACCTTGCATTTATCTGGATTAAATTCCATTTGCCATCTATCTGCCCAATCTGCCCAATCTGCCCAGCCTATCTATGTCCTGTTGTATTGCCTGGCACTGCTCCTCAGTCCCCGCCAATCCAAGTATCTTAGTGTCATCAGCAAATTTGCTGATCACACCACCTACCCCCTCTTCCAAGTCATTTATATAAATCACAAATAGAAGAGGTCCTAGTACTGAGCCCTGTGGCACACGACTAGTGACTGACCTCCAGTTGGAAAAAGAGCCTTCCACTAATACCCGCTGTCTCCTCCTCCCAAGCCAGTTCTCAACCCATCTACATACTTGGCCCTGTATCCCATGCGTCTTCACCTTTTTTATCAGCCTACCATGGGGAACCTTGTCAAACCCCTTACTGAAATACATGTAGACGAAGGCTTGTCCTTCATCAACCATTTTTGTCACCTCTTCAAAAAATTCCACTAGGCTCGTAAGGCACGACCTCCCCTTAACGAAGCCATGCTGCGTATCCCTGATCAGATCACAGCGCTCCAGATGCTCATACATCCTGTCCCTGAGGATCCTCTCCATTAGCTTACCTATAACTGAAGTCAAGCTCACCGGCCTATAGTTCCCTGGATTATCCCTCTGACCCTTTTTAAACAACAGTACTACATTTGCAATCCTCCAGTCCTCTGGGACCTCACCTGTGTCCAAAGAAGAGACAAAGATTTGCGTCAGAGCCCCAGCAATGTCATCCCTCACCTCCCTTAGCAGCCTGGGATAAATACCATCAGGCCCCGGAGCTTTATAAGTCTTTATGCTACCTAAAAGCCCCAACACTTCGTCCCTCGTAATGATTATTTCCTTTAACGGGTCCTCAAAATCCTCAAAGCCGGCACCAGACATCAGGCCCCTCTCCCGCGTGAATACTGACGCAAAGTATTCATTCAGGATCTCCCCCATTCCCTCAGGCTCTAAGCATAGATCCCCTCCTCTGTCCCTGAGAGGTCCAATCTTCCCTCTAACCATCCTTTTGCTCCTTACATAGGAGTAAAATGCCTTAGGATTTTCCTTAATCCTACCTGCCAAAGCCATTTCGTGGCCCCTTTTTGCCTTTCTGACACCCCTTTTAAGATCCCGTCTACACTCTCTATATTTTTCCAGCGCTGCCTCTGTCCCCAATTGCCTGGATCTAATGTACGCCTCCCACTTCTTCCTGACCAAGTCCTCAATATCTCTAGTAACCCACGGTTCTCTAATCCTACCCTTCCCATCCTTTCTCCTTACCGGCACGTGTCTATCCTGCAAAAATTTTAGTTTTCTCTTGAAAGATTCCCACATGTGCGGCGTCAACCTACCCTCGAACAGCTTATCCCAGTCAGTATCCTTAAGATCCTGCCTAATCTGGCTATATCTAGCCCTCCCCCAGTTTAACACCCTTCCCTTAGGGCAGGCTTCATCTTTTTCCATTAATACCCTAAAGCAGACAGAGTTGTGGTCACTATTAGACACATGCTCTCCTACTACAACGTCAACCACCTGCCCTGGCTCATTCCCCAGAACCAGATCCAGTATAGCCCCCTCTCTAGTCGGGCTATCCACATACTGCTCCAAGGACCCTTCTAAAACACACTGTTCAAATTCCTCCCCGTCCGCATCTTCTGCTCTCGGCACCTCCCAATCTACCCCAGGGAAATTGAAATCTCCCTTTACAACTACTCTATTCTTCCTACACTTATCTAAAATTTCCTTACATATCCCTTCTTCCACGGCACGCGGACTGTTAGGCGGTCTGTAGTACACACCCAACATAGTAACCTGTCCCTTCCTATTCCTCAACTCCACCCATAGCGACTCAATTCCTAACTCAGCCATACCACCCTCCTTCTGCACTGCTATGAACCAGTCACCTTGGTTCATGGATCTACAACTCTCATTCAAAGGAGGAGGGAAATTATCAGCAAATCTGAGAGGTATTGGGACTGAGGTTTTTAAAGTAACTTTATGGTAACAACCAATTCTTGGAGAGGGGTTGGGATTTGGGTTTGAATTGAGGAACATTTGTGTAGACATATGGGATTTTTGCCTGTGGTTTTGAAGTAGAGGTTTTCAAAAATGTTATGGTGACTTTATGTGTTTAAGTGAAACCCCACTTAAAGAAGGCTTTTAATTCAGGATAACCAATTAAATGTTAAAAGTATAGAATCATAAAACCCCACACTGCAGAAAGAGGTCCTTCGGCCCATCGAGTCTGCACCGAACACAATCCCATGCAGGCCCTACCCCCATATCCCTACATATTATACCCATTAATCCCTCCAACTTACACATTCCTGGGCACTAAGGGGCAATCTTTTAGCATGGCCAATCAACCTAACCTGCACATCTTTGGACTGTGGGAGTACCGGAGTACCTGGAGGAAACCCGCACAGACACGAGAAGAATGTGCAAACTCCACACAGACCGTGACCCGAGCCAGGAATCAAACCCAGGTCTCTAGAGCTGTGAAGCAGCAGTGCTCACCACCGTGCTACTGTGCCGCCCACCTGTTATGTCATATCACTACTTTAGAGATTATTGTATTAAGGTGTTTTTTTTAATAAACAAGTTTGTGAATGAGCCAAATGCTGTATCTGTGTAATGTTGGCCTTTAGGAAACCCTTTACAGAATATTAATGTTCTTCATAAAGTCAAGTAGGGGGAATGGGAGATGGATCTCTTACATCACTAACCGCTCTGTTAAGGAAAACAGATCCATTCTATAGAGGCCCCCTCACAACCTTGTACATCTTCATCAAATTTCCCCTCAGTCCCCTCTGCCCCATGGTGTACAACCCCAGCCTATCAAATCTTTCCTTATAGTTGCAATTTCCCTGTCCTGGCAACATCCTGGTAAATTTCCTCTGAATCCTCCCTAATGTAATTACATCCTTTCTGTAATTGTCTTTGTGGGCAAAGTATTGGAAAGAATTATTAGGCATAGGATTTATAGTTATTTAGAGAGAAATGAATTGATTGGGGATAGTCAGCATGGTTTTGTGAAGGGTAGGTCGTGCCTCACAAACCTTATTGAGTTTTTTAAAAAGGTGACCAAAGAGGTGGATGGGGGTAAGGCGGTTGATGTGGTATATATGGACTTTAGTAAGGCATTCGATAAGATTCCCCATGGTAGGCTTCTGCAGAAAATGCAGATGTATGGGATTGAGGGTGATTTATCTAATTGGATTAGGAATTGGCTAGCTGATAGAAGACAGGGGGTGGTGGTTGATGGGAATTATTCATCATGGAGTTCGGTTACAAGTGGTGTACCTCAGGGGTCTGTTTTGGGGCCTCTGCTGTTTGTAATTTTTATAAATGATCTGGATGAGAGTATAGAAGGATGAATTATTAAATTTGCGGATGACACCAAAGTTGGAGGAGTGGTAGATAGCGAAGAGGGGTGTTATAGTTTGCAGAAAGACTTAGACAAGTTGCAGAGCTGGGCCGAGAGGTGGCAAATGGAGTTTAATGTGGAAAAGTGTGAGGTAATTCACTTTGGCAGAAATAACAAATGTGTAGAGTATAAGACTAATGGTAGGACTCTTAATAGTGTTGACGAACAGAGGGATCTGGGTGTATATGTGCATAGACCCCTGAAAGTTGGCAATCAAGTCAATAAGGTTGTTAAGAAGGTATACGGAGTCTTGGCTTTTATTGGTAGGGAGAATTTCGGAGCCGCAACGTCATATTGCAACTGTACAAAACTCTGGTGTGGCTGCACTTGGAGTATTGTGTACAGTTCTGGTCGCCATATTATAAGAAAGATGTGAAGGCATTGGAGACGGTGTAGAGGAGGTTTACCAGGATGTTGCCTGGTATGGAGGGAAGGTCTTATGAGGAGAGGCTGAGGGATTTGAGGTTGTTTTCATTAGAAAGAAGGCGGCTAAGAGGAGACCTTATTGAGGCATATAAGATGATCAGAGGATTAGATAGGGTGGACAGTGATAGCCTTTTTACTCGGATGGAGAAAGCTAGCACGAGGGGACATAGCTTTAAATTAAGGGGTGGTAGTTATAGGATGGATGTCAGAGATAGGTTCTTTACCCAGAGGGTGGTAAGGGTATGGAATGCCCTGCCTGCTGTAGTTGTAGATGCGCCAAGTTTGGGGGCTTTTAAGTGGTCAGTGGATAAGTTTATAAAAGAAAAGGGAATGGTTTAGGTTAGAGGGTCATTGCTTTTTCTTAATTGGTCGGTGCAACATCGAGGGCCGAAGGGCCTGTTCTGCGCTATAATGTTCTATGTTCTATGTCATGAAGGGACCAGAACTGCACACAGAACTCAAGTTGTGGCCTAATTATCCTGGAACTGTATCACTCCTGAAATTTATGTTATAACATTTAGCTATAACATTTAGCAAAAAACCCTACCCCTCTCTGATACGATCTCAGTGAAAGTGATATTTTGACCCATTCTATTTATTTATTCGTAAGTTTACATTAACAGTGCAATGAATCTACTGTGAAAATTTCCTCATACTATGGATGGGATTTTACAGCCTCACTCATCTCGAAACCGTAAAATCCCACCCAAGATCAACGGACCTTTCCATAGTCTGCCCCTTGGCCGCCTCAATCCCCAAGCCAGACAAGATGGTAAAATTCAGGTCTATTTAGTGAATTAAAGTGGCCAATAAAATAGTTTATCGACTCTGAATGCCCAAGCCTTTACTTCAATACTCACTGGGAATATTGAATATGGAATATATATGCCAGGATTCGAGTGGAACCTACAGACTCAGCAATTCAATCTATTTTTGGCTTAACCCATGACATGGCTTTGATGTCACCAGAATCAGCCAGTTCCTGTTATTGAAAGACAGTGGAGGAAGAGAAACAGGGAATCAGCATTGTAAAACACAACAAGCAATTACTTAAAACACAGATCTGCAACACAAAGCCACATTGGGCAGAGGTTTCTAGCAAATAGAAACAGCCTTATACACAATTTAAAATGAAACTCGAACAGAAATACAAACTGCACAGAGACTGAGATAGTGGTAGAGGCTGGGATAGAGACAGGGACGGGATAGAGACAGGAACTGGGAATGGGATAGAGACAGGGGTCTGTGATAGAGGCTGGGATCAGGATTAGAGACAGAGATCAGGATTGAGACAGGGACTGGGAATGAGACTGGGAATTGGATTGAGACAGGGACTGGGATTGAGACAGGGACTGGATAGAGACAGAGATAGGGATAGCAATATAAATAATAGAGAAGGGGACAAGGTTAAAGAGTGGGACAGGCATCTAGACTGGGTAGAGACAAGGATAGAGAAAGAGTAACAGGAATAGAGACAGTGATCCGGATTAGAGATAGGAACAGTGATACAATAGGGATTGTAATTGAGGTAGCAATAGTATTAGAGACAGGGATTGAGTCTGAGATATATGCAGAGATCAAGGCAGGGACTGTGATAGAGAGAGCGACCAGGATAGAGACAGGGACCAGGACTGGGGTAGAGACAGAGATAGGGATAGACACAGAATATGGATTAGAAGTAGAGACTGTGTTTGAGATAGAGATAGTGATAGGGACAAGGACCGGGACTAGGATAGAGACAGGGATAGGGCTAGAGACAGGATCTGGATTAAAATAGGGTCAGGGATACAACAAAGACTGCATCAGAGATGGGCATAGTAATAAAGACATGGGCAGGGATAAGACAGAGTTGGGTTTGGGGAATTTTCCCAACTAAGCAGAAGCAGATTTCTGAACTGCAAGTTATTAATGCCCCTGAAATTGACATTACAATGGAATCCTGACAGAACCCTTCAAGATAAAATCCATGAATACACCAACAGTCAAAAGCTGATGTTACAAAGATAGCAAAAAGACAAAATTTAAGGCTTTGTATTTAAACGTACATAGCATTTGTTCAAATGGTCGGTGGGTAGGCATATGGATAACATTGGAATAGTTTAGGTTAGACGGTCATTAGTTTGGTTCCACTGGGTCGGTGCAACATTGGGGGCCGAAGGGCCTGTACTGTGCTGTAATGTTCTATGTTCTAGGTTCTATATTTGTAACTAAAATGAATTATTTTGTTTTTATTTCAATCCAATCAATTCAGAGTCGCAACAAGTTGAAACATTCCCAATCCAAGCTAAGACTGGCTTCTCACCTCCTGTCTTAGCCATGATCTACATGATCCAAGCTGATTGGAGTAGGCATAGCTTCTCCTGGAAGGCTTGATCTCATTTGCATCTTAGCCAAAAGGCTGAGATGCTGCTTTTAAAAATTGCTTCAAATGAAGCTAAAATGTAATGATTGTTAGCACACATTGAAGTAAATAAATATAATCTAATAGCCATTAAGAAGGTATTTCTGCAGGATGACGAGGGTTGGCTGCTGAATACTGAGGGATTTATTACATTCAAGGTGAGGGGACAACATTTTTTAAAATTCATTCATGGGACATGAGCATCACTGGCTGGCCAGCATTTATTGCTCATCTCTAGTTGCCCTTGAAAAGGTGATGGTGAACTGCCTTCTAGAATCCATTTTCTGTGGGTTGACCCACAATGCTATTAGTGAGGAAATTCCAGGATTTTAACCCAGCAACTGTGAAGGAATGGCAATATATTTCCAAGTCAGGTTGATAAGTGTCTTGTAGGGAAACTTGCAGGTGATGATGTTCCCATGTTTCTGCTGCCCTTGCCCTTCTAGATGGAAGCAGTTATGTGTTGAGAAGGTGCTGTCTAAGGATCTTTGATGATATGCTGCAGTGCATCTTGTAAATGCTACACACTGCTGCTACTGAGTATCAGTGGTGGAAAGATTAATGTTTGTAGATGTGGTGCCAATCAAGCGGGTTGCTTTCCACTCAATAGCATCAAGCTTATTAAGTGTTTTTGGAACTGCACCCATCCAGGCAAGTGGGGAGTATTCCATTACACTTCTGACTTGTGCCTTGTAGGTGATGGATAGGCTTTACGGTGTCAGCAGGTGAGTTACTTGCCACAGTATTCCCAGCTCTGGCCAGGTTTTGTAGCTACTGTGTTTATATAGTGAGCCAAGTTCAGGTTCTGGTCAATGGTAATCCCAAGGATGTTGACAGTGAGGATTCAGTGATGGCTACACCATTGAATGTCAACGATGGTAGTTAGACTGTTTCTTATTGATGATGGTCATTGCCTAGCATTTGTGTGGCACAAATGTTATTTGCCACTTGTCAGCCCAAGCCTGGATATTATCCAGATCTTGTGGCATTGAACACGGACTGTTTCTGAGGAGTCACGATTGTTGCTGAACATTGTGCAATCATCAGCAAACATCCCTACCTCTGACCTTATGACCGAGGTCAGTTAATCAAGAAAAGCATTTGTGCAATAGATAGAGATGGCTTTTGTTTATGAGATCAGGATTTATAGTTGGATTTGGGTGGTGATGAGGAATAGTTTGTGAAGCGGTCTTCAAATCCCCAGCAGTAACCACAATATAGAACAAAATATACAAGAAGAAATATTGGGTGCTTATGATATAGAAATATGGCAATAATCATGAGTGATTTTAATCTACACAAAAACTGGAAAAATCAGATTAGCAGTAGAAGCTTAGAAGAGGAATTCACAGAATGTTTTTGAGATAGTTTCTTAGGGCAGTATACTGTACCGCCAACCAAGGAGCAGATTATACTAGAATTGGTATTGTGTATTGTGATAGAATTAATTCATGATCTCAAATTAAAGGCATTCTTAGGTAATAGCAGGAGCAATATGATTGAATTTTACACCCAGTTTGAAAGGGAAAAGAATGGGTCTAAGACTATTGTTTTAAAATTAAATAAGGGTAACCATGTGGGCATAAAGCTGCGATAGCTTAAGTGAGCTGGAACACGAGGCTAGAAGAGTGATTAAAAGAGGAACAATAGCAGATATTTAAGGGACTATTGACAGAATATATAGAATAAGTATATTCTAAAGGCAGGACCCACTAGGAAGTTAAGGAAAGAGCCAAATTTAAAGAAAAGATATTTGATTGTGCAATGATAAGTGACAGGTCAGATATTTGGTCAGAATATGAAGAACATTAGAAAATGACTAAAAGATTAATCAATAGAGAGAAATTAGATCATGAGAGGAACAATACTAAAAACAAAACTGAATAGCAAAAGGTTCTACAGATATTTTAAAAGGAAGACAGTAAAAAAAAAATGAGTATTGGCCCTCTAGAGAGTGAGAGTGGAAAGTTAATAGTAGATAATAAGGAAATGGCAAATTAAATGAACAAATATTTTGTTTCTGTGTTCACTAGAGAAAACACATTCCAGAGATTCGAGAGGTGGAAAGTGACTTGGTGAGATTACAATCAATAGGAAAGTAGTACTGAGTAACACAGTGGAGCTGCAGGCTGACACATCTCCAGGTCCAGATGGACTTTATCCAAAGAACTAAAAAAAATAATGGGATAATAGAAGCATTGGTGTTAATTTTCCAAAATTTGCTAGGTTCTAGAAAGATTTAAACTGACTGAAAATTAGCAAATGTGTCCCCAGTATTCAAGAAGGGAGGGAGGCCAGAAGCAAGAAACAATGGGACCGTGAGCTTGACATCTGTCATGGGGGTGAGGGGGGGTGCAGGGGCAGTGTCCTGAGAGGATTGATCTTTAAGGAGGCTGAAGTTGGACACACTAAAAACTCTAAGTAATTGGGAAGAGTCGGCATTGTTTTGTGAAAGGAAAATCATGTTTATCCAATTTATTTGAGTTCTTTGATGGAGTAATATACACCGTAGATAAAGAGAAACCTGTAGATAGATTTCCAGAAGACATTTGATAAGGTGTCACGTCGAAGGCTACTGCAGAAAATAAAATCTCATGGTGTAGGGAGTAACATGTTAGCCTGGATAGAAGATTGGCTATCTGGCAGAAAATAGAGAGAATGCATAAATGGATCTTTTTCTTATTGGCAAGATGTGTTGAATGGAGCCAAACAGATGTCTATGCTGGCCTCAACCTTTTACAATTTTTATCAATGACTTAAGCAAAGGAAGTGAAGGCCTGGAAGCTAAATTTCCAAATGACACAAAGATAGGTAAGAAAGTATGTTACAATGAGAACATTAGGAGGTTGCACATGGGTACGGATAGGTTGAGTGCATTGACAAAAACCTAGCAGATGGAGTATAATGTGAGAAAACCAAATATGAAAATAAAAACGTTATGCTTCAGTTATATGGAGCATTGGTAAGACCAGAGCTAGAATTCTCTGGTTGTTCACACCAGCAGGATTCTCCGATCCCATTGACAGCACAACCCCACCCATGGGGGTCCCCATTGCAGGCGGTGAGATCAATGGGAATCCCCAATGACAGTAATGAGACGAGCAAATCCTGCCACTAACAAACGATGTGCCACCTCTCGCCAGCAGGAATTATGTGGCTGGGAGGCTGAAGAATTTTTCCCCTCATCTCAAATATAGGAAGTTCACCAGATTGATACCTGGAATGGACAGATTGTCTTATGAAGAAAGGTTGGAGTTGTTTCCACTGGAGTTTAAAAGAGTGAGCAGTGACTTGATCGAAGAATACAATATCCTGAGCAGTTTTAACAAAATGGACATGGAAAAGATGTTTCCTTCTGTAGATGAGTCCAAAACTAAGGGGCAAAGCTTTAAAATTAGAGGGTTGCCCTTTAAGGTCAGAGATAAGGAAAAAAATTATCTTCAAGGATGTAAACTCTCTGGATGGTGTTTTTGGGCTGTGTTCACCACAAGACCAGAAAATCCCACCTGAGGATCTTTTCATTGTCCACCTCCTGTCCATTAGGGGTGGGGTGGGAAAATTCTGCCCTCTGTCTCAGAAAACAGTGGAGGCAGGATCATATAAAATTTATAAGCAAGAGGCCAATAGATTTTTGTTAGGCAAAGAAATTAAAGGTTATCGGGGTGGTTGGGAATGTGGAACTTGAAACACAAGCAGACCAGCCATGATCTCACTGAATGGCAGAGCAGGCTCAAAGGGCCATATGGCCTACATATGTTAAAATTTCATATATTCCCGCTTTCCTTAGAGTGGTTTCTGAGGCCAGCTGGAAACTCCCTGGAGTCTGATGGGAATCCAACTAAGGCAATTAAACAGACAATTGAACCCTTTTTTACTTCAGCTAGAGAAGATGGGCAGAGATAATGTTTTCACCCCTATTGATTGTCTGTAAATAAATCACAAAATCCAATGGAAGGATTGTTACAAAACTTGGTACACAGATTCTATATGACCAAAGAAGAACTGCTTAATTTTTGGTGAAGGAAGGTATGGAACAGGACTCTGGAAATATTCCCAAAGTATCTATTAACACTGAGAAATCAGATGAATTGACATGTTTAGTGAATGTTATGGATTATTTTAGAATGGTGTGGATTAGTTTAGAATGGTGTGGATTATTTTAGAATGGTGTGGATTAGTTTAGAATGGTGTGGATTGTCTCAGCTGATGTGGTGCAATTTGCACAGCTCTCAAACTGCGTGCAGAATTTTCAGAGCAGGTTTTTTGATGTTGATTAACCTGAAACCTCCTGAGTAAAATAGGAGCTCTGAATAATTTTTTTCAGCTTTGTATTTCTTGAGCACCAGCTTTGCAAGGAAGGGCCTCAAGGAAGGCTTTGTAATTGTAATAGCATTGAGTTAACACAGTGTGGCTGAGTATTGCTGTACTAAATGCCTTCTTCACTTGATAATCCTGAATTCAACATTTCCCAGCCTGAATAAAGATTCCACACTATGTCTACATCTCAGCAGGTTGGAGAAAATAAATACAAAGCAGGCATTCATTGCAAAGTGAAACTCAGCCCCAGACATTAACACAATAAAGGTTGGAATTAACAAGTCAGTGATTGACCACAGTAAAGACTTGTCCTCACAGGAGTCCAACTTTCCACCTGACATCACTGATTTCTTTGTAATCAGCATCTTTGTCCAGTCAAGTGTCTTGGACTTCCCTGGGGGTCATCCCACTGTGCTGTCTGTGAGACTTCCTTGTAACATGGGGTGTACTGATTCTGCCGTTTATTGCATGTCTAAGACAATGAGGCAGATTCCTCCAGTCTAGAAGCCTTCACCTGTGTCATGGCAGCCATAACGCTCACAGGCAATGTAGATAAGGCTGCACCTCGAAAGAGGCAATATCCCCAGCATCAGGTCTGGGGTCATGGGGCATCTTACTCACCCTCTCTGAATTAAAGTGTCTTAGACAGCTTAGGCTCCCTCAGCAAGTTGTTGCGACACCTGCAATCTTTGAGAAGCATACTTCTGCCCAGGAAGACGATAGTGCAGTGCTTAGTACTGCTACCACACAACGCCAGGGACCAGGGTTCAATTCTAGCTTTGATCACTGTGTGTGTGTGTGTGTGTGTGTGTGTGTGTGTGTGTGGAGTTTTCATAATCCTTCCACGTCTGTGTGGTTTCCTCTGCATGCTCCCATTTCCTCCACACTCTGAAGAAATGTGGGTTACACTGATTGGTCATGATAACTTGTCCCTTACTGTTAGAGCGTAGGAGGGTAAATTTGTGGGGTTAAGGGGGATAGGATTGGTGTCAGTGCAGGCTTGATGGACACTGCAGGGATTCTATGATTCTAGGAGCAGGTGGCCCAAAGATGTTAAGGTCACAACAGCCCTCAATTTATTCACATCCTGCTCTTCCCAAGAATCTACTGGCAACATAAGTAGGATTGCATAATTCCCATCCAGAGATTTGAACCCAAGTTAATGTTCCCACTGGCAGTATTGAGGATGTGCTGCACTACTGGAGATGCTGTCACTCGGATGGTCCATTAAATTGGGAACCTGTATGAGCTCTCAAGTGGATATTACCGATCCCTTGGCATTATTTGAAGAGCAGTGATGCTTTCCCTAGTGTCATTGTCAACATTTACCCTTCTATCAACCCAAAAGGTGAGTTGGGTCGATGAAGGTGATAATGGAATCAAGACCCTGAGGGAAGAGGGAAGCATGGATAAAGAAAAAAATACTTCATTTCATAAACAAGTTTAATTTAAGTCACAGCTACATATGAGTTTTCAGAGAAATTGAACATAAATAAAGTGTAAACCACGTGTAAACATATTTCGCAAAAGGTCTTTCTGTACAAAACACTTCAATTGATACACAAAATATACTAGAGATGCAAAAAAAAAACTACCTAGCAACTTTGGTGCAAATGTATGTATGTCAATTTATCCCTGTAGCATTTTCCACCTGCTGCTTGGCTTAGTTTAAACGATGCTGAACATCACAGCTGAGAAAAGCCTGATTTCTATCAGTTGACCCCAAACACTTAGTCAACAGCATTTGTTTATCAGAAAAGGAAGAGATAGAGGTGCAGTGACTCAGTGCAAGCTTCCTCGGTATCATTGGCCAGGAGGTACTTTTTAGTTTGATCAATGGACTTAAATTGTGACAATTGCTTCTTTCCACAGAGAAATTTCTGATCTCTTCTAGTCTAGAATGAACTCATCACTAGTACTGTTCATGCTGCAAGGAATATTTGTTGGCCACACAGATCATAAGAGTAGAATTTACCACTGGCATCACTGACATCAAATACTAAGCATGCCCAATTAAGTTTGTATTATTCACCACAAATTTGAATTCAAAATCTGGAATTAAATATCTAATGATGGCCACGAAGCCATTGTCGATTGTCATAAAAAGCCATCTGGTATGTCCTTTAGGGAAGGAAATCTGCTGTCCTCTCCTAGTTTGGCCTACATTTGACTTCAGGCCCACAGCAATGTGTGTGGCTGAGTCTCATAAGCTCTGGAATGGAGGGCAGTTATGGATGAGTGATAAATGCTGGTCAAACCAGCGAGGCTCAAATCCCCTGAATGAATAAAAAACAAATTCATTACTAGTCCAAACAACATTGCAATATAAGTTCTATGTTTGATATGAGCCCAATCTTTTTAAGAAAGAAGGAACATCCTTTTGACTTGTTGCTTCCAGTCATGAGATCTTTTTAACTCATTTGAGACGTCGACACTACCAAGATTAAATCTGTTTATCGAGTAGTGGGACACACTATTGATTGCCCCCCATTAATTCTCTGTTTTCTGACCCAACTTTCTGTAGATCCCCATGGAGATTTGCTGCCTTTCCACCTTCATCGTGAACCTGCCACTTGGTTCTCTGCTTTCCTGGCTAGTACAATGATTCAATGCACATTCCAAAGAGATTTTAAGACAGTTTTTTTTTGTAAAATTTGACTTACAACTGAATCTATCAAAAATGCTTGAAAAAACTATTATTACCCATAATATTAAACTGCAAGAGAGAACCCACTTGGTTAGAAAACAGGAAATGTTTGGGAATTGTCTAGTTATCAGATCAATCTGATCTCTCCTAAGTTCCTGTCCTCGTTGTATGTGTGACTGAATGGTATCTACTCTTCCCGAACCACTCCCCAAGTTGTCTTACAGCATCTATCTGGAGATTCATACAGAAGCAAGCTTGGGCCTACATTCACCATATGGGATCATCTCGTTCCTGTTGTTGGTGTCATTGTAAAGATAACATTAATGATGTAGATTGGCATTGAACTGTGTGAACTTTTAGCCCTGAGTGGTTTCTGAAAGAAAAAAATGGAAGAAATGGAGATTTCTAGAGGTAGATTATAAACAACCTGATTAATCAGGGTTTTTCCTGAATATTAATGCTGAACTGTGTTAGCTGACTGTACGGAAGATGCTGGCGATTATTAATAGCTATTAATTGGACGCATTCATATGAGTGTGCGTGTGTGTGTGTGTGTGTGTGTGTGTGAAGAGGTGGGGCAGGGGGAGAAAAACGTTTCTCAGTTTACAACGTCCCTTATTTTAAATGAGAAGGTTACTTAGTTTTGGAGTGATTAGTACCGTTGAGATCCTTTAAGATTCCATCCTGATTTAGCTCATTGAAGCCACCGCTAACTGATTTGGAACCCCAAACTGCAAAGAAGCAGTGATGCATTGTGAAAACACATCAAGTTGAGCGAAAGTCCATGTAGTAGCACATTTCACAGTTGCTGATCAAGAGTTGAGGAAGATTGGGAAATATTTAAGTGAACCCACTGCACCTCCAGTAAACAAACAGCAGGAATGTTTCAAGTGGACCCAGTTCAAGAAATGTGCTTTGGTTTGCATATCACCAGGGTTCTTGTTTTACCGTGGAAACCACCATCAGAGCCATGGATACAACCCATTGAATTCTTTGAAACCATAGGTTTGAGGGGAGTCATGGGCATTTCCCACCAGAGCAGCCATGAATATTGCCTCCTGACACCTCAAATTACAGGAGATCTCTGTGGATAACATGGAAAACCGTGCAAGGAAAGACTGAAGAGTTACATTAGTTCTCAACTTTTGAGAATCAAAGGTGAATTCAGACACAACTATTCAGTCACCAATAGCCATTGGATTTGATTGTTTCTCCTAGGCCAGTGGTTGTCCATGTCAGTGAGTTGGGGGTTTCCATAGCAATGTCACTGAAAAACATTCAAATCCAAATCCAGTCTAAAAGACAAAAGATAAATTTGTGTTCTCAAAGCAAACAATACAAAAGAGGAACAGAATCTCTCCGTTAGGCTACCACAGTCAGCGTTAGGGCCGCAGTATATGACTACTCTCTATCAAGAGGTCCAAAATGTTTCTAGATTTTACATTTTTTTACAAAAACTAACTTCTTTCTATCAAAAGTAACAATTTATTATAACGTTTTTCATTATCAAAAGAGTTTTTTTTTGACCTGAGCAATCTTTACTAGGCACCTACTCGCTATAACATGTTCAGAAACACACTCTACTTAAACGCTGTAGGAATTGCTTAAATCACATCTTCACCAGGTCTAATCCTTGAGCAATTTTGTTTTTTTATATTCTTCTAACTCAGCCAACATGTAATATATATATTCTTTATTCTGTTGCTTTTGAATCTATTTCAATTTCACCTCATTCAGTCAACTCCAGCAAAATAAACAAAATCTTTATTGAAGTGCTTGTTATACCATTGTTAAATGGCTTCAGTGAGTTATGGTTTCAGCACAGCCACTAATGCAAACCTCACTGCACCCTGTGTAGAAATGCAGGTTGTATGCCATTGTATGTTCTGTATTGTCAATGGTTATTATAAATATGTGGAACGAGATCAATTTTACTACTCCAGTTCTAGCAGTGACTGGCAAATATATGGGGCAAAATGAGAAGAAATTGTATCATATTCTCAGCCCCAGGAAAGTGGGGAAGTGCAAAATATAGTGGTGGAGACAGAACAGTGGAAACTTACAGGTCGCCTTAGCCAGGCCTATAAATCCCTGTAACCTCCATGCATTTATCATGGCTAATCTCCCTAACCTACACATCTTTGGATACTAAGGGGTAATTTAGCATGGCCAATCCACTAAACCTGCACATCTTTGGAATGTGGGAGGAAACCGGAGCAAATCCACACAGACACTGAGAGAATGTGCAAACTCCACACAGGCAGTGACCCAACCAGGGAATCGAACCCAGATCCCTGGCGCTGTGAGGTAGCAGTGCTAACCACTGTGTCACTGTGCTGGCCCTCACAACCAAATAGCAAGATTTCAACTTCTGAGGCTGAAAGAAGGTAATTTATTGGTTGGATTCAGAAGGATCCTGTCGTCCTCTTTTTAAAGAATGACTGTTAGTCTCAGCCCAGGTAAGCCTGGCCAATGACACCTAATTACAGCCGATTGTCTCTAAGTGATCTCCCACAAACAGCATTCAAACTGAGAGTGAATGGGCTCGTCAGTTCAACTCAAACATCACAGATACAGATATCAAGAACTGAAGGACAATTTGTCCTGATGATGCCTGTTTGACAAGCTGGGCTTTTGAAATAATTCAATTATTTCCCCTCACCAGTACCATAGATATCAATCAAACCCACATATTAGTCACTGTGAACTTTATTTAAAATAAAGGAATGTTTTGTCTCTTAATAAATAAGATATAGACCTTAGAAGAATAAACTCATATCTGATTGTCTCTTAACTGATAAAAATATATACCATATTCTGTTGCATAAATATATCAAACATACCCTGAGAAAGCTGTGAAAGCACAACTGGTTATTACTGCAGAGGCTGGATCTGCACGTGATCTACCAGTAATGGCCATGTGTTTGGGAATTTTTTTTTGGTCTGAGTGAATTAATATGAACTCACAAGGATAACAAGAGTGCATTGACAACTTGTCAGATCCTATAACATAAGCTACAAGAAGAGTAAACCAAAACACACACACACACATACACACAGACACATATAAAACAGAGCAGATAACTACTCCAGTGATTGGAAGTACGGTGAATCCACACGTTTGTTGTGGGATTTGTTCCCTCAATGCCATGAAATTTCCTTCTAGTTTGTCCATTAAAGTCAGCTGCCTGCTCTGAGTCCCAATGATAAACCGCATTTGGTGAAGAACTCATCAAATTACTCCCAGCACACGACGACCTCTGTACAATTACAAACTGGCTTCTTGCTTAACCCTGACAGGCAGAAGAGGTGGTGGACTCTGGTGGAATATCATTAAATTGGAATTCTTGGTCCTCTCATGAAAGCCGATGGTTGGAAGATGGTCTCCAGTATTCTTGTGGCCTACCGCACTGAACTGTTCCTCTTTGTAGCCCTTCCCAAGGGCAGAAGCTATAAGCTGATCAGTTACTACCTCTATCTCGGCTGCCGTGGCACCCTCTTCCAGTCTTTCTGCATGCTCACTCATGTCAAACTTATCAATGGTGTCATCAATCCTGAGGAGCTCCTCCTTGGACAATCTGGACACGGAGGCCATGGGGCAGTTGCTTTTCTGGTGAATTTTCAGGCTGCATTGGTGGATGTAGCTCCTGGGACAGAAGTGACACTTGTGCTGTCGCTCCTTGTTGTGCAGACGCCTGTGCAGTTTGAGGTGGACAAATTGGGTGAACTTTGCTGAACACTGCTTGCACTGATAGGGCTTCTCTCCAGAGTGCAGGCGGAGATGAGTCTTCAGATTACTGGTGCTGCTGAAACGTTTGTGACACACCTGTGACAAGGAAAGTTGGAGACATCAGTCAGAATAACTATATAAGAGAGGAGAGACAGAGAAGACACAGAGGAGACTGATAACAGGTATATTAGGCTAGCCTATTTAATAAATTTTCCTAGTTCTACGGAAACAATAAAGTGAAGCTTTTTGTGTATGATTCGGAGACGAGGCCCACCACCAAACTCAGTCAGACAATAGAGATGTGTCCAAAAAGATTGGCCATTTGTCCCAAATTGATTCCACTCTGTGTTAAGTTAATATGGAGGCTAAGATTTTAATGGTGAGCATTTTGCATTCTGCTTCCTGTTTGGGAGTTTGGCAATGGTGGTGGTCTGAATTTTATGGCTATTTATTTTCTTTCCTTTCTTTTCAATTCCACCCCCCCCCCTTTCTCTTGCCACAGGTCTGTGTTTGAGTTACAGAGTCACCAGGCACCAGCTGTGTTCTTACACTTCTCTCAAATCCCTTCAACCATCAGGGATATCAACTGGTGCTTGCTCAGATATAGAGGTGACCCAAAACAGGCGTAACACTGACAGTTTAGCAAAGCCTGTGACCAGTATAGATGGGTGTTAGGGCCATTGCCATCTTTGTCAAGCTCATTTTGTATAGGCCTTCCAGGCACTCTTTAACACACACGCAGATTACACCTGACCTCCCACCGCCACTTCCAGAGTTAATGAATGATGTTTGGCCAGGTCATATATCACAAGCTATGCCGAACCGTCATTTTGCATTTGACAGTCAGGTTTATAGTCCCCCTCATTTCAATGATTGAAAGCACTTTAATGACCTTGGGCAAGCTCTTTGTTTTCGTACCTGGCATTGGTGAGGTTTCTCGCCGGTGTGTACCAGATAATGCTTTTGGAGATGAGCCAGTTGTGTAAATGTCTTGTTGCAGGTGTTGCATGAGAAAGGTCTCTCTCCGCTGTGGACCCTCAGGTGAACCTGCAAGAAATGGAACGCGGTTATACTACAGGATGCTGCTGGTGGCAGGGTTCCGTGGTCCATCAAAAATGCAGTGGGAGCTTCTTTCCCAGACCCAAGGCAGTAGCTGCCTTTATAGGATGGTGACTCATTATTTTTATGGTTCTGGAATTTCGCAGGTTAAAGTCTTTATGCTAAACAGTTCCTTATCAAAGAGTATGTGGTGTGTGTCATGTAAAGGAAAGAAAGAACTTGCACTCATGGAAGACTTCCAAATCTCAGGACATTCCAAAGTGTTTTACAGTCAATGAAGTATTTTTGAAGTGTAATCATGTTGTAAATGTAGGGAGCGCAGAAGCCAATTTAGCACATTCAGGCATCTATTTTCAGTGATGCTGATTCAGAGGTAAATATTTTCCAGACTACTTAGGAAAACTCCCCACCCTGTTTTAGTGTAATGCCTCAGAATATTTCATACCCCCACCGACAGCAGACTCCTCCAACAGAGCAGCACTCCCTCAGTACTACCTATCTAGCTCATTTTTTTCACCGTTGTTTTAATCATTCCATGACTAAGTAGTTTAATCAATAAAACCTCTGTCCCAGCAGCAGAGTTAACATGAGTCACTAAGTTATGCTGAGATTTGATTGTAATGAACTGACAGGTCAGCTTGTTCGGTGCAGCTTTTAATTGAGAGACGGCGAACGTGCCTCGTGAACACGGCTTAGACACAAATTACTCAAAGACTTCCTGTGTCAGAAATTCTCCACCAAATAATTATTTCTCATCTTAAAAATACAGCAACATTTTTCAAACTCATTCTGAGGATGTGGGCATTGTTATCAAGGCCAGAAGATACTGTCCATCTCTATTTATCGTGAGATTGTGAGTGTATCCGCCCCTCCTCGTGAACCGCTATCCTTTGTTGTGGGTTCATACAACCAAATGCCTGACTCGGCCACTCCAAAGGGTGCTTCAGGATCATTCTCTGGATTATTGGTCCAGTGACAGAATCCCCGAACTATCTTACCCAAGTGAAGTGCTGTTGCAAGTGTTGTTCTACATTGAACCCAACTGCCTTGGGGATATTTTAATGTTAAGTTGTGGCATTTCGGAGAATCATATAGCACAGAACTAGACTGTTTGGCCTTGAAAGATCTATAAATTAGTCATATTCCCCTTGGCCCTGCAATTATTTTCCCTTCCGATTTTATTTGGGTCAATAGATCACATACATATAAGTTTATATAGAAATTGAATTCTGCATTGTGACAAAACACAGGCCCAGAAAGAATGAGGGGCAGCCTCAGGTGGACAAAAATGTCATTCACAGGTTAATGAACTATATTAGCTAAGAGGTAAGACATTGTGAACCTCCCCAATACTCCCAGCTCTGCATAATCCCTCTGTTCCCCATTACCCCCAGCTCCCCATTACTCCAGTTCCCCATTAGCCCCCAGCTCCCCAATACATCTGTTTCCCATTACCCAATTACCCCAACTCCCCATTTTCCCTGTTCCCCATTATCCCCTTGTTCCCCCTTACCATTGTTCCTCATTACCCCAACTCCCCATTTCCCCTTTCCCCAGTTCCCCATTTCCCCATTATCCCTCTTCCCCATTATCCCCCAGCTCCCCAATATCCCTATTCACCATTACCCCGTTACCCTCAGCTCCCCATAATGCTCTGTTCCCCATCTACCCCAGTTCTGCATTATGCAATTAAATACTAAGTAAAAGAAGAGACATTAACAGTCTGATCATAATTATTGGAAGGATAAAATCTAATTTTCTTTACTCTTGAGACTATTTTGGAAAAAAATTTAAGCATCTTTTTGCGTGGTGGATTCTATTTTTGGGAGCAGGGAGGAGAAAGTAATAGACTGCAAGGAAAGAGTTACAGTCCCAGCTATTCCCCCAACACTAGCACTGGAGAAACAAACTGAAGTTTCAGCACAGCTGACTCCCAAGCAGAATCAGATCAGTCTTTTTTGCAAATAAATTATAAAATAATACGTACCTTTAAGTTGGATAGCTGGCCAAAAGTCTTTGAACACACGTTGCATTCATATTTGATCTTCCCATTTTGTTTCTTCAGTGGATATGGAAGTGACTTATAACCAGGGGAATCTGCCAGAGAAATCTTTGGTTTGGTCAGATTCATCGCTTTGTCATTTTCTGGAACCCAAGAAGTAGCTTTCAACTGCACCGACAGCTCGGAGGTTATTGAGGTACCTGACGGTGGGGAGCAATTGAGGGCAGTTTCCTTAAGGCCCATTGCTGGGCTGGTGGGTGAAAAAGCGCTGGTGGGGGCAGAGATAAGGACACCCCTTGGTTGCTCGGGAACATGAAGCCTTTGGCTTTCTTCATTGGACAGCGCGACGGGCAGAACAGTTCGGCTCATCATGGGATGAGAGGGGCAGTCGCCGCCCACAAATCCACCACAGACTGGGGCCATTCTGCCAAACAGACTGAGGTTGTTCACATTGTTCAAGGTCGCTGGGGGGTGAATACTGTTAAAACAGGGTGAATAGGTAGGCAATATAAATCTGGGGTAGTGAGGAGAGAGGGAGGTGTAAGGATACATATACTGAGGTTGGACATGACTGGGAGGCGAGTACATTGGGTAGGAGACAAGGCCCTCGGTGTGGGTGTGACGTCCATTCAAATGCAGAGGGAGTTCTTTGTGAAGAGAGGTAGTTGAGTTGGGAGACAGAACCTGAGGGCTTTGTTGAACAATGGGACTTTTTGATCTTTGGTTTGGACTGGTTCTGTGTAGAGGTCTTGTTCGGTCCAGTGGTCTTTCATTGTCATTAACACCATTTATCTTTGAGCTGTTATCTTCTGATGGAGGTTTGGTCACTACATCTGGATAAAGCTTTTTGCTGCAGTCCATTATTTGGTCATCTGGAGTGATGGGTGGTGTATCTCTCTCAATTATTTCCACATCCACCTTTTCTTCCTCATTCTTTGTGTTGTTAGCATATTGTTTTTGGCCTTCTTGAATATCTTCTCTGCTCTGAGGTAGCTGGCGAGCATATTCAGACTCTAGATCTTTATATCCCTTGCCATTATGTTCTGGAACAAAAAAAAAATCAGATTGTTATTTTATGGTATAAGAATTCTTACTAACTGGTGAAGGAGATAAAAAGAAAGACCAGGACTCACGAAGCAAGGTATTGTTAAAGGAGAGCATCTTCTTGGAAGTCATAGTTGAGTAATGCTACACTAAAGATCTAAAAGGCTACCATGGTTCAGTGGTAACAGTCTCACCTTGGTGTCAGGAGGTCACGGGTTCAAGACCCGCTCCAAAGACTTGAGCAAATAATTCAGGCTATTCTAGCTTGAGAATTCTAGCCTCAGGCTGGGAGTGGCACAGTAGCACAGTGATTAGCACTGCTGCCTTACAGTGCCAGGGACCCTGGCTTGGATCACTGTCTGTTGGAGTTTGCACATTCTCCCCATGTGTACATTGGTTTCCCCCGGCTATTCCAGTATCCTCCCTCTGTCCAAATATGTGCAGGTTAGATGGATTGGCCATGCTAAATTGCCCCTTAGTATCAGGGGAATTAGCTAGGGAAATGCATGGAGTTATGGGGATAGGGCCTTGGTGGGACCGTGGTCAGTGCAAACTTGATGGACTGAGTGGCCTCCTTCAGCACTTATGATTCTATTGCTTCATCACAGTACTGTGGGAACCCTACATTATCAAAGCTGTCAACTGTCGAATGAGATGTTAAACCTCAGCCCCTCTCAGATGGGCTTCAAGGATTTTACAACACTATCCAAATAAAAGCAGGGAAATGTTCCCTGGAGTCCTGGCCAAAATTTATCCTTCGACCAACATGAATAAAAACAACCTCACCTGGCCATTATCACGTGACTACTTGTGGGATCTTGCTGTGTGCATGTTGACTATCATGTCTTCTACCAGAAAGTAGCAAGGACACTTTCAAAGTCATTTTTGGCTGCAAAGCACTTTTAAGATGCTTGCATAGCAAAGTTGAAGAACTTAACAACTTGTGGTTACTTGCAAACGTAATGTTATCCTGCATAGTGGGATTTACACTCCCAGAAAGCTATGAGAGCAAGATCGGTGGCTAACAATCAGTCAGAGGTGGTTTTAATGCAAAAAACATAAGGGGAAATGGGTTGAAAAAACATTTATACCGCATCAGTAAAATCTTTACCCCATGAGTGAGCTTGATGGGTACAGCATTCAGTTACACCCATTAAGCTCATTCCATTTAATATATTTTGTCACCCCAGTTCACTTGGTAGCATTCTTGCATCTGAGAATTTAGGGCCAAATCTCACTCTGCAACTACATTGTCACCGAGACTGACATAGCAATAACAGGGTGCAATGAAATATCACTACAAAACTTGATGCTTAGAGTCACAAGTGAAAGAGATAGCAGGAGGGGGTAGACCAAGTGGAGCTGTATTGGAGTAGGCGCCTTCAGGGAGATATGAAGGGGCCTTAGGTATTTAAACATTTTCAGTCAATTCACTCAGGAGCTAGAACTCAATAAGACTCTGAGTAAAAGTGTTTCTGCTTGTTTCTGCTTTCTTGCATCAAAGAAAGATTAACCGCGCTTTGATCTGTGACCAAAGATGAGCCTCCAGATAGGAGGCAAGTTGAGGCAAGGCACTCTGAACCAGAGCTTCCTCTTTCACTGGCCCAATCATTTCTGAAGGGCTTCAGGTAGGTGGGGCCTTGGTGCAAGGGGCTGACTAACTGTGGAGAGATCACAGTCATTCTGAATTGTGCTGAATCATTTAATGCAACTCCGTGGAATTCAGTGACTGAAGGCAGCAAGGGTAGCGGCTAAAAAAAACACTGACGCAGGTAGTTTTAAACCAGAAACAAGAGAGGAATGAGAAAGAAACCAATTGCACTGAGTCATTAAATCTCAATCCTCCACGGTCTCAACTGACAGTGGTGTGATCGAAAGAATTTTTAATTCAGCCTCAAATATTTTGCTTAGGTGGATTGAGCAAGATGATTTTGACATGTTCATCTACCTCAGATCACTGTCGGACGAGTTAAGAATCAACTTTCCCACTCACTGGATTAGTCTGTGCAGCCACGTACCAATACATTGTTTACAGACCCATGACAGAAGGTCAGGGACAAAAATTTATTTCTTAAGACTTATTCTTGATTCTAGATTCTTTTGTATTGCTAATCTGGGCCAGGATTCATGCCACAGAGGTTAATCTGGGCATGGTGGAAACAGTGTACTGGGTGCTTATCACCCTTTAAGTAGAGCAGCCTTATTGACAAGATCAGTCTGGCAAAGCATGGCTCACTTTGAATGATAAAATCAAATGTTACAAATGAGACCATTCAGTCCTTTGGGCCTGTACCAGTTCTTTGGTAAAGGTATCCAATTAAACTAAAACTCCCCGCCCTTTTTCTAAACCCTGATATTTTCTCCCCATTAGGTACTTAGCCAAATCTCTGTGTTTAAAGTCCTTAGAGCTGCTTTCACCCTCCATCAGCCAGTACATTGTAGATCACTATTACTCACGACAGGAGCTAACACATCTCCTCCGTTCTTTTGCCAATTTTCTGAAATCTGTGCCCTCTGGTTCCCGAGTCCCTAAGAACTATTTCTTCCTTTTTTACACAAACAAAATCTCTCAGTAATTTCAAATTGCAATTATCATAGAGTGTAGCAGGGTAGACTGTAGCTGAGTAATGGGGCAGGGCTTATATCTGTTTGAGCAGACTTTCCATTACTTCAATGTTTTTGTCATATACGACTCAATATTTCCCAAAAGCTTCTTGATTAGAGGAAAACAACTCTCGGTACTGCTCCCACTGATCCTGACATCAGCCCTGCGACAAAGCCTCGGAATAAAAATGGAATGGAATGTCTGCTGCATCAACTCTATGAGCTGTGTCCGGCACGGGGTTCAATCTTTTCAAAACTTGTCAAAGCTGGAATGACACAAGTATATCAGTCATTGCAACTTAAACAAACTTGAGCTAATATTTGGTTTTGAGATTGGAATGGTGGAAAAGCACAGCTGCAGTCCTAGAAATATATCTTCAGCACTCGAGAGACTGAAATGACTTTAGAGAGACAATTGCATCCTGTTATAGGCTACATCTTGATACAACTGCCTACCCTAACTGTACAGGGGTCCCATTCATCTATCACCACTGCACTTGCTAAACTACACTGGTTCCCCATCCGGGATCAATTTAAAAATTTTCCTTCTAATCTGCAAATCGCTTTGCGTCCTTACTTCCTCTCTAGCTCTGTAATCTTCTATAAAACTTCTGCACTTGTCCAATGCCGGACTCATGCAAATACCCAGTTTCTCTCACTTCATCACTAGCCTTTAGCTGTCTTAGCCCCCAAGTCCTTCCTAAATATTGCTGCCTCTCCCTCCTTGTATAAGATGTTCCTTAAAACCTACCGCCTTGAACAAGCTTTTGGTCATCTGTCCTAATAGCTCAATGTCACATTTTTGCCTCCCTAAGAAGTGGCTCCAGATGTTTTGCATTAGAAACGTAGTACAAATGGATTGTTGCTCTGTCAGTCAGTGTGTGGGTTTATTTTCGACTTGTCATGTTTAAATGTGATTCATTGTTTTCTCAAATTGAAAGTGAATATTGTACAAAAGAACAAAGTACAGCACAGGAACAGTCCTCCGGCCCTCCAAGACTGTGCCAATCATTATGGCCTAACTAAAAAAACACCTTATGCTTTTACTCAGTCCAAATCCCTCTATTTCCTCCCTATTCATGTATCCATCCAGATGCCTCTTACATGTTGCTAATGTGCCTGCTTCCATCACTTCCTCTGTGCATTTCAGGCACCCACCACTCTTAGTGTGAAACATTTCTGCCGTACATCTCTCTTAAACTTTCCCCCTCTCACCTTGAACCTGTGCCCCCTTGTAACTGACACTTCCACCCTTGGAAAAAGCCTCTGACTATCTACCCTGTTTATGACTCTGATAACTTTGTAGACCTCTTTCAGGTCTCCCCTCAGCCTCTGTCTTCCTAGTGAAAACAATCTTAGTTTATCCAACCTCCCCTCATAGGCAATTCCCTCGAGACCAGGTAACATCCTGATGAACCTTCGCACTGCTGCTTATGAATCACTGAGCACCAGCCATTTATGAATCAACTTATTTAAATTTGGTTTTCAAAGATACATTCCTCTTTAGTTAGAATGTAAATTGCAGACAGGTAGCAAAACACTTTATTCCAGTAAGTCCCCTCAAATCAAACTCAGATGGACTGCATTCTTCCCTGGTTGCAAAGATTCTCAAAAAAAGAATTCTTGATGCTCTCCCAGATGGAGATGAAAGATTCCCTGGCACAGTTTTGAAGAGGAGTAGCAACTTCTTCCTAGAGTACTAGCCAATATTCGCCCCTCAACATCATGAAAAACAGATCTCACTGCTGTTGGCAGCACCTTACTGCACAAAACTAGTTGCTGCATCTCTGAAAAGAGAAGGCAGCATGGTGGCACAGTGGTTAGCACTGCTGCCTCACAGCGCCAGGGATGTGGGTTCCATTCCAACTTCGGGCCACTGTCTGTGTGGAGT
Source organism: Sphyrna mokarran (assembly GCA_024679065.1). NCBI lineage: Eukaryota > Metazoa > Chordata > Chondrichthyes > Carcharhiniformes > Carcharhinidae > Sphyrna > Sphyrna mokarran. The sequence goes on along the minus strand of JAGIQG010000024.1, from coordinate 15,920,000 downwards.
TTGCACATTCTCCCTGCATCACTGTGGTTTTCTTCCAGGTGCTCCAGTTTCCACCCAGAGTTCAAAGATGTGCAGGTTAGGTTGATCGGCCATGCTAAATTGACCCTAGTGTCAGGGGATTAGCAAGGTAAATAAGTGGGTTACAGGAATAGAATCTGGGTAGGATTGTGGTCAGTGCAGACTTGATGGGCCAAATGGCCTCTTTCTACACTGTAGGGACTCTATTAAGAGATGCCTATGCTTTGGAATACTCAAAGAGTGCTTTGGGAATACTCAAGCTCGGGAAAGGTGTTTTAGAAATACAAATCTTGGCACACAGCATAAAATTGACCATTTAGTGGTAAACAATTCTAGAGTTTACTTAGATAGCTTGTGTGGAATCTGCAGAAAATTCACACTGATATAGCTGGAGACATTACTCTGTCATGCAGATGGTGGAAGGAATTTAAAATACAGCCTTTTTTGAAAAAAAGGTTAGTTCACTTTGTCTCTGCCCTGCATTAATATCTGAACAACACTAGCCACAGAGAGCTTAACTAACTGACACCAACTCTAGAAACACAAGCTTGCATGCACAAAGGTCGTCCAGGGTTCAGTCCTTTCAAGCCAACCTTAGCACTGATTTCCCTGTCCGAGATATTCTGCCGTTGAATAACCAAAGGCAATATTTGAGTCAAATAAAACCTCAGAATTGTTTTTGGATTTTGCAGTAATGTGGAACTGACTGACTGACATTCAACCCTACTTTCTGTTTCGTTTTGAATGGCCTGAAACTGCCAGGAGGGACAGGGACCACGTTACTGGAAGGGGCTAACACTGCAAATATTGCATATTCTTTTCCTAGCTGAAAGATGTGTCTTCTCAATCTCTGAACTGAGCATCCTTTTCTTCCTCCCGAAGGCTAGTTATTCATTTGTTGTTTATTTATCCAGATTGCTCCTCCTCTTCCTTGCTGACAGGGATTCAATCTTGCTGAGACACATATAACAGTAAGCAGTCTGACAATATCAGGTTTAAGTCCAACCGATTTATTTGGTAAATTGGTTGGACTCAAACTTGGTGTTGTCAGACTTCTTACTGTGTTTACCCCTGTCCAACGCCGGCATCTCAACATCATGATACATATATCAGTTCAGATGTACAGAGGTATTGGAATTTAGGTGCACTCAACATCCCACTCAACTGGCTATCATTTTCAAGAGAGTTTGGACAACAAATTCATGGAATCATAGAATCCCTACAGTGCAGATAGAGGCCATTCAGCCCATCAAATCTATACTGACAGCAGTTCCACTCAGGCCCTATCCCCAAAATTCCACACATTTACCCTGCTAGTCCCCTAATGCTAAGGGGCAATTTAGCATGGTCAATCAACCTAACTCATGCATCTTTGGATTGTGGGAGGAAACCAGAGCATCCGGAGGAAACTATTGCAGACACTGGGAGAACGTGCAGACTCCACACAGACAATGACCTAAGGCTGGAACTGAATCCAGATGTTCAGTAGTGCTAACCATTATGTCACAGTGGCATATATAATATCTTTAGCACAATAAAACATCCCAAAATGCTTCAATTATCCAGCAACACTGAGCCACATAAAGAAATATTAGAATCGGGTGCCAAAACTTGGTCAGAGACACATTATAAGATATGTCTTAAGGGAGGAGGGAGAGGTAAAGGGGCAGAAGGGATTGGAAAGGAAACTTCAGAGCTAAAGGGTTTAGCAACTGAAAGCACAGTGGTTAATAGTGGGGCAAATGGATTCGCAGGATTAAGGAAAGTGGCTTTTTTAAGAGGGTTATCAGACAGGAGGACGTCACAGATATAGGCAAGGGACAAGGGCCATACATGAATTTGAAAACAAGCAAGGGAACCTTTAAACAGGAGTCAATTAGTTCATCAGACACATGGTAATGGTGAACTTTAGAAGATGGGCTGCAGCACAGAAATGGATATTGTTATGGTTTTGAGCTTTGGCTGGTAGGATGTTGCAATTGAGTGCGCTTTCCCCCATCACCCTCAGACATTGTGCATTGCTCAGTGGGGGCACTAACCTGAAACAGGCACTTTACTGGATTTCCCCCTTTCTAAGCAGCCACAAACTTCAGTGATACAGCCAAACTGTCCGTTATTAAAAGGAAGCCAGTTAGCTTCGTGCTGAGCAATAAAAGAGTAAGTTACTGAGTGAAAGCAAGCCGGGCTTTACTAATATTCCAGGATAGGGAGGGGGGGAGTGTGAGGACAAATTAATTTTTCAATTTGTGGCTGTGATACGTAATAGAAACCTGTTTAGCAGGACAAACACTTGTCAAACCACATTTCAAGACAAAAGAGGATTGTTGCTTGTTACTCAACCAGCAACAGCAAGGCGCCAGCTTCTAAACTGATATACAAGAGAAAGCTGGGATGGGATGAAGTCCGTGCTTTTGTGAGGTGTGATCAATGACCACGGGGTAAGGTGGTTCTAGCCAGATTAAATGACTATAGAAAGCCAAGTAACATATTAGTCATGAAGCATTTCAGATATAACTTGCGTATGTAACAGATACACACACAAACATGCACACACATGCATACACAGATGCACACAAACACGTACACACATGCATACACAGATGCACACAAACACGTACACATATGCACATACACACAAATACCTAAGCACACAAACATGCACACACACACACACAAATATGTACACATACTTATACACACATGCACACACATATACACAAACACACACATATATGCATACACACAAACACGTACACATGCATACATACACATGCACAGACGGTCACGCATTCTCCCTTACTCTTGCCCCTTTCCTCAATATTGTTTCATTCGCACTTTGCCTGTTTAAATTTGAATGCTTTGGAATCAACGTCTCTGCCCACAAGTTTCAGAAGTATTATTTTTGAAGCAAAACTCAGAAGGGTTAGAGGGCGGCACGAGAACAGCAACCGCATCTAACAGTTTCAAAAAGAGATTCTGTTAAAATGTTATGTGATTACATTGCGACTGATCTGTGGAATGAAAATAAAAGGGATTCTGGCTATTCTTTTTCAAAAGATGCAACAAGCAGGAGGGATTCAAAGGAAAAGGAGTCAGGGAGGGATACAAACTGCTCCTGTTTAAGATGTGAAGGTGTTAGAAAGGATGCAATAAAGATTCACAAAAAAGGTTCCAAGGATGAGAGGTGGATAGATTGGCAAGATTAGAATTGTTGTTCTTGAAGAAGAGAAGATTGAAAGGAGATTTGGTAGAAGTATTCAAAGTCATGAGAGGTCTGGACAGAGTAAATAGAGAGAAACTGTTTCCATTGATGAAAGGATTGAGAACCAGAGAACACAGGTTTCAGGAGTTTGGCAAAACACTGGCAAAATGAGGAGAAACTTTTTCACAAAGTGTGTGGTTAAGGCATGGGTGGCACGGTGGTTTAGCACTGCTGCCTCACAGCAGCAGAGACCCGGGTTCAATTTACATTTTCCCTCTGTCTGCGTGAGTTTCCTCTGGGTGCTCCGGTTTCCTCCCACAGTCCAAAAGACTGTGTGTGCTAAATTCTCCCTCAGTGTACCTGAACAGGCGCCAGAGTGTGGCGACTAGGGGATTGTCACAGTAATTTCATTGCAACGTTAATTTAAGACTACTTGTGACACTAATGAATAAACTTTGAAATTTTTAGAACAAACTGCCTGAGACTGCGATGGAGACAATTCCAGTCGAGACATTCAAGAGGGACTGAGACTATTCGTTGGGGGCGGGGGGGGAAACAATGTGCAGGGCCACAGGAGAAATGCCAGTGGCTAAATTCCTCTCTTGGTGAATACACTTGGTGAATAATGGGCTGAATGGTCCTCTTTCTGCTCTGTGATTCTGTTTTGAAATTTTCGGCAACCTGCCCGCTTGGTGAAGAGTGGGGTGCCTTCTGATCAGCAATGCAAGAGAAGTGCACATCCCTCCCAAAAGATTTGAAGTGTTTCCTCCGGGGGAAAGTACAAAGGACCTTGGGTTGCGGGAGGAGTGGAGAGGGGGGTGGATTGTTTGAAATTGGAAGTTACTTTTTTTATAGAGGAAGAATTAATCTCACCAGTCGCACCTCGAGTTAAAAGAGAAAAAATTTTCAGGTAATCAAATCTCCTGGCGTTCCCCACTGACTGAACGCCAACAATAAACTCCCTGCCAAATCTGCTTCTCACTTTCCCCTCACTTGATCGGGGGCGGAACACAAAGCAAAGAGGTCCCTGTAGACTGAGGCTACAATGAATGGAATTTCTCTTTACACCGAATTCAAACCAGGTTTGATGGCTGATGCGACCCTCCAGAATTCCTGTTCGGGTACCGCTGTTGGGACACACAGGGGTGACAGTCCCTTCTCCCATCCCGCTTTCAAATGCCTAAATACCTGGTGCCAAGCGCGGCTCCAGTGCCCAGGACTAAAGGCGGTAATAAATACTAACATGCGTTAGCTTTCTGAATGATATCAATAATGACAGCTCGTCACCCTGAACCCATTCCAATCGGAACCTCCCTACATTACCAGGGGTCAGGAATGTCCCTCAGGTACTGAGGTGAGAGGATCATCTCTGTCCCCGTCAGTATCCCGCTGCTTATCCGATCCGATCCCCCAACACTTACTCCCTCACTCCCTCTCCCCCAGCTCTCTCTCACTCCCTCTCCCCCAGCTCTCTGTCACTCCCTCTCCCCCAGCTCTCTCTCACTCTCTCACTCCCACTCCCCCGGCACTGTCTCACTCTCTCTTCCCCAACACTCTCTCACTTCCTCTCCCCAACACTTTCTCCCTCTCTCTCCCCACACATCTCCGGGCTGTTACACACACAAATCCGCTCCCCTGCAAGGCGGGAGGTGAGGGGTGGGGGGTGTTGGTTCTATTTCTCAAGTCGACGAATCATTGTAAATACAGCACTGAATACAGAGAGTTACTGTCAGTACTGGGGGCAGGGTCAAAATATTTACAAAGCCCTGACCAGGAAGGTGAGAAAGGGATAGCAGCAAACTCTAGAACTGGAGAGAGTATAGAAAGCATTCTCTCTGTGACTTACCTGGGGCTCCTGCCTGTTCCTGGGATTCAGAGGACTGCATTAACTGGTGGGAGGGAGGGGTAGCTCAGAAATTGGGAAAGTGGTTCCACTTAATAACCGTCATCGTAAGCCATAAATACGTGCCTGTTGCACCTCCAGCAATGTAACGGTGTGTGGGCAAATTATTCAAATTATTCAATTATTCTAACTTTCAATGTGAAGGGAGAGATCAGAACAGGGTCCTCTTGGTACACTGAGAGCAAGGGAATCATATTCAAATAACACACAAAACCGATCCACTTCATACAAACAGGACCAAATTCTTTCAAGAATATCCCCTCACTCCCTTCTCCCCACACACCCACTTCTCCCCTCACATCCCTCTCCCCTCATAACCACCTCTTCCCATACAACCCCCTTTTCCCACACATTCCGTTTCTCCCCACACATCTCTGCCAACTAATCCCCTTTTTCCCCACATCTCTCCCTACTCATACACCCCCTCTCCATCCACAGACTGCCCCTCTCCCCCCCAACATACCCCCATACATACACCCCCCTCTCCACCCACTCACCACCCCCTTCTGTACACCCCCTCTCCAATCAAAGATCCAAACAAGACACAAGAAATCAGGTAGCGTTTGCTGAGACTCACTGAGATTTAACATCAACAGGTCAGCAGTCGGAGGATAGTTCAGTCTCTGGGCGAACTCTCGGCTGTACCAGACCAGCAGCTCATTACTGGGAGGGATGGGCTTCACTGTGTAGAAGTAAATATCTGTGCCGTTCTGACAGGCCACCAGATTCTGCTCCTCGGGCGAGTGCGCAGGGTTCACGTACCGCATCCAGTTACTCTTACACACGTTGTAGCCGTCCAGAAAGTGATGGAGTTTCCCGGAGGAATAGACCTGGTGGCGACATTAAACGAACAGGGTTTAAGAAAAAAGGAATTTGCTGACGAAGAAAAACAAGAAAGAGAGGGGAAAAAAGGTGAACTCGAATGTCACCTGCAATTCAGATCGACTTTGAAATGTTTTAAGTTGGGGGAAAGTAGTCAAAAACAAAACGGGTTTAACAACCTGCTCCATGTAAATCACAAGCCCCACTTTTGCAAAGCGCTTGTTATTGGGAGTGTGCAAGAGAATAGGGAGCACAATCCTTCACACCTTCCTGCTTGTCAGATTGTAATGAGCCTGTCGCAATGTCATGATAACTGAGCTATTTATCAGAGTTATCACATGGGTGGCAGTGAGCTCATTTGGTGACATCATGTTTCTGAGGGTTGGATCTTCCTCTGTGTGTGTCTCTGTCTGTCTGTCTGTTTCGCTGCCTCTCTCTCTTCCAGTCTTGAGTTTTTACAACTTCAGTTACCCACCCTCCTCCCCTCCCCCGCAAGCATTTCTATTCTGAACTCAACACAATTCCTGTGTGTGTGTGTGTTTTGCCAGAGAAAGTATAACAGGAAGAAAAGTCACATCACAAACGGTGCGGTCATTCAATTCTTTAGAATACGGGAATGGCGTTCAGCCAGGGGATTTTGATCAAGGCACAGGAATCGACATGCAAACATTGATTGTATCTGTAGCAGCTTCTTAACCTTTTTTGGCCAGATTTGTGCGGCAGGAAGGAAGGTGGTATCAGTGTTATGCGACCCCACTATTTCTTGCTGTTTTGGTTTGAAGCATACCAAGCTGGCGTGGACAGCTCAGAGAGGTAGCGCCGCTGTTGAACGGGGTCGATTCCATACCTGCCTTCGCCATTTCCCAATGCAGCACAGGTCTGTGCAACAACCGACACAGTTCAGACTGTTGCGATTCTGGACTTAAGCAGGTGTCACTTCGTTTTCAAGATTCTGCTTCCCACTTTATCGCGCCCGCACACACTGACTCTCGCTGGAACACAGTTCCACACACACACACTGGCTGTCATTGGGGTACAGTTCCACACATACACACTGACGGTCACTGGGGTACAGTTCCGCACACACTGACTCTCATTGGGGTACAGTTCCTCACAGACACACTGACTTTCACTGAGATACAGTTCCATATACACTGACTCACTGGGCTATAGTTCCACACATACTGACTCTCACTGGGGTACAGTTGTTCACAGATACACTGACTCTCACTGAGAAACAGTTCCACATATACTGACTCTTACTGGGGTTCAGTTCCACACACTGACTGTCATTGGGATACAGTTCCACACACACTGACTCATCCTGGGATACAGTTCCACACACACTGATTCACGCTGGGATACAGTTCCAAACTCACTGACTCTCACTGGGATACAGTTCCACACACACTGACTCATCCTGGGGTGCAGTTCCACACACACTGATTCACACTGGGATACAGTTCCATACTCATTGACTCTCACTGGGGTACAGTTCCACATGACTGAATCGCATTGGGAAACAGTTCCACACTCATTGACTCTCACTAGGATACAGTTCCACACACACGCTGAGTCTCACTGGGGTACAGTTCCACACACATTGCTTTTCATTGGGATACAGTTTCAAACACACACTGACTCTCACTGGGGTACAGTTCCATGCACACAAACTTTCTGGGATACAATTCCACGTACACACACTGACTCCCATTCGGGTACAGTTCCACACACACTGACCCTCCCTGGGGCACAGTTCCACACACATGCACACACACACACACACAGACTCTCACTGGAGTATAGTTTATAGTGACTCCCACTGGGATACAGTTACACACACACACTGCATTCCACTGGGGTACAATTCGATACACACTAACGCTCACTAAGGTACAATTCCACTCACTGGGGCACAGTTCCACACAAACTGACTCTTACTGGGCTACAGTTCCATACACACACAGATTGGTTCTCAGTGGAGTTCACTGGATTTCAATACAATAATTAGTAATAGTGCAAAATATCCCCAAAGCATTTACGATAGCAAATAGCAAACACAATTGAATAGGTGACAAGAGGCTCTGTTTTAGGGGTGTCTTATCAGTGAAAGATGCGAAGCGACAAAGGTGCTAATAAGGGAACTCCAGGCCTAGGGGTCTAGACAGCTGAACTCATGGTCAGCAATAATGGAATGAAAATTGGTGATGTGGCAGATTCAAGTTTGGGAGAAGTGAGGGGGCACTGGGGCATAGTTCCACTTTCTATTCTACAGATCCTGCAAACCTAGGTGCTCAATGCTGGCAAATTATTGAACCGCATTGCTGTTCATTCTAATCTCAAACATATGCAGGCACAAGCACCTCTCATATGGGGTTGGGGCTTGGTGGGTGATCAGAAGGAAGAAGCATGGCTGATTTCCCATCTGTCTCTTCCTCCCAGCCCCAGACTGTGAATACTGAGGCCTATTGCAAGCTTGGTGAGCCGAATGGCCTCCTTCTGCACTGTAGGGATTCCATGCTTCTATTGGAACATTGACAGCACTGCAGAGTATTGAGCTAGAATCGTCAACCTCCAGCTGCCCAGGTATTACCCAAGGCAGGGACGTTATTCAGGAAATATCTGGCAGAATTATAAACAGGCAGCACGGCAACATAACGATTAGCACTGCTATTTCACAGGGACCCGGATTCAATCCTCACTTTGGGTCATTGTGTGCAAAGTATGCACATTCTCTCTGTGTCTGCATGGGTTTCCTCCGGGTGCTGCAGTTTCGTCTCACAGTCTCAAAGATATGCTGGTTAGATGCACTGGCCCTGCTAAATTCTCCCTCAGTGTACCTGAACAGGCACTAGAATGTGGAGATAAGGGGATTTTCATAACAACTTCATTGCAGTGTTAATGTCAGCCTACTTGTAACTAATAAATAATAAATAAAGATTTAACTATCAGTCTTTCCAAAAAGACTCTCTCTGGCCAATATTTGGGTTTGCCAAGGGATTTTGCTTTACAGAGCCCTGTCAGTGCAAGGTTGTACATCTAATACCGTGACCCACATTCTCAACGGGCGTGAAATTGAGGAATTACCCTGACTTTTTGAAACGAAAAACGTTAACTGCCACAAAGAACAACTAAGAGAGAGAATGGAAAGCACAGGGGGTAATGGGCTGTCACACTTTGATTTAACAATCTCAGTGCTCTGCTCCCCAATGGCAGTGAGTCAGCACCTACACAGCTCAGAGTATCCCAGTGACAGCATCCCAATTCCCCCAGTCACCAGCAATAAAGCCCAACTTGACTTCTAATCCTGTGCGTCAAGTTTCGTATTGTCAAAGCAGAACAACAATTTGCTCTAAGGTAGCAATTTCACCGTTATTCCTCAGCCAGACGTCACCAGAAATTCTGTGGCTTTAAAGTGCTCTGTCAACTTTCCCCTTAAGCTATGTGTGCACATTTGCACGGCTCACCTCATTCAGTCCCCTGGGTTATTTCGAAATCTGGGAAAAGAGCCGGAGAATCACTGCAGCAAAGCACGTGCGGATATTTTACCTCAACTGGGATTATTTACAGTGTTTGCTTAATTCTTGCAGAATATTCCGGGACTTTGCTGCATGTTTATTGTTCCTCCAACTCACCCCCAAAGGAGCCTGAAACCTGGTTTATAACCGAGTAGAGGAAGAACTGGGTGTCGGGGGAAGGGAAATGCCACTTGCTAGAACAAACTTTCGGATGTGATGCCCCACGCAGTCAAATAGCGGGCTGCGCCACTTGCCACAGCAAACCTTGAGATGTGATGCCCCACGCAGTCAAATAGCGGAGGGGGGCGGGGCGCTACTTGCCAGAGCAAACTTTGGGATGTGATGCCCCACGCAGTCAAATAGCTGGGGCGGGGGGGGGGTTATGCCACTTGTCAGGGTAAACTTTGGGGTGTGATGCCCCACGCAGTCAAATAGCCGCTCACCATCCGGGCTCGCCCACTCGAAAGAACGGCCAGTTGGATGGGGTGTTGGAGGACATCACAAGATTTGCACTCAAACCGAAGGGTGGAGGAGGGAGGGAGTGTGGAGGTGGGGAGTTGGTGAGATAAAAGGAAGATGATGGAGAAGAGAAACTGCAACACAATAATAATTCTGAAATATGTATTTATATCTACCAAAATTTCTGAGGGATTAAACTCTTGAGTACTCGAAACTGGAAGCGACTGTCTGTAACGATGTTCCATAAATGCTTAACGGGTTATATCGAATTGCCCAGTGACGCTTTTATTAATAGAGAATAACTGCATTCACACCTCCCTTGAGGTTGAGAGCAATTCGATACAAGGGCTTTAAATAATAACCAAATCCAATCCTGCCGCTGAATCCAGACAGTGGTTCAGAATAGTTCCAATATGAGGAAATTAAGAGTGATGTTTCTCTCTCAGTTGCCCCCATACCGCGCCCCCAACCTCCCATGCCTCCCCGCAACTTCCTTAAATTAAAACCTGAAGTCCATTGCGATGAAAGGTAAAATTGATACAACGAATTAAAAGTCAAACAGCCCGAGCTAGAATCTGATTTAATCCCAAAACCAACTGCAAACATGGGAAGGTAGTTAAATAGTTTAAAAAGAGGTAAGGAATGCAATTTCTAAAAGAGTCGTTGAAGAGCAGACCCAAAAATGGGTCCAAAAGGAGTCGACGTGACGATTGGGGTTGGGGGTAAAGTCCCATCAGAATCACAACGGCTTGCGTTTTTTTCTGAATGAAATAAAGCGAAATGAGACAGACAGAATTTCCTTCGCGATAATCCTCAGGCGGCCAGCAGAGGGCAACCAGGCCAAAATGTGAGTGAGCTGGATCATGGTATCACAATCATAGAATCCCTACAGTGCACAAAGAGACCATTCGGCCCATCGAGTCAGCATCCTCACTCCCACAGGGTATCTTATCCAGGCCCTTTCCCCCATCTCCACTTATTTACCCCGTTAATCCCCTCAACCTACACATCTTGGGACACCAAGAAGCGACTTAACATGGCCGATCCACCAAACCTACATATCTTTGAAGTGTGGGAGGAAACCGGAGGAAACCCATGCAGAGATAGGGAGAATGTGCAGACTCCACACAGTCACCCAAGCCGGGGAATTGAACCTAGGTCCCTGGCACTGTGAGGCAGCAGTGCTAACCACTATGCCACCTGCCATCACTGAATCGCACAGCACAGAAAGAGGCCATAATAGTGCCTGAACTAGCTCTTTGAATGGGTTGCCTAATGAATCATAGATATCCTACAGTGCAGAAGGAGGTCATTTGTCCAATCGAACCTGCAATGTCAACAGTCTCACCTCAGCCCTTCCCATGTAACCCTATTTCCCAGCATTTTTCCCTCCTTTAAACTCTGAACGTTCATCCTCTTCAAGTCTAGGTCCAAATGTTATTTTTCGAAAGTTTACTTTTCAGCTATTGTGTTCTAGATCTGAACAAAGAAAAAGTCTCACAACACCAGGTTAAAGTCCAACAGGTTTATTTAGAATCACAAGCTTTCGGAGCACTGCTCCTTCCTCAGGTGAGTCAAGGCCTGAACAAGGCTGTGTGAGAAAATAGCACTCCTCGTCTCTCGTCTGGTTCCTTTGGTCAATTGTTTTAAATCTAGGTCCTGGTAATGAACCCACTCGCCAGAACAAACTTCTTCTCCTTGCCTAACTGCTCTATCAAAAGCACATATCATTTTGAATAAATTTTAACCTTCTCTACTCCAAAGAGAACAATTTCAGCTTTCCCACTCTTGTTATATTTGTTCATGGAGTGAGAAAGTCATTGGCACAATTAGCAGTTTTTGTCTGCCCCTAATTGCCCTCAGGAAGGGCAGCAGGCCTTGCAATAAAGAGGAACTGACACTGAAATTGAAAACAAAACTTCCATTGAGTCAGACTTAAAAAGCAGCCAGTGTGCGTCTGTGTCTGTTTATCTTCCTATCCTACAGGATGCTGGAGGTGTAAAAGGTGCGAGTTCTACAGTTCTTACTCTTTCTAAATTTGAGAAAGTCCCTCCCTCCCCACCAACCCTGGTTTTAGTTTGTTGATCTCATCAAGCCACCACTTTGCAAACAAAACAGAGAAGTGGGCTGGTCATTCTGTACTAATCCCTGTTTTTTGGAAAACTGATAGCATTTTTCCCAAGTGATTCGGTGAGCCTGCCTTCTATTACTGCATTGCACTCTTGGCCAATAATGTTGTCATACATTCATTATGAATTTCTACAAGCTGTAGAAATGTCAGAAGGTTCAGATTAATCCCATCCTCCCCATCCCACCCCTGGCTCCCTCCTCCCCTCCATCTTCACCTTAAAAGCTTTTAAGGGGACTGCTGGAAGTTACCACCAAAGAGACACATTTCAGAGAAGATAGTTGGCTGAATGTGGAGTGCGGTGGCACAGTGGTATGTGCTGCTGCCTCACAGTGCCAGGGATCCGTGTTCAATTCCAGCCTTGGATCACTGTCTGTGCGGAGACTGCATGTTCTCAGTGTCTGCATGAATTTCCTCCTCCTGTTTCCTCCTGCACTCCAAAGATTTACAGATTTGGTGGACTGACCATGCTAAATTAGCATTAGTGACAGGGGTATTAGCGGGGTAAAAACATGGAGTTACAGGATAGGGTCTGGATGGGATTGTTATTGGTGTAGACCCAGTGGGCTGAATGGCTTCTTTCTGCACTGTAGCGATTCTATGAGTGCGCCTCTTGGCTCTATAGGGACCTAACAATGGTGAAGACCATTGTTAGGTCCCTCTCACCCAATCACTTGCACCTTTTACTAGCTGATCCCACCCTGCCAATTACTTGACCCCATTTCCTGGGCTGACCTACAAGTGACAAAATAACCTGGAAATAAAATCCTCTTCTAGGGAATTCATGTAAATGGGGCCCAATACTTGTTGTCCCTCATTTATTTCCTGTTCAAACTGGCAAACCAGGTTTCTGGGCCTAATTCATCTATATGGAGCTGTTAATCCCGGGGATTATGAATGATGCAAGGTCGGAATGTTGCTGCCCATCTGACTGGATGCCTGTTGCAAGTGGATAAAACAGCAGTCAGCTGGTTTTTTGAAGCTGAGTGTCACACAGCAGCACTGGTGCTGCTAGACCTGCTGAGCTTTCCCCAACATGATATGTTTTTAATTCACAGGGCAGAAATGGGTGCATGTCACCAGGTTCCTTGTCTCTTGGTCTGAGCAGCAATGCCTAAAGAGATGCCTCACACAGCCTGAAACACCTTCCAACAAAATGGGAAGTTTGTCATTGCAGTCATGTCAGGCTGATACCTGCCCAGATCCCAGTTATGTGGAGCTTCTGCTTCACGATTGTAGTTAGTATCCAGCTGGAGTGTGCCAGCTTGAGCTTTGCCAACTGGTTGTTGGATTTAGCATCTGACAATCTCAGACTCACTCCATCCATCTTCTTGACAAATCCCCCGACCTCCTTCTCTCTTTAGGAACAAATCCAACTATCTCTCATCCCTGTTGGCACTTGATGTCCCTGTCCGATAATTCACTCCACAACTCACAAAGTGAAAAATTTCCCCCGAATTTTCTTCTTAGTCACTTCCTGATTTTTAATCTGTCACACCAGGATTTGAACTTTCACCACACTGTGCCCAGATCAACCATTCAGAACCACAAAAACCTCAAGTAGCTCATCTCAAAATCACCTCTGTGCCAAACAGAGTCATGTCAACTACCTTGAACATTCTTCATGACTAAAAATTATTGAAAAATTCCAGGGATCGTTTTCACTGCTTCCCACTGGACCCCTTCAAAGCCCATAACCTTTGCCTAGTGATCAGGAAGTCAAAATTGATCACAGTCCTCCAGGTGATCTCTAAGAGTAACAATATTTCATGTGTTCTACACCTCTGCCACATTCTCACTCACCCAAGGAATGTGCAATCGATCTCATAGACCTTTCTATAATACTGTCAGCCACGGCTCAGTCCCATAGCTGCATCAGATTTGCGGTGGCGCGGTGGCACAGTGATTAGCATCGCTGCCTCACAGCACCAAGGACCTGGGTTCGATTCCCGGTTTAGGTCACTGACTGAGTGGAGTTTGCACATACTCCCTGTGTCTGCCTGGGTTTCCTCCGGGTGCTCCAGTTTCCTCCCACAATCCAAAGATGTGCGGGTTAGGTGAACTGGCCATGCTAAATTGCCCCTTAGTGTCGGGGGGCTGACTAGGGTAAGTGCATGGGGTTATGGAGATAAAGCCTGAGTGGGATTGTGCAGACTCGATTGGCTGAATGGCCTCCTTCTGCATTGTAGGAATTCTATGATTGTGGGCTTCAAGTCTTGCTCCAGGAATTGGAATACCTGCTCAAGGGTCCAAGTGCATTACTGAGGATATGTTGCACTGTGGGAGATGTTATGTTTTGGAGATGTTTGTTGGCCGAGTCTGTTCTCGCAAGCGATGTAAAGATTTCGCAGCACTATTTAGAGGAACGGGGGTGTTCTCCGTGGAATGCTGGCCAATATTTATACACTATCCAAGCTAACATCACGAAAATAGACCATAATATTTTAGCAAAATACTGTAATGCTGGAATCTGAAACAGCAGAAAATGTTGCAAAATCTCAGCAGGTCTGACAGCATCTGTGGAGAGTGAATGGAGCTAACATTTTGATTCTGGATGACCTACTGTCAGAGCTGACCATTACTACCTTGCTGCTTGTATGTGCTAATTGGTTGCCACACTTCCTGCTTTACATCACTAGGTACACTTCAAAAGCAATTAATTGGCTGTACACCGCTCTCTGTCCTGAGGATGGGAAAGATTTTATCTGAATGCAGATCCTTTCCAACCTTGGTGAAGGTACAAGTATCTGATCAGCAACTGCCAATGGCCTTGACTAACTTACCCTCCAGAAATACTTTCGATTTATACTCTTTGGGACATTGTCTTTGGTGTAGATATCCCCAACCAGTGGCCCAAAACGTGTCCCTTGGGGGATGTATTCCCTGCTGATTACTCCAATCACCTGTGGGTAAAAAGAAAGAGGCATTGGTCAGAGATTACGCACTTGTCCAAACCCCTTAACCCCCGCCCCCCTTGATTTGCTCACTGTGCTGATCCCCCAATCAAAGGAACAAAGAAAGCAAATATCTGGAAGAAAACAGTAAAGTGAGTTCACAGCACTCAGTCAGTGCTAGTGGCTAGCTTTCTCATATCCAAATGCCATTTGAGCACACTCCAGACTGATGTCACTGCAGTACTAAGGGATTACTCATCATCAGAGGTGCTCTTTCTTCTGCAGGAGGTGTTAAGCCAAGGTATACCACATTTCCTATATTACTACAATTCCTAAAGTTCATTATATTTCACTGTCTGTAACGCATTTTGGGATGTATTGAGATCATGGAAGATAATAATCATAAGATATAGGAGCAGAATTAGGCTATTCAGCCCATCAAATCTGCTCCGCCATTCAATCATGGCTCATAGGTTTCTCAACCTCATTCTCACACCTTTTCACCTTAACCTTTGGTCCCCTTACCAATCAAAAACCTATCTATCTCTGACTTAAATACACTCAATGGTCTGCCCTCTGCAGCCTTCTGTGGCAATGAATTCCAGATTCATCACCCTGAAGAACTTCCTCCTTATCACAGTTCTAAAGGATTGTCCTTTTATTCTGAGGCTGTATCCTGGGATCCTAGTCTTGCCTACTAATGGAAACATCTTCCCCACGTTCCACTCTATCCAGGCCTTTCAGTATTCTGTAAGTTTCAAAGAGATTCCCCTCATCCTCCTAAATTCCATCAAGTACAGACCCAGAGTCCTCAAATGCCACCTCATACGTCAATAAAAATGCGAGTATTTTTGTAAATGAAAGCCATATATTTACATTAACTCCTTTTCAGATGCCGGGATGTGAGTTCAATGTGTAATTGAACGAAAGAAGGCAGGAAGCTAGGGCGGAAATCTGATTTCAGGGGTGGGTATGGTGGGGTGGAGTAGATCATAAGAAGACCTTGGCCCAACTGTGCTAAAGCTGAAAGGGGTCAATGAATGGTGGACAAAGTCATCTTCTTACTTCATAGAATCATAGAATGCAGAGGAGGCCATTCAGCCCATCAAGTCTGCACCGACCACAATCCCACCCATGCCTTAGCCCCATAACCTCAATTTAGCATGGCCAGTGCACCTAACCCACATATCTTTGGCCCGTGGGAGGAAACCGGAACACCCAGTGGAAACCCGTGCAGACACGAGGAGAATGTGCAAATTTCACACAGGCAGTTACCCAAGCTAAGAATCAAATTTGGATCCTGGCCCAGTGGTTAACACTGCTGCCTCATAGCACTAAGGACCCAGGTTCAATTCCAGCTTCAGGTCACTGTGTGGAGTTTGCACATTCTCCCTGTGTCTGCATGGGTTTTCTCAGGGTGCTCCAGTTTCTTCCCACAGTCCAAAAATGTGCAAGTTAGGTGGATTGACCATGCTAAATTGCCCCTTAGTGTCCCAAAATATGTCAGTTAAGGGGATTAGTGAGACAAATATGTATGGATAGGGGGATGGGTGACCTAAGATATTCTATGGATGCAAACTCCATGAGCCCTTCCTGTACTGCAGGGATTGCATGGAAAATAAACTCCCTGTTTTATGAAATCGGAGAACAATTTCAGTTGCCTCCTTTCATTTTCTGGAATTAAGGGGAACAACTGCTTTCTCACATTTCTGACTCTGATTTCTGTTCCCTCTTTGATAGCCAGCAGGTGTGTGCTTGTGTCATTATGTCAGGACTTCGAGACTAATAATCACACTGCCTCGGGGTTAGGAATGTTCGGAGCAGAAGGAGACCATTCAGCCCCTTGGATCAACTTGGGCATTCAATTCGTGTCTTCAATCCATTCGCTCACCTTTGCTCCACTCTTTCTTGACCCTCTCGCTAACATAACTCTACCAATCTCAGTCTCAAAATCTCCCAGTGATTCCTCAGCATCCACAGCATTTTGAAGAAGACATAATTCTAGATTTCTCCTACCTTTTGCATAAGGACGTAATAACTGAATGGTCCAACTCTCATGTCAAGATAATGCTCCTCTTGTTCTTAATTCTTCCATCAGAAGAAACAGCCTCCACTTATATCCTACCAAATGCTGGTTCAGCTCAGTTGGCTGAACAGTTGGCTTGCGATGCAGACTGATGCCAAAAGCATGAATCCAATTCCCGTATTGGCTGAGGGTATTCCTGAAGGCGCTGCCTTCACAACCTAGCCCAACGTGTGGTGATCCTCAGGTTAAATTACCACCCCCAGCCTATAGTCATCTGCGACTATGGTGATTTCACCTTTCATCCAATTCTTTTAAGATGTTAAGCATCTCAATTAAGCATCCCTCAGCCTTCTCAATTCAGGGTAACAGCGGCCCAGTTCATAGATGAGAATTTGGTCCAATATATTAAATAGTTTGTTTCACATCCTGGACAAACTCACCAGCCCTGGATTTCCTTGGCTGTGAGAAAAGCTGAGGAGATTGCTGGCCAGCTGTGCCTCCTTTCTCACAGTCCCTTCACCTATAAAGGCTGGCAGGAAAATCCAGAAGATTCAATCCCATACAGAACCTTGGGCGGGGTTCGGGGGGAGGTCACCTTGGAATGACCTGGATGGAGTTGTGGCTGATTCCGAGGTCCCTGAGGTCTGAAAGGAGTGGGACGGCCAGGACATGGAGGAAGATGAACAGGAAAAAAAACAGGCTGAATGCCAATCAGATACTCGAGCTGGCCTGCAAAGACTATCCCCTCTGTCTGATCATCTATCAGCATTCGAATACGAGTCAGCCTCCCAAACAATCACATTTATATCGCTACCAAGGAACAATTCTAATTACAGAGACACTGTCAGCACACTAGAAATAAAGAAAGTACATTTCATCTTGACCAGGAGTGAAAGGATTATATTGCTTTTTTAATCTAATCATTATTAGGATGATGAGCACACTATTTGATTTGTCTTATTGTTACATGTGTTGTGATCCAGTGAAAAGTATTGTTTCTTGCGCACTATACAGACAAAGCATACTGTTCATAGAGCATATAGGGGAAAAGAAAAGGAGGGGGTGCAGAATACAATTTTACAGTCTTAGGGTGTAGAGGAAGATCAATCTAATATAAGGTAGATCTATTCAAAAGTGTGACAGTAGCAGGAAAGAAACCATTCTTTAGCCAGTTGGTATGTGACCTCAGATTTTTGTATCTTTTTCTCGACCTTAGAAGATGGAAGGGAGAATGTGCGGGGGTGTGTGGTGTCCTTGATTATGCTGGCTGTTTTCCCGAGGCACCAGGGACTGTGGACAGAGTCAATGGACAGGAGGTTGGTTTGCTAATGGACTGGGCTACGTTCACAATGTTTTATTGGGAGCTTTGATCAATATCTTCAATCCCTTAGTGCCCCAAGGTGACCATTACTTGTCCTTTAGGGAAGGAAATCTGCCTTCCTTACCCAGTCTGGCCTATATGTGACTCCAAAGCCACAAGGGCAAGTAGGGATGAGCAATAAATGCTGGCCAGCCAGCGATGCCCATCTCCTCTGAATTAATTTTAAAAATTACTCCAACTCCAGCTGATTTCTTCCACAAAATTTTACATCACCTTGTGTGTGGAAACTGGAATTTTTATCTGCATCATTTTTTACCACATTGTGTTGCCAATTACCCTCCAAAATAGCCCTGGAATCATAGAATCCCTACAGTACAGAAAGAAACCATTTGGCCCATCAAGCACGAACAATAATCCCATTCAAGCCCAATGCCACAATGCCATGTACTTATACCTCTAATCCCCAAGATGCTACAGGACAATTTAGCACGACTGATTCACCTAATCCGCATACCTTTGGCTGCACGAGGAAACAGCAGCACCCGGAGGAAACCCAAGTAGACACAGGGAAACATGCAAACTCCACACAGACAGTGACACGAGGCTGGAGTCAAACCCGGGGAGTCTACAAGAATGGAAGATAAAGCTGCAGAATTCTGCTGGGAACAAACTGGTAGAAGAATTCATAACTACAAGAAAAGAAAATGTTTCTTGCAATTTTTCTTGCAAAAATGTTTTGACTGGCAGCCAAGAATCATCCAATTTGGTGTTTGTTACCCATTAACCATGATGTACAGATGCCGGCGTTGGATTGAGGTGGTAAGAACTCAGTAAGAATTTAGCAACACCAATTTATAATCCAACCGATTTATTTGATAGTAAAAAAGCGAGCTTTCGACTCCTGTGTCTTCTTCAGGCAAATGCAGTGTCTGCATTTGCCTGAAGAAGACACAGGAGTCGAAAGCTCGCTTTTTTACTATCAAATAAATCGGTTGGATTATAAATTGGTGTTGCTAAATTCTTACCCATTAACCAGGCATAGGTGATGGTGGACACTGTAGGCAACAAAGAAGCACCATTGGAAGCATTCTTTCTGGTTATATCAGCTCTAGGTATGGCTCCTGCTCTGCCCAAGACCCAAGAAACTGCAGAAGGTTGTGAATGTAGCCCAATCCATCACGCAAACCAGCCTTCCATCCATTGACTCTGTCTACACTTCCCGCTGCTTCAGCAAAGCAACCAGCATAATTAAGTACCTCAGGCACCGAGACATTCTCTCTTCTGCCTTCTTCCATCGGGAAGAAAAGGTATAAAAGTCTGAGGTCACGTACCAACCGACTCGAGAACAGTTTCTTCTCCGCTGCCGTCAGACTTTTGAATGGACCTACCTTGCATTAAGTTGATCTTTCTCTCCACCCCCGCTGTGACACTACATTCTGCACTGTCTTATTTCCTTCTCTATGAACGGTATGTATAGCACGCAAGAAACAATGCTTTTCACTGTATGTTAATACATGTGACAATAATAAATCAAATCAAATTAAGTCAAGTAGGGTCGGGACAGTTTGAGGGAGGGAAGTTATATGATGAAGCTTCCGGGAAGGCATGCAGCCAGAGTTGGCAACTCAGTGTGCACACCAGATATTGAAACCATCATTTCCATAACTCTTGTGAGCTGAAAAGAAATTAACTATTCACAAAAAGCAAGTGGACGCTAAAATAGCTGAGGAGACACCAAAAAGCTGAGTCACAACCCTGGTGTGGTTGCATAACAAAGAGTCCGCGAGTAAGTAAACCTTTTCCCTTTAATCGATGACTCATTAATCAGGAACTCAGAATAGAATACCATTGGCACATTCCAGACTTCCGTTTCATTTTTAACCACAGCTGTCAGCATTGTGGTGTCAGGTTTTTCAGTATGAAGTATTTATTTGAGAGTTGGACCAGACCGAAAAAAAATATTGGGGCTTTCTGATAAGGATCAAAGGAAGGCAGGGAGGAAAGAATGAGTGAGTGAGAACTGCTTACATTTCTAAAGTATCTCAGACATTCGCTACACTGCTTTATAACCAATAAAATTTCTAAACAGGAGGTCTTGCAGCATAGAACATAGAACACTACAGCACAAACAGGCCCTTCGGCCCACAAGTTGTGCCGATCATATCTATATCTGCCAGGCCATAGAACTATCTGTAACTCCCAATCCCATTAAATCCCATATATTCATCCAGAAGTCTCTTAAAAGACCCCAGCGAGTTCGCCTCTACCACCACTGATGGCAACCGATTCCATTCACTCACCACCCTCTGAGTGAAAAACTTACCTCTAACATCTCCTCTGTACTTGCCCCCCGGCACCTTAAACCTGTATCCTCTCGTAGCGACCGTTTCAGCCCTGGGAAATAGCCTCCAAGAATCCACCCTATCTATTCCTCTCAACATCTTATAAACCTCTATCAGGTCACCTCTCTACCTTCGTCTCTCCAGGGAGAAGAGACCTAGCTCTCTCAACCTATCTTCATAAGGCATGCCCCCCAATCCAGGAAACATCCTTGTAAATCTAAACTTTGATATTATCTCTATTGCTGGGCCAGAAGCTCTGGCTTCAAGTCCCACTCTGGAACTTGATGGGCATGGGAGGTGTATTCATAACATGGCTAAATAGATCGATTATCAGCCCACAGATCCTCCTAATACACCCAATGACAGAGTGGGAGAATTTTCTGATTAGCATTACCTCAGAAGACAATGGCAAACCACTGTGGTACTTGACCAAACATAATCACAGACCAATCTAATGCAGGCCCAGAGCTTCCAAGGCTCAACTTCATAGAATCCCTACAACGGAAGGAGGCTATTTGGCCCATCAAGTCTGCACTGACCACAATCCCATCCAGGCCCTATTTTTATACCTTGCTAATCCTCCTGACACTAGGGTCAATTTACCACGGCCAATCAACCTAACCTACACATCTTTGTACTGTGGGAAGAACCGGAGCACCCAGTGGAAACCCATGCAGACACAGGGAGAATGTGTAAACTCCACAGAGACTGTGTCCCAAGGCCAGAATTGAAGCCTGGTCTCTGGGGCTGTGAGGCAGCAGTATTAACCACTGTGCTGCTCTCTTGGGCTTGTTACCTGCAGGAGGAAGTACTTTTGAAACAGACATTCTGTAATGTAAAAAAACGTGATGGCAAACTTGCACATAGCAAGGTCCAACAAACGGTAATGGTTGTCATATCGTCTGCTTTAGTTATGTTAGTTGAGATAAATATTAACCAGGACACCAGGAGAACACCCAAAGCCTTCTTCAAATAATGCAGAATGTATTTTTTTTACATCTCCTGTTTTTTCATAATTCATTTCTCCTTTTATTCATTTCTCTCTTTCTCTACACAGCCAGTCTCATTGTGGGATTTGCAGGCACCCCCTCTTACATCCCACTTTGACACAGCTTTAGAAGTTATTTGCTACTACGTTGGGGCAGCACGGTAGCATAGTGGTAGCACTGCTGCTTCACAGCGTCAAGTTCGATTCCTGGCTCAGGTCACTGTCTATGAATAGTTTGCACTTTCTCCCCATGTCTGCGTGGACTTCCTCTGGTTTCCTCCAACGTTCTGAAAGAAATGCTGTTTAGGTATATTATTGTGAGGACTAAGGGAATTTCACAGTAACTTTATTGCTTTAATTTAAGCCTTACTTGTGACTAATAAATAAACTTTACTTTTCATTGGCCAACTCAGCATGTGTCCCAGCTCATGTTTAGATCAATTGGGTCAGTGAGATTCAGTATTCTGCAGAGATTACCATGAGCTGTCAATGCAGTATCATTAACTATGATGTAGAGGTGCCAGCGTTGGACTGGGTTAAACACAGTAAGAAGTCTCACAACACCAGGTTAAAGTCCAACCAGTTTATTTGATAGTAATCCCACAAGCTCACTATTTATAAAGCTTGCCAGCCTTTCAATTGAAGAGATTTTGAATACCCCTTTTGTCTTTTGTTTCCAATATCTTGTCATCAGTCATCTACTTCTCCCCGCACATCCTTGATCAATGAAATCTTCCTTTTGTCAACACCACACAAATGTTGCAAAATGCAATGATTATGGTCCTTATCTCAATGTTGGAATGGAAATAAATCTTAGGCAGAAATGTATAGTTAGTGATACAGTAAGAAGTCTCACAACACTAGGTTAAAGTCCAACCAGTTTATTTGATAGTAATCCCACAAGCTTTCGGAAACGGTGTTCCTTTGTCAGGTGTGTGGGAGGTTTTGATCAGAGAAGAGCACAAAGTCACACACAGTTTACAGAACATTGATTAGAATGCATGTCTTTACAGCTAATCTGCTATTCAAGACTTGGAAACAAAAGACAAAAGGGGTATTCAAAATCTCTTCAATTGAAAGGCTGGCAAGCTTTATAAACAGTGAGCTTGTTAAATCTCTCTAATTGCAAATTCTTGGCCTAGCTATCTATGGCACATATTTTTGTTTCAAATGGGCTTTCAAGTATCCAATGTAATACACAAGATGTACTTGGATACCTGCTGGATGAGTACTGTCCATCATATGGCTAAAGCTGGAAAAAGAGGAGAGCAGGAATCAATGATCTGACACTCCTTGTTGGCTTTCTACATTGGTTTCTCATCTTCCACTCTGTCAACTCCAAGTAACTCTACTGCCTGTTTCCTAATCGCACCAAGTTCACACCCACATCAGCACAGTACTCACTGGTATCCATTGGCCTCCATTTTGCCAGTTCTTCACATTTAAAATTCTCACCCCTGTTTCAAAATCCCTCTATCCACTCGACCCTTTCGCTCTCCAAAATCTCCTGCAGCTGCCTCCACCTCCAAAGCGGATCTCCAACTTTAATTGCTCCACTATTGGCAGCTATGCCTTTGGCTACAAGGTCCCTGAGCTCTGCAGGGGAGGTGATGGCCTAATGGTATTATTGCTAAACTATTAATCCAGAAACACAGCCAATGTTCTGGCAACCAGGGTTTAAGTCCCACCTATCAGGCAAACAATCGAATTTGAATTCGACAAAAAAAAAGTCTGGAATTAAGAATTTACTGAAACCAGTGTTGATTGTTGTAAAAATCCATCTGGTTCACTAGTCTTCTTTAGGGAAGGAAATCTGCCATCCTTACCTGATCTGGCTTACGTGTGACTCCAGAAGCCACAGCAATGTGGATGATTCTCAGCTACTCTCTAAGGGCTACTGCGGATGGGTAATAAATGCTGGCCAGCCAACAATGCCCATGTCTGAGTGAGGTAAAAACAAAATTCCCCTCCAGAAAGCTTTCCACATCACCATCGTTCTTTCTTTCTTTAAGACACTCCAGAAAACCAACCTCTTTGACCAACATGTCTGAATATCTTCTTTAGCTTGGTGCCAGTCTTCTGAAATGCCCTGCGATGCTTTACAATGTTAAAGACATTATATAATTACATGATAGCGTAAAGGAATTGAATAACAATCCAAACCCTGCTGCGAGAGAAGAGATTTAGACATGGGCTCAACTGACACTATATAGGGTACAAAAGCATTCTGGAGTTTAGGTGATTGCCTATGCATACCTCACACACTGTTTAGCACAGAGCCAGAAGCTGCAGGTGACCTCAGGTTACAGAAAGCTGTAGCTCAAAATGGAAAACATGCAGTTTTGCAGGAAAACTTCCTGGGAAACCATAAACGTGTGAAAACTATGTTTATATTCTACCCACTTCACAGCTGTCAATATTTTCCTATGAGCAGTTGAAAGCTGAACATTGATGTGCCAATATTATTTTTTCCATGTCATATCTATTTACCTACCAGATAATCCTTTTTCCTAAGAAAAGCCACTAAGGAGCAACATTAAATTCCTGCCAAGAACTTTTCTGGAATTCCACCATCGAAAGCTTGTCTAATGCAATGATTTTTTTATTCCGCTTCTGCGCAGCTTCCTGAATGCATTCTTAGTGGTTAGCATTGCTGCCTCACAGCATCAGGAACTCGGGTTTGATTCACAGCTTGGATCACTGTCTGTGTGGAATCTTCATATGCACCCCAGAAAGTTGGATCACATGGGATTGGGGATAATGTATTAGTTTTGATAGGTGAATGCTGATGGACAGAAGATAGAGCTGAGATTAAAAAAAAATTCTGGTTGGCAAGAAGTAATTAGCTGTGTGCCACAGGGTTCAGTGCTCGGGCCCCAGCTATTTATAATCTATATTAATGACTTGGATAAAAGGCTCTAAAACCAAATTTGCAGATGACACAAAAATAGCTAGGACAGTGAGTTGCAATGAAGAAATAAGAACCTTACAAGTAGAAAGTTAGGACAGTGGGCCAAAATGTGGCAGATGGAATTTAACATGGATAAGAATGAGGGCACACATT
This sequence comes from Sphyrna mokarran, assembly GCA_024679065.1. Classification (NCBI taxonomy): domain Eukaryota; kingdom Metazoa; phylum Chordata; class Chondrichthyes; order Carcharhiniformes; family Carcharhinidae; genus Sphyrna; species Sphyrna mokarran. The sequence continues at coordinate 15,895,315 of JAGIQG010000024.1, read as the reverse complement.
TTAGAACATAGAACATAGAACATTACAGCACAGAACAGGCCCTTCGGCCTTCGATGTTGCGCCGACCAATATAAAAAGCAATGCCCCTCCAAACTAAACCATTCCCTTCTCTTCCATATACTTATCAACTAACCTCTTAAACGCCACCAAACTTGGCGCATCTACAACTGCTGCAGGCAGGGCATTCCACTCCCGAACCACCCTTTGGGTAAAGAACCTACCTCTGATATCCGTCCTATAACTATCACCCCTTAATTTAAAGCTGTGTCCCCTCGTGCTAGCTTTCTCCATCCTAGGAAAAAGGCTATCACTGTCCACCCTATCTAAACCTCTAATCATCTTATATGTTTCAATAAGGTCTCCTCTTAGCCGCCTCCTTTCTAACGAAAACAACCTCAAATCCCTCAGCCTCTCTTCATAAGACCTGCCCTCCATACCAGGCAACATCCTGGTAAACAAAATAAGTCTAACCTTTGGTTAGACTTATTATCTAAATGGGGAGAGAGTTTGGGCTGCTCCGGTGCAGAGGGATCTGCGTGTTCTCATTCATGTGCTGCAGAAAACTAAAATGCAGGTACAGAGATAATGAAGAAAGCAAATGAAATTTTGGTATTTATAGCTAAAGGATAGAATATAAAGGTAGAAAGTATTGTTGCAACTGTCCAAGACTATACAAGACTGGTGAGGCTGCACCTGAAGTATTGTGCACAGTTTTGGTCCCCTTATTTGAGAAAAGATATAGGGCATTGGAGGCAGTTCAGAGGAGATTCACTGGATTGATTCCAGAGATGCTGTATGTCATATGAAAACAGACTGAACAATTTAGGCCTACCCTTAATGGAATTTAAAAGAATGAAGGGAAATCAAACTGAGGTATACAAGATGATAAAGCATGGATAAAGTAGAAATGGAGCAAATGCTTCCTAATGGTGCCTTCTAGGATGAGAGGTCACACTCTTAGGAAGGGGTTGCAAAACAGAATTGAAATCATAGAAACCCTACAGTGCAGAAGGAGGCCATTCGGCCCATCAAATCTGACCATAATCCCACCTAGGTCCTACCCCCATATCCCTACATATTTCCCCACTAATCTCTCTAACCTACACAGCTCAGGACACTAAGGGGCAATTTTTTTAGCATGACCAATCAACCTAATCTGCACATCTTTGGACTGTGGGAGGAACCAGAGCACCTACAGGAAACCCATGCAGACACGAGAAGAATGTGCAAACTCCACACAGACAGTGACTCAAGCTGGGAATTGAACCCAGGTCCCTGGGAAGCAGCAGTGCTAACCACTGTTCTCCTGTGCCACCCATGGTAGCACATTGAGAAGAAATTTCTCCCAACGGATTGTGAATCTGTGGAATTTGCCATCCCGTAGTGCGGTGGATGCTGGGACAGTGAGTAAATTTAAGGAGAAGTTAGACAGATTTTTAATTGGTAATGCGATGAGGGGTTATGGGGAGAAGGCAGGGAAATGGGGATGAGGACATATCAGCCATGCTCGAACTTAATGGGCTGAATGACCTGATTCTGCCCCTATATCTTACGAACTTATGAACATACTGCGTGGGTTTCCTCTAGGTACTCCAGTTTCCTCCCAAAGTCCGAAAAGTGTGCTGATTAGGTGCATTAGCCAGGCTAAATTCTCCCTCAGTGTAACCAAACAGGCGCCAGAGTGTGGCGACTCAGGCATTTTCACAGTAACTTCACTGCAGTGTTAATGGAAGCCTACATGTGACACTAATCAATAAACATTAACTTTAACTGGGTGCCTTACATGGGGAATATTGTCAAATTAAACATCCAGAAAGTTAGAGTGACATTCTCTCTCCCATTCTCCTTATATGGGCTTAATTGTTGTTAGTACATTATTTTAATGCCTTTCTATTGTTAGATATATGGACTATTTGAAATTGCTCATTTGGAGCTTAACAGTGAGGTAGAATGAAATTTGATTATATCAACTTCAATTTCCCCAGAAAAAAGGTGTGGCTTTGCACCTACCTTTTCATCAACACACCAGGCTCCGCATACAATTTTGATTTTTTTTTGAAATGATATTGAATACTTTTTATAAGAGAGGGTAACCTAGTGGTTGAGCCACATGACTAACATCACAGGAGCTATCAATGCACAATCTCATAAGTGAAAATTATGAAAGAAAGTTCAAACAGATCTGTAATGTATCATCTAAAAATGGAACAAAAACAGCTTGCAAGCCATCATTTGGTTCACTAATATCATTCAGGGAAGAGAATTTGCCATCTTTAGCTAACCAGATTTACAGCCCCCAACACACAGTTTACTCTGATTTATGTCAATAACGGATGGTTAATAAAAATGCCCTTGCCAACGTAGTCCATATCTCAAGAACAAATAGAAACAAAGGTGAGGGTCCTCAGTGAATGGAATCTTTTTCTATTTTAGAGCATTCACTATCTCTCAAACACACCTAGAGCAGGTGCTGCAAAGATTAGATATAAAGGAAAGCTCCATCTACACTGTCCCCATCAAACTCTCCCAGGACAGATACAGCATGGGGTTACATACAGAGTAAAGCTCCATCTACACTGTCCCCATCAAACTCTCCCAGGACAGATACAGCATGGGTTTACATACAGAGTAAAGCTCCATCTACACTGTCCCCATCAAACTCCTCAGGACAGATACAGCATGGGGTTAGATACAGAGGAACACTCCATCTACACTGTCACTATCAAACATTCCCAGGAGAGGTATAGTATAGGCTTGGATACAGAGTAAAACTCCCTCTACACTGTCCCATCGCAGGGCAGATTCATTAGGTACGTTTCTCTGTACACTTCACCTTTAATGTTGACAAATGCCTAGAGGTGCTTCACAAAGGCACGCTTGAACAAAAACAGATAGCTTGATCAAAGAAGAGTCTTAAAAAGAGAAGAGGCGAGTGGGGAGGCAATTGGAGAGCTTATGCTGCTTTCATAAAATCAAATAATTTTTACATAAAAAGTAATTTCTCCAATATTTGGACTTCATCCAATAAATTATACAGTGTGTAATAAGCACTCTTTCAGAAGATTGTGAGACACATAATAATCACAATAATATATAGAAATGCATGTTACAAGACAGAAACTGGTCATTCACCCAAAGCTGCCTATGATAGTGTTCCCTCTTCATGCAGGTAAATAGATCAAAACTATTAAAACTAATAAAAATTAGAGCTATTTACCTAATCCTGAATGTTGGTATAGATTCTGCCTCAATTACTAATCTGGAAAAGAATTCCACTGACTCCTAATTCTCTAGATAAAAAAATTTCACCCATCCTCTGGGGGTGAAACAGTGGTTGGCACTGCTGCCTCACAACACCAGGGATCAAGGTTCAATTCTGGCCTTGGGTCACTGAAGGGAGTTGGCACATTCTTCCTGTGTCTGCATGGGTTACCTCCGAGTTCTCCAGTTTCCTTTCACAGTTTCTGCCTCAGTGTACCCAAACACGTGCCGGAGTGTGGTGACTATGGGATTTTCACAGTAACTTTATTGCAGTGTTACTGTAAGCCTATCTGTGACTAATAAGTAAACTTAAAAAAAACTTTAAATTTCTTACATTTAATCTTCTCCTAACTGGTTCTTGTTCTGACCCCTCAATTGAAAACAAACTGCTTCTTTCTCTTCTGCCCTATCCTTTCAAGATTTTAAACGCGTTTCATCATTGTCTCAATCTGTGTTGACCCAACTGAAAAGGCTCAATTTTTCAAGTCTTTATAATTTTCTCCCTCAGATCAGGCAGCATTCTCATAAAATGGAACTGCAGCTTCCGAAAAGCCTCAATAGTTTCCCATAAGGAGTCCAAAATAGTGCACAGTAATCTAACAAATGTATTGTTAGTTTACATAAATAAAAACAATCACTAACAGAGTGGTTAGAATGTGAGAATGTCAGTCACAGAACATTGTTAAGCCCATAAATTCTCTTAAACACGAATTCAATAATTGCTTGAAAAAGAGAAGCATTAAAAAAGATCAGGGGAACAAGTAGGAGATAACAAATGTCTTGTGTGGGGCAAAGAACTGGCATAGACTGGTGTGGTCACCACTGGCCAGCTTGGCATTTATTGCCCATCCCTAATCGTCCTTAAGAAGATGATGGTGAGCTGCCTTCTTGAATCACTGCAGTCCCTGTGATGTAGGTGCACTCACAGTGCTGATAGAGAGGGAGTTCTAGGATTTTGACCCAGTGATAGTACAGGACCAGCAATATATTTCCAAATCAGGGTGGTGTGTGGACTGGAAGGGAACTTGCAGGTGGTAGAGTTCCTACCTGCTGCTCTTGTCCTTCTAGATTGCAAAGGTCATGGGTTTAGAAGGCTCTGTTGAAATAGTTTAGATGAGTTGTTGCAGGATATTCTGTATATGGTACATACTGTGCATCAATGGGTGTGAATGTTTGTTAGTTGAAGAAGTATCAATCAAGCAGACTGCTTTATCCTAGATAGGATTGAGCTTCTTGTCTGTTATTGCAGCTGCAATCATTCCAGGCAATTGGAAAGTATTCCAGAATACTCTTGAGTTAAGTGGTAAGCATCACTTCACCAAAGATCCTTAGACAGCACCTTCCAAACCCATGACCACTTCCATCTAGGAGAACAAAGGCAACCGATAAATGCGAACACCACCGCCTGCAAGTTCCTCTCCAAGCCTCCCTTTCTAACCGTCAACCCAAAGAACATGGACTGCAGCGATTCAAGAAGGCAATTCACCACAACCTTCTCAAAGGCAAATAGGGATGGGCAATAGATGCTGGCCAGCTAGTGACGCCCACGTCCCACGAATGAATAAAAAAAAGATGCTGAACAGACTTTGGGAAGTCAAGTGTGAGTTACTTGTCACAGAATTCCCAGTCTCTGACCTGCTCTGGTAGCCATTCTATTTATCTGGCTGGTCCAGTCAGAATCTGGTCAATGGTAACACTGAGAAAGTCGATACCGGGGCATTCAGTGAAAGTAATGTCATTGAATTCAAAGGGTGATTGTTAGATTAACTCTGGTTGAAAATGGGCGTTGCCTGGCACTTGTGTGGCATGAGCGTTACTTACCACATATCAGTCCAAGCCTGGACATGGTCATGATGTTGCTACATGTGGATGCAGGCTGTCTATGAATGGTGCTAAACATTGTGAACATGCCCCCTTCCAGGAACAGATGGTCATTGAAGAAGAAGCTGAAGATAGTTGGGCCCAGAGAACTACTGCAGTGATGTTCCAGGATTGAGACATATGACCTCCAACCACAACCTTCTTCCTTTGTGACAGGTATGACTCCAACTTCTGAAGTCACAAGTAATTTACCATGTTTGAGGTAAGGTTAGCAACTCTGTTTGTGTGTAATCCTCAAGCTTTCATTACATGACTTCCAGCCCTGAGCTCCAAATTCCAAACTTTTTATAGCTAATAAATGAACGGTCAAAGAAAATGAATAAACTCAACTTTTCTTAATGCTTCTATGATTTTTTTTCCAGGTCGATTGCAGCGATGTCTTACAGTTTAACTTTTAATTCCTAAAGGCCCCAGGAAGATCCTGGAAAGTTGGTAAACTTAGTCTGAGGCTGCAAGTTTATTAAACATGATGGATTCATTGCACGGAGGACTGCATTTAAATGATAGACAAGAGCTCTGTTGGATTATCAGTTATGTCTAAGTAGGTCACACTCTCATCTCTGTGTCAGAAGGTGTGTTCAAGAATCATTCCAGGAACTTCAGGAAGTGATCCAGGCCAACACTTGCAGTGAAGTGCAGAGAGAGTGCCACTTTGTCTGGGATGCCACCTTTCAGCTGAAGCCTTAAGTTCAGGCTCTGTGTCCCCTCAAGTGATTGCAAAAGATCCCACGGCACAATTTTGAGACTAAGGAAGGGAGACTCCCCAGATTTCTGGCCAATAATTATTGGTCAACTTAAATCATTATTAGCAGGTTGCCATACACTGATTGTGGGATCTTGCTGTGTAGAAATTCTCTGTCTGGTTTCCCTAGGTTACAGCAGTGATTGCCCTTCGAGCAAAATCGATTGGCTGTGAAGTGTTTTGGAATGTCCCGAGATTGTGAAGCAAATACAAAGTTGTTTCCTCCTTTCTGCTTGTATTTGGTTAACTAGCTTGATGTCAAGCACGCATTGGGTCTACATGGAGTGGCAAATAGGAAACACGACGAGATTATTAGTGCTTCACTGCCAGTAACTGAAGAGCAGCAACTGCTGAAGTGAGTGGAGGAAATCCCCACGCTCGCACAGCACCAAACAGAAAAACTGACGGGCCACATTAGTGAGATTAGTCAAATGGATTCAAAGTAAAGAACAGTTTCCTGTTTACACTCCAACTGACTGGGGCTCTCTTTTCATGATACAATCAAACTTCTGAGAACTTCAAGCCCATTGAAATCTTTCAACAGTGGTCACAACCTCTTCTGACTCTTCCTGGCACTCAAGAGTTTCAATGTGAAGTAGAGTTCAATCTCAAAAGGTTTTAGTGCATGTTTTGTATATTTTATGTTTCCTACCTCTAGTGAGAGTGCAGGCAATGGCCTAGAGATACTATTGTTACACTATTAATCCAGAAACTCAGCAAATGTTCTGGGGACCCAAGTTCGAATCCCATCACAGCAAGTAGTGGCATTTTAATTCAATAAAAAAATTTGGAATTGAGAATCTACTGATGACCATGAAACCATTGTCATTTGTTGCAAAAAACCCATCCGGTTCACTAACGCCTTTTAGGGAAGGAAATCTGCTGTCCTTACCTGCTCTGTTCTACATGTGACTCCAGAGCCACAGCAACGTGGTTAACTCTCAACTGCCCTCTGAAATAGCTTCTACCATTGGCCTTCAGTTGGCAACGCCCTCAGATCTGGAATTGCTTTCCTAACTCTCTTTTCATTACCGCTCTGCTCCTCATTTAAGACACTCCTTAAAAACAAACCTCCCCAACAAAGCTTTCTCTCTCCTGCATTAGTATCTATTTAAGGAGTTTAGCCTCAAATTTTGCCTGGTGATGTTCCTGTAAAACAGGATCTTCCTGAAACTTAATTACATTAAAGATGCTATACAAATGCAAGATGTTCACTCTGTATCTAACCTGTGCTCAGTGGCGGATTAACCATTAGGCTGAGTACGTTTAAGCCTAGAGGCCCAGAAGGGAGAGGGGCCCAAGAACAAAAAAAAATTTCGGTACTGAAAAGGATCAAAATTTTTTTCCCTCAACAATGAGCGATGAGCAACTTAACCATCTGGCACTCATGCAAATTGAATCAGTTGCTTCGATCTGTTGATTTATGTGCTGTTAGCGACACTTTTGTAAACCAAAAAACACGGAAGCTTTTTAAAGTACAAATGTAAAGAAAATGAAAAATAAGCAAATAAAAGGGCTGTAATTGATTCATATAACTTTACGATATTATAAATGTAGTATATTATACATAGTACAATGATACAAGTTATCTAACGTCACTTTATTCTATTCAACAAAGGGTGGGGCAGTGATCAAGGTCAAAGGGCCTTACTAAAGCTCAACCTAAGGGTTCGGGTGGTAGATAATCCACCACTGCCTGTGCTGTACTTCTTAGAATCCCTACAGTGCAGAAGGAAACTGTTCAGTCTTTCAAGCCTGCATCAACAACAATCCCATGCAGACCCTATCATTGTAATCACCCTGCTATTCCCCCTGACACTAAGGAATAATTTAGCATGGTCAATCAACCTAACCTCCATACACTCTATCAGATATCAAGTCTCTATATCAAAAATCACCACTCCTTCAAATTCACTTATTGCCATATCCCTCCCCACAGAATTGATACTCGCATTTGAAACTGTTGCAAATACACATCTGAGAATTTGTATTTACCCAAATGACGCAAGCTCAAATATAGCAGGAGTTTGACGCAGTATAAAGTTCCATTTATATACTGTCCTATTATAAATTCCCAGGATAGATACATTACAGCTTGGATACAGACAGAATAAAACTTCCTCTACACTGCCTCACTAACATGCCTCAGGCCCAATCTCTCATTCTGCACCATATTGAAACTTTTCCATTTCCAACATTAATCCTGCTATTGTCAATTTAGAGCTAATTTTGTATGAGAAACATTCAAAACTGGAGGAGGCCATTCAGCCCCTCTGCCATTCAATAGGATCATAAGTGGTCTGTTTGTGCACTTCCTCAATACTGGAACATAATGGGATAGTAGCATAATGGTATTGTTACTGGAATTAGCAATCCAGAGGCCCAGCCCAATCCTCTTGGTCACTGGGTTCAAGTTCCACCATGTTAGCTGATGGAATTTGAATTAACTTAATTTATTAAATTAATTAATATAAAATTTAATTAATTAATACAAATGTCTAGAATTTCAAGCACATGCCTGCAGACTTTTCCCAAAAAATTCTTTGGACTTTCTGCTAAAGTGCCAGCAACTCGGTCACACAGTGGTTAGCACTGCTGCCTCACAGCACCAGACACCAGGTTTAATTCCAGCTTGAGTCACTGTCTGTGTGGAGTCTGCACGTTCTCACCGTGACAGCATGTTCTTCCTGTGTCTGCAAGGGTTTCTTCCAGTGCTGTGGTTTCCTCCCACCGTCCGAAAGATGTGCTGGTTAGGTGGATTGGCCATGTTAAATTCTCCCTCTGTACCCAAACAGCTGCCAGATTGTGGCAACTAGGGATTTTCACAGCAACTTCATTGCACTTGTGCCAGTAATAAATAAACTTAAATTCAGTATGGAAACTCAGAATGATTACAGAATCATACAGCACAGGAGCAAGCCCTTTGGCCCATTATGCCTGTGCCAGCTCTTTGAAGGATATATCCAGTCAATCCTACTCTCGTCCTCTTTATCCATAAGCCTGATTTTGTTTCATTTTCAACTATTTATCTAATTCTCTTTGAAAAGATATTATTCAACCTATGTTCACCGCTTTTATAGACAATGGATTACTGAACTTAACAACTCATGCAGAAAATTGTTTCTATCTTGCCTCTGGTTGGGTCATCTCTTTCTACAATACTTGTTGCTCATATTTTGGATATCACGCCATAGCCAATGAAAATGTTCATAGAATCATAGCATTCTGCAGTGCAAAAGGAGGCCATTCGTCCCATCGAGTCTGCACTGACCACAATCCCACTCATAACCCCATACATTTACCCCCTGACACTAAGGGGTGACTCAACATGGCCAATCCACTAACCTGCACATCTTTGGACTGTGGGAGGAAGCTGGAGCACCCAAAGGAAACCCACACAGACACAGGAAGAATGTGCAAATCCAGACAGACAGTGACCCAAGTTGGGAATGGAATCCGGGTCCGTGGCATTGTGAGGCAGCAATGCTAACCACTATGCCACCGTGTTGCATCATATCAAGGGTGAATTTTCACCTGGATCTCTTGCTGTTTGACTGCAGTTTTAACCTCAGGGCATCAGGGGAGGGGCAATGGATAATGATTTGCTCTTGGCCGATCCCAAGGATATAAGAGGAATGAGTCTTATCTAGTGGAAATAACCATCTTGCGGCATGTTTTAGCTGAATTTGAGTTTATTTTTGTGAGAGATTACTGTATGACATTCTGAAACATTAGGCTAGTTAGGCTTAGCCAAACTCACCTCGTCGGTGACTGTGTGCTTGAAGGTAAGGTTTCGGGGTATGGAGGCTCTGGCCAGAGGGATCTCAGCACATTTCACTGAGTCCACTGGTTGGTCGTTTACAATGTAGGTGCACTTCTCTTCCAAATCCACCTCTCTCCACTGGCTCATGTCTGACAACTCAGCCTTCATCTTCCTACTTTCTCAGTGCCTCCAAGGTGACAGGGCCAAGAACGTCGGAGAACCTGCAGAGTCAAAAAGATTAATGGGAGAGGAAGGAAAAATGAAAGAAGAGAAACAACTTGCAGTTCTTACAGCCCCTGTCATCGTGACACCCCAATATTCTTCACAGCCAAGGAAGTACTTTCGGAAATATAGACAAAGCTGTGCTACAGGGAACAGGGCAACCAGATGGCACACAGCAAGCTCCCCTGGACACAGTGAGGTAAATTACAGATAATTGCCCTGAATGACAGTGGCTGAGGGATAAATATTGGCCCAAACAGCAGGGAGAACTCCTCTTCTTGCTCTTCTTGGTGTCAGCAACTTTTATACCCACTTATAGAACAATAGAATCCTACAGTGCGAAAGGAGGCCATTCAGCCCATCAAGTCTGCACCATCCACAATCCCACCCAGGCCCTATCCCCACAACCCCATGCATCTACCCAGCCAGTTCTCCTGTCACTCAGGGGTAATTTAGCATGGCCAATCCACCTAAACGCCACATCTTTGGACTTACAAGACTCAGCCTAATGACTCACACCAAAACACAATATTGTTAATGATGCGGCATACCTTCAATTATTTGTTCAAATATCTGGGTCTTCTGAGTCACAGGTTAGGGAATGAGGCCCAGGGCTAATATCTAATTATTATTATTGTTTGAGGTGTGGCACCATTTAGTCAGCCCTGATGGTTGTGTAAAATTGAAAATGTTGTGACAAAGAGAAAGGAACAATGGTCTAAGGTGTTGCGAAAGGGAATGTTGACCGAGTACCCAGCAACCTCACCAACACTGCATATGCCCCTCCCAACCTGCCCTAGAGAGAGTAGCTTTTTGAGGATTTCTGATTCAATCCCACCTCCAAATCATGATGCAACTCCATCCTATAAAATTAAGCAATGGAGTTGGAAGGACGGGCGTGAATGAGATCAGGGATGGGGCAGGGGTGCAGGTTCAGAACTAAAGATTTGATATCCAAAGAAGCTTAACTGAAAACCTGAATCACCAGCAATGGCCCACATTGTAATACAAAGAAGTGAAGTAAATATGCATGTTAAATAACACTACACCCATTTTTAAGGAGAGCTCCTGCCTATAGGTAATTGGGTGTCTGCCCTTGAGATAGTGACAAAATGGTTTGGGGGGGAATCTGTTTATTAATATAATGGGTGGCACAGCAGTTAGCACTGCTGCCTCACAATGCCAGGGACCCAGCTTCGATTCCCAGCTTGGATCATTTTCCATTCTCCCTGTGACTGGGTAGGTTTCCTCCTGCTACACCAGTTTCCTCCCACAATCTGAAAGACATGCTGGTTAGGGACATTGGCCGTACTAAATTCTCCCTCAGTGTACCTGAACAAGCAGCGGAGTGTGGCGACTAGGAGATTTTCACAGTAACTTCACTGCAATGTTAATATAAGCCTACTTATGACACTAATAACTAAACTTTAAATAAAATAAACTTAATGAGCTTCAACCGACACACTAAATTGTTTTCTAATTCTGAAACAATGACACGCCAATGTTAGCCAATAGAATATAATATTAGCTTCTATTTGTCTTCACTGATGAATATCACAGATCATCATCACAATTTAGAACCTGCCAGGATGATTTTCAATAAATTAATTCTTTATCATAGACAAATACGGGAGAGGCAGAGATATAGGTGGTGTGACACTTTATTTAAAGTTTGTTTATTAGTGTCATAAGTAGGCTTATATTAACACTGCAAGGAAGTTACTGTGAAAATCTCCTGGTCGCCACTCTCTGGTGCTTGTTCGGTACATTGAGGGAGAGTTTAGCACGGCCAATGTCCCTAACCAGCATATCTTTCAAACTGTGGGAGGAAACTGGAGCAGCTGGAAAAAACCTACCCAGACACAGGGAGAATGTGCAGACTCCGTACAGAGTTCTAGCCCAGGTTCCCTTTTGAAATCTCTCACCTACCTCAATTCTACCTATATGCCCATCAATTAGGAACTGGAGGGGGAATATTCAGTTCTTTGAGCCTATTCCACCATTCAGTTAGATTATAGCTGATCGATGTTTAAACTCCATCTGCCCATATTTGCTCCATGTCTCTTGATTTCCGTTGAGTAAGGATGGCAAGCAGTCCCAGTTTTGGAAATTGCTGTTTACCTCAAGCCTTTACGTCCTTTTGAGAAGAGTACTCCACATTGCCACTACCCTCTGTGGGAAAATGCTTCCTGAATTCACTTCTCAACAGCCTCGTTCAAATATTAGGATCAAGTCCCATTGGTTGATAGCTTCCATTTTACTCTAGATATACCCTATTGAATCTTGAGTACAGGAACAGGGATGTCTTGTTGCAATTATACAGGACCTTGGTGAGACCATGCCCAGAATATTGTGTACCATTTTGGCCTCTTTTTTTTTGAGGAAGGATGTTCTTGCTGTAGGGGAATTGCAGAGAAGATTTACAAGATGATTCCTGGAATGGCAGGACTGATGCATGAAGAGATATTGAGTTGGTGAGGATTATATTCACTAGGGCTCAGAAGAATAAGGAGGGGTGGTCTCATAGAAGCAGAGAGAGTTACAAGAGAGAGATTGAATAGGTTAGGACTTTATTCCTTGAAGCGTAGAAGAATGAGGGGAGATTTGATAGGCGTGTATAAGATTTTGATGGGTATAGATAGAGTGAATGCAAGTAGGCTTTTTCCACTGAGGTTAGGGGAGATAAAAACCAGAAGGCATGGGTTAAGGCTGAAAGCAAAAAACTTTAAAGGGAATATTAGCGGGGGTCTTCTTCATGCAGAGAGTGGTGGGAGTGTGGAATGAGCTGCCAGATAAAGTGGTAAATGCGGGGTCACTTTTTACATTTAAGAAATACTTGGATGGGTACATGGATGAGAGGGGTGTGGAGGGATATGGTCCAAGTGCAGGTCAGTGGGACGAGGCAAAAAAATGGTTCCGCACAGACAAGAGGGGCCAAAAGGCCTGTTTCTGAGCTGTAATTTTCTATGGTTCTAAACGTATAAAATTCTAACAGGACTAGGCAAGGTAGATGCAAGGAGGATGTTCCCAATGGTGGGTGAATTTAGAAGCAGGGGTCACAGTGTAAAGATAGTGGGTAAACCATTTAGGACTGAGATGAAGAGAAATTTCTTCACCCAGAGAGTGGGGAGCCTGTGGAATTTGCTATTACAGAGAGTAAATGAATCCAAAACACTGTATGTTTTCAAGGAGAAGTTAGATATAACTCTTGGGGCTACAGGAATCAAAGAATATGGGGAAAGTGGGAACAAGGTTACTAAGTTGAATGATCCGCCTACTCCTGCTCCAAATATTTTTTATAATATTTCATTTTAAGCACTCGTTCGTATTACCATTACACATGCTACCTACCTCCACACAACAGCAACTTGTCTTTGTATAACACCCCTAATCTATAATCCTAGGCGCATTATCAAACAAAATTTGATACCAAGTCACAAAAGAAGACATTATCTCAAGTGACCTAAAAGCTGACCAGACAGGTTTCATAAATTGTCTTAAAGGAGGGGAGGGAGACTTAGGAAGGGAATTCTATAACTAAATGCTTAGACCGTGACTAAATTAAAGTCATGGTCACCAATGATGGGGGGGAGTCATTAAAATCCACAATGCGCAAGAAACCAGAATTAAAGGGCAAAGATTTTGGAGGACTTTAGGACTGGCGATATTTAATAAGGAATGAAGCAATGGAGGGATTTAAAGGGAAAAGTTAAAATGAAAGTTTATTTATTAATAATCAGTAAGGCTTACATTAACACAGCAATGAAGTTACAGCGAAATTCCCCTAGTCGCCACAGTCTGGCACCTGTTTAGGTCAATGCACCTGAGGAGCACATCTTTCAGAATGTGGGGGAAACCTATGCAGACAATATGCAAACTCCTCACAGACAGTGATCCAAGCTGGGAATCGAACCCAAGTCCCTAGCACTGTGAAGCAGCAGTGCTAACCACTGTGCTATCGTGCAACCCCAAGATAGATGAGAATTTTAAATTGAGGTGTTCCTTAACCACAAAATAAAGGTGAGCACCAGAGCAATGGGTCAACAGAGGTAGTGCAAATTACAATATGCGCAAGAGAATTTTGAATGATTTCAAATCACACAAACCAGAAATTCTTGGAGATCTCCTCATTGTCTTATGCTCCAGTCAGAGCTGTATCAATAAGGAATGTTCTGATATAGAGGCCCCAGTCAAAGTATACCCATGTCAGTTCTCTCCACAGAAGCAGCCTCATCTGCTCAGTGTCAACGCACGAGGGCAATGGATGCTGGGCAATGATTGGGTGAGATTTTCTATAAGATGCTTTAATGTTCTATCTAAGAGGTAAGAGCAATGACTGAGCTGGAATTAATGAGGATTGGATACTTGATCCGACTTCAGCTTTCCACTCCAAGCCTTTATGGGATTTCTCAACGGGGATCAATATTTTTTTTTTAAACAGTGCACACCTCCAATAACTTTCTAAACAAATCAAATCCCGGTTACTGAAACCAAGGAGGGGTCTCATTTTAACCGGCCCTGCCCAGTGGGTTGCTAACCAGATCAGAAAATGCTGGAGAATCTCAGCAAATCTGACAGTATCTGTGGACAGAGAATAGAGCTGAGGTTTCAAATCTGGATGACTCCTGAGCTCTGACGAAGGGTCATCCAGACTCAAAACATTGGCTCTATTCTCTCTCCACAGATGCTGTCAGACCTGCTGAGATTCTCCAGCATTTTCTGTTTTTGGTTCAGATTCCAGCATCTACAGTATTTTGTTTTTAACTAACCAGATCAGATTGCCCTTTTTACACCCATCCAAAATTACTCTCCATTAAGAACAGCTTGCAGTTACCATGCACATTTAACAACATCAGTTGCCAACTATGAGTGCACATATTCCTGGAACGTTCATCATTTGACTTCCAGCCACCAACTACCCCACCCTCACTCTGCAACCATTGATCAATCTTCATGATGCCCCACCTACCCCTACTCAATTAGAAGCCAGACATATTCTGATTGTTTGAGTCATTGAACATTCATTTCCTCCCCATTATCAATAGTATGATTTTTTTTAAAAAAAGCATTCAGGCCCCGATACAGAGAATTCTTCATTCTATTTTGAAACTCATTTTAATAAATTCCTTCCCCACCAATTTAAATGAATGAATTGCTTCCAACCTAACTAGGAAGACAGGTTGCTGGAGTCATGTTCCCTACCCCTCACTCTGTCCTGTTCTGTGCAAAGATCCAGGAAATACAGGTCAAATCACCAATATCTCAGACAGCAGGATAACAATAAATCTTTCAGCTTGGGACAAGTTTCAGTTCTGATACAGGGCTCCACCTTATATTATAAGTCTGTCCTTTCTCTTTCAGACTCTGACTCAGCAGATGTTTATTTTCAGCCTTTGTCATTTTCCTTTCTACCGGAAGATAGTGAGACAGGGATTTTGTAGACAGACAGTGAAACACAAAGATATATAATTCATTAAAGTCAATAAAAGGTAGGCAAGGAACGGGCAACCAATTTGATGAAGTTCTTTTTTTTGTTGGCACTTTTGAGTGAGAAAGTTACTTTACCCAAACATGCATGAAAGAGTGTCTTGATATTCTAACATTTACTGGAGGATGTCTTAATCTGTAAACCAAATTTAAAAGAGGGGAAGTTCGATACCCTGACCCTCTGAAAGAAGGTGCTTCGATATCAAAATGCTTTTTACAGAGGGTGTCTTGATAGCAGAAACCCACCTTAACAGAATGTTCTCTGGAAACAAAAGGTATCTCCATTCAGGCCACATTATGTAATGGATTGGATGCAATTCCAGGCTATTTAGTGTTCACAAAAAACCAGTGAATTTAATCGACATTGTTCACTTACTGGCACTATCTCCTACATTTAATGCAGTATTGTCATTATGTTGGTGCATTCAGCTGCACTCTGAGCAAGAATGACACCATTGTGGTTATGTTAATGAACTAATAATCCAGAAGGCAATTATTAAATCCCAACATAGTTTTTTTTGTAAATGTGAATTCAGTTAATTCAGTAAATTTGGAATAAAAAGATGGCATTATTAATTGTGACCATGAAGTGACTAGATTGTTATAAAGACCCATTTGGTTCCTAGTGCCCCTGGGGGAAAAATATCTGCCATCCTTACCCAGTCTGGCTTTTGCGTAACACCAAACCCACGGTGACAAGGCTAACTCTTAACTGCTCTCTGAAATAGCCACTCAGTTGCATCAGAACACAACAAACAAAATCACTGTGCGTGTACTTTCACTACACGGAAGACAATGGCTTAAAACAATAATTCACTACTAACTTTTCAATGGCTATTAGGGACTGCCAATAAATGCTGGCCTTATCAGTAATGGCAAACATTGTAAGAATGAGGATAAACAAAGGTAGTGCAGGCAGATCAGGTAGAATCACAAAGGATAACAGGATCTAGTTATTGATCTATAAAGCTCACACATCTAACCACAGCACGAGCAACATTATCCAGATCAGCCGCTCCCAAAGTAATAGTCAACAGCATGAAGTGCTGTTAAAATCAAGGGGGGTTCCACAGCAAAAAATGTACAGGATCACAAAATGGCAAAAAAAATCCCAAATCCCTAATCCCCAGACAGTAACAACAGAATTTGATATTCAGGGTCCTTAATCAAGAAACGTTCATTACAATCTATTCCAATTGCCAGCTAGCAATGGTTAAAAAATAACTCAACCATAGTTTGTTGACAGTTATTATCACACTAGATTCTGCCTTGTATGTGCCTTAATAAATAACAGTTTGTTTATTTCACTGATTAACAATGAACTTGGAGAGGGAATGTAGTCTCCAATGATAGACTTACAAATGAGCTCCAAGAATACTAATTTCAAATGCACTTCAATGTAACCCATGTCACAATGTTCCTGAATAGAAAGTTGTCCACAGTATGAAGTGACCAACGTTAAGAAGCCAGACAACAATACTCCAGGAACAGAAGAATTTAATCTACCTATGAAGAGCAAATGTAACAGGCTTGGTTGCGCGGACAGCCGACTGGGAAATCTAGCGCAATTCCGGGCCTTTCTAAATGGAAAAGATCTCGTCCTGATAGCCAATAACAATAGAGTGATCATTTTAAAGGAAGTCTCTTGATACTCCATCAGGACAATAGCTGCACCTCACTCCCATGCTCTAAATCTGCCTGTGAAACCCACCAACTTCACTGGGTGTTCTGCTCAACGAGTGTCATCCTTGATTCAGTGGGTTACATTTTCCTCTGAGTCAGAAAGCTGTACATTCAAAATCAACACCAGGGACTTGAGCAGATCACCCAGGCTGACACTCCCAGTGCAGCACCAAGTCAGTCCAGATGTTAATCCTGTTTAACTTCTCACGTGCATGTCACACTGCTCTGACCAAGGTCACAGGAAACTACAAACGGTTGCAACATAGCCCAGTCCACCATGCAAACCAGCCTCACATCTACTGACTCTGTCTATACTTCCCACTGCCTCGGAAAAGCAGCCAATATAATCAAGGACCCCACATACCATGGACATACTCCCCTTCCACCTTCTTCCATCAGGAAAATGATACAAAAGTCTGAGATCACATACTAATTGACTCAAGAACAGCTTCTTCCTTGCTGCTGTCAGACTTTTGAATGGTCCTATCACACATTAAGATTCTTTCTCTACATTTCATCTGTACCTGCAACACTATATCCTGCACCCCACATTTCCTTCTCCCCCATGTATACTATGAATGATATGTTTTTTCTGTATAGAGCATAAGAAACAATATTTTTCACTGTATCCCAATACACATGACAATAATAAATCATATCAAGATACCATTTCAAGAAGAATGGGAGTTCTCCTTGGCAACCTGGCCAATATTTATCCTTTGACCAACTTCATTCAAACAGATCATCTGCTCATTGTCGCACTGTTATTTTTGGGAGCTTGCTCTGTACAAATTAGCGCTTCTGTTCACCTCCATTTTAACTGTAACTATACTGCAAAAAATATTTAATTGGCTGTGCAAATCTGTGGGAAATCCTCGCATCAAGAAACAGCTCCATAAACCTGAGCCCAAGGCTTCAAATTCCCCACCTTATCAGCATGGACAAGGATTAAACAGACCCCTGTGCACTGAGTGAACTTCAGGCATATAGGAATTGACTGGTCAATAGAGGCTCGACATAGCGACCAAGACATTGCAGTAATGTGTTGCATGCTGCCTCTGGATTTTGTCAAAAGTACTGTTGGAGTGTTTCGTGAACCAAGGCAATCCTTTCAATACAACATAGGAAGCCATTTTTCTCCTTCATATCAAGTCTTCCAATTTTATTTGTCAGAGCTACAAATGATCGCTAATCGGACAGACATTTCAGAACTAAAATCAAAAACCAAAATTATTCCAGAATAGCTTTTGCTTAACGGGATGGTGTTTGCGTGAAGGAACTCAGGGGGAGTACGTAGCCACAATTTTACTGTTTGAGGAGGAAATATAGTAGTGAAAGGCATTTTGTTCGTACACAGTAAGATTCAACCCTCCAGTTTTACAATGTGGCCTTTAGTGGCTGGAAAAAATGGTGGGAAAAGAAACACAATGAACTTTCTATTACAAAGGTTTCCAAAAGTTTCATTCATTTCTCGGTATTGACTGTTCAGTCATCAAGGTTGAAATTTGACAGCAAATTAATTTCAGCTCTTCAAATCACCTCATGTTCCGAGACCTAAAACAGCCATCATTGGCCTGAGCAAAAGGTGAGAGTCGTTGTTGAATGTGAACAGACCTGTTCATTTCAATCTCTCCAATTCTCTATTCATTGATTAGCACAGAATACAAGGTTTAACTTTGAAACTTGCCATCACCTAACCACTATTCTTCCATCCTCTGATGTTCTGTCCTCTGGGACTCACCCCTGATCTAGACTTCCCAATAAAACATTCTTATTTTCCCACACAAACGTGCATCATACCACTTACGCTAGTTTCAGGAGAAGTGTACTTACATGTCAAGTCTTGGCTCTACAATGCTGTGATCAACCTCCCTTCCATACCCCGCTCCCTGCTCAAACAACTTAAATCCGCATCCTTCCTGGCCGTTTTGAGCCCTCTCAGAATCAGTCTCTCAGTCCTGGGCTTCCAAAACTTGAGGCGGCGCAGGGTCAATCTCCTCATTGGGCCAGAATTGCCCAATCAAATGGGACCCGATGCGACTGCATCCACACTGACTCTTGCTATAGGCTGTCAAAGTGCCCAACTGTCGACAGATTATTTCAGATTAACCAATCAGGAGGGCATTGGTGATTTAGTCTGAGGAAGCTGTCCCTTTCTCCACCCCCACCTCCGCAACACCCCCCCCTCCCCATCAAAAAGAAATGGGAACAAAGAGCAGACGCAAACATAGCACATGGACAGTGTTAAATCTGATTGATGCTGTCAGCGACCTGTGCCTTACTCAATCAGACAATGATCTTAACCCATTAAGTACCAGGCGCCCAGGGCAAGCCAGCAAGCGGGTGCTGACCTACATTTGGAAACAATCAAAACACAATCAATTAATAAGTCCAGGATTATTATCCCTTAGTCAGGGATGTGTACGCACAAAAGCACAGCATGGTGCGGCCTAGCTCTGGATCCACACGGCCATCTGGGAGGCTAACGAGGGACCCGCTTGTTTCTCGTGTTCCTTTCTCCGGTGTTTCGGTCGTCGGCTGTATCTCATTTCACTGCCTCACCGTGATCTCCCCCTTTTCTTGTGCAAGCATCACTCTCACTTGGGTGTGATACCATAGGTGCTACCCGTTACCTTAACCCTGACGGTTAGGCTGTTTAACCAGAAAAGGAAGTGAGGGGGGGTGAAAAATCACACGGCAGCCAGATCCTGTTTCAGCCGTGGATCCTTGTCCAGTGATCAGTAGCAAGTTTCCTGCTGGTTTCTCCCCTCTGGAGCCCAGGGGGACACAACTGCTGCTCAAGTTGCAACTGGCAAACTCACAACTTGGTTCTTTCTTGGTTTCAGTTCTGTAGCAGCCCACGCACTTACTCACAAGGGGTGGGGGGTGGGGGTGGTGGAAGACTCTGGTTATTTTGGGATGTGCCTTTGATTTGAGCAGATACAGTCACACTCAGCTCCAAACATTAAGCCCAAAACACAATCACAGAATTGTTACAGCACAGGAGAAGGCTATTTGGCCCAGTGTTTCTGCACCAGCTCTCCGAATGAGCTTAGTGCCAGTCTTTCTGCCTTTTCCCTCAACCCCTGCACATTATTTTTATTCAAAGAACCATCTATTTCCCTCTTGAATGCCTCAACTAAACCTGCCTCCATCACACTTCCAGGAAGTCCACTCCACCCCCCAATCACTCGCCGTGTGAAAAAGATTTTTCTCACGGAACAGTTGCCTCATTTGCAAATCACTTTCAATCTGTGCCCACTCCTCGATTTCTCCTTTTACGAGATAGGAAAGTTTCTCCCTGTGATATGACAACTCTGTACATAATGCACCTCCAATCCCCCCCACCACAATTCCCTCAATTAGATCCCAGCGTATATGTTATTCTGTGCATATACCACTCAATCCTACGATTAAATTCTATCCTGTAACTCTGTTATTCAATATAGGCGCATTGACATTTAAAAGGCATTTGGATAGATACATGAATAGAGGGATATGAGCCATATGCAGGCAAATGGGGTTAGCTTAGATGGGCATTTAGGTTGGCTGGACCAGTTTGGACCAAAAGACCTGCTCTGTGCCCTCTGCCATAGATTCTATAATTATATGATTTGCTGTACTCAGATTTTGGCAGCTGAATAATATTTGGAATAATTTAGACAGAGTCCCCATTCGTTGTTAGCCACGTGCATGTCCTGTCAGAAACAGCAGATGATTACTGTGTTTACTTCATGTGCTATTTACTGTTCAGGCACTCCCTCATAAACACACACTATTTCCTCTCTTTCCTGGCCCTTCATAGATTTTCACACTGCAATCTACACTCTGGCCAGTTTATCGCAGCTGACGGGAATCCCATCTTGCAGTCGAATAAACAAAATAAAACACAAGGTGACACCGTTCACCATTGGCACTTGGAACGTGCGCACGCTTTTGGACAACGCTGCAGCAAACAGACCAGAGAGAAGAACAGCCTTAGTTGCCAGAGAGCTTGCATGATACAACACTGACATTGCAGTCTTGAGTGAAACTCGCCTTGCCAACGTAGGTCAGTTGACTGAAACGGGATGTGGGTACACTTCTTTCTTGAGCGGCGGCGGCAGCGATGAGGGTTGTGATGCTGGAGTTGGATTCGGCATCAGGAGTCATCCTGTTCAGAAACTTGATAGTCTACCCAAGGGTGTGAACGACCGGCTCATGACATTACAGCTTCCACTACAGAACAGAAGTTAAGCCACCCTGGTCAGCGCCAG
This sequence comes from Sphyrna mokarran, assembly GCA_024679065.1. Lineage (NCBI taxonomy): Eukaryota > Metazoa > Chordata > Chondrichthyes > Carcharhiniformes > Carcharhinidae > Sphyrna > Sphyrna mokarran. The sequence continues at coordinate 15,874,020 of JAGIQG010000024.1, read as the reverse complement.
TGCTCCCACAGTGAACAACCAGGACGAGATGAAAGACAAGTTCTACGAAGAACTAGACAACCTACTATCAGCAGTGGGCAGTACCGACAAGCTGACCTTGCTTGGCAATTTCAATGCAAGAGTAGGGCATGCCTTTGCAATCTGGCATGGAGTCACTGGGATGCATGGGGTGGGCAAGTCTAACAGTAACGGCCTATGCTTAATAAAGACCTGTGCAGCACATGACTTCCTCATCACTAACACAACCTTTCATCTGTCTATCTGTAAAAAGACCTCCTGGTTGCACTCCCACATTGGTATCTTATTGGCTATGTCATTGGCAGGAGAAAAGCCAGGCAGGATGTCAGAGTGACCATGGCCATGTGTGGTGCTAACAGCTGGACACATCACAGGCTCATTGTCTCTGAAATGAAGCTCTGCATCAGACCCAAGAGGCGACCTCAAGGAAGCAAGATTATGAAAAGAATCAATGCGGCCAAGCTAAAGAACCTCAGCATCGCTTCGGCACTGGCTGAAGACTTAGAAATCAAACTTGCTGATCTACACCTCGCAGGCAGCGCTGAGGACAACTGAGAATGCTTCAGGGATGCTATCAATACATCTGCATTGAAGATACTGGGGTCCTCTACCTGCAAGCAGCATGACTGGTTCAATGAGAATGAGGAGGAGGCACAGGCTCTACTTGTTTTAAAGCACTGGCTTCATCAGGCTGTCAAAATGACCCATCATCAGCTACCAAGAAAAATGCTTTTACCAGTGCTTACAGGACAGTCCATAATAAAATGCGTAAAATGCAAGGATGCCTGGCTAAGTGCCAGGGCAGATGAAATACAGGGATATACTGACAGAAAACAACTTGAAATGGTTTATGAAGCCCTCAACACTCTCTACGGACTTCAATCCCATGAGAGTTCCCTCCTGAGTACACATGGTACAGCTCTCATTACAGAGAGAGCTCAGATCCTGCAGAGATGGGCTGAACGCTTTGAAGCCATCCTCAACCGACCATCAGGGACCGACCATTTAAAGCTAGCACGAGGGGACACAGCTTTAAATTAAGGGGTGATAGTTATAGGACAGATATCAGAGGTAGGTTCTTTACCCAAAGGGTGGTTCGGGAGTGGAATGCCCTGCCTGCAGCAGTTGTAGATGCGCCAAGTTTGGTGGCGTTTAAGAGGTTAGTTGATAAGTAGATGGAAGAGAAGGGAATGGTTTAGTATGGAGGGGCATTGCTTTTTATATTGGTCGGCGCAACATCGAAGGCCGAAGGGCCTGTTCTGTGCTGTAATGTTCTATGTTCTATGTTCTATGTTCTATCATCTATTAACAATGAGACAATAGACAGGATTCCCCAGGTCGATATCAACAGTGCCACGGATGACCCGGTAATAATCAAAGTCACAAAAGCTGTCAGTAAGCTATCCAGCGACAAAGCCCCAGGGACAGATACCATACCCACAGAGATCTACAAAGCTGCTGGTCCTGTACTTATCGAGAAGCTTACCGAGTTGTTCCAATCCTTTTGGAAGCAAGGATCCATTCCTCAGGAACTTAAAGATGCTTCCGTCGTACACCTCTACAAGAGGAAGGGCAATCGGCAATTATGCTCAATCATTGAGGAATCCCACTGCTCTCCATCACAGGAAAAACCCTTGCAAGAGTCCTACTGAATCATCTGGTCACTCATCTGGAGCTGGGCCTGCTTCCAGAGTCACAGTGTGACTTCCACAAAGCTCGCGGGACATGATTTTTGCTGCGCGCCAAAAGTGTACTTTAAGAAAAATATCAGGCACAGAATCGTGAGCTCTATACAACCTCGCGAAAGTCTTTGACACTGTAGGCCAACAAGGCCCGTGGAGGATCATGTCAAATTTCGGCTGCCCACCCCCAAATTCATTCAGATGGATTCCAGTTCCATGATGGCATGATGGCCAGAGTATTGGATAGCGGAGAATCCTCTGAGGCATTCCCAGTCATCTTTGGCATCAAACAGGGCTGTGTGCTCACACCCACACTGTTCAGCATGTTGTTTACTGCCATTCAGGACAATGTTGATGGAATCAGCCTCAAGTACAGAGTGGATGGGAAGCTCTTCAACCTGAGGAGACATCAAGCTGTTACTAAAGTGAAGGAGACTGTTCTCGCAGATTTCCTCTTTGCCAGTGACTGCACCCTGTATACTGGCTCAGAGCCAGAGATGCGAGTCAGTGTGGACAAATTTTCCACGGCTTGTGACAACTTTGGACTCACCATCAACATTAAAAAGACCGAAGTCATGCACCAGCCTGCTCCTCATGTACCGTACACAGAACCTATAACCACAATCAAAGGGTAGAAACTACAAGCAGTGAACCAGTTCACTTATCTTGGCAGCACCCTTTCCCAAGAAATTAACTGCAGAATAGCAAAGGCAAGTTCTGTTTTTGGTAGACTGTGCTCCACTGCATGGGAATGTCGAGGAATCAACCCAGCAACAAAACTGAAGGTCTACAGCACCGTGGTACTCACTACCCTCCTGTATGCCTGTGAAATGTGGACTGCATATAAAAGACATGCAAGACAGCTCAATCATCCCCACATGATTTGCCTTCGCAGAATATTATGCATCAAATGACAAGACAAAGTACTAGATACTGAAGTTCTCTCTAGAGCAAGTCTACAATCAGTCCACACACTGCTGATGAGAGCAGTGGGAAATGCTCTGGGAAATGATGACACAAAACCATCCTACCTGGCGCTGCCTCATCCACAAAGGCTGTCAAGGTGTATTGCTGAAGCACAACTTAAGCGCGAACTGCGCAAGTCCAGAGCCACCAGCACAACAACTACAGCGTCCACACAAGTCTGTCCAATATCTGCCGGGACATTCTGTGCCCAAATTGGCCTCATCAGTCATCTTCAGACACACCGCAACCAGCCTCAAAGTGACTAATGGCGTCGAGGTCCTCATCGATGACGATGGATGGAACATTTACTGTTCAGGCACTCCCTCATAACCACACACTACTTCCTCTTTTTCTTGGCCCCGCACAGATTTTCAGACTATAGAGTCGACAATTTGGAATTTCGCTGGACCACTGTCACATTAACCAGTGACACATTGTTATCTGTAATGTCCAGCCTCTGCTAAATCTTTTAACCGTGACTATATCATAGAATCCCTACAGAGCAGAAGGAGGCCATTTGGCCCATTGGATCTATATCAGCAACAATTCCACCCAGGCACTGTCGCCACAATCTCACGTATTTACCTAGCTAACCTCCCTGACACTAACGGGCAATTTAAAATGGCTAATCCACCTAACCTGCACATCCTTGGAGTGTGGGAGGAAACCTGAGCACCTGGAGGAAACCCAGGTACAATGTACAAACTGCACACAGACAGTGACCAGAGGCCGGAATCGAAGGCGATACTCTAGTGCTGTGAGGCAGCAGTGCTAACCACTGCGCCACTTTGCCACCCTCACTGAGATAAGAAACTAAGTTTTAAAAATCAACTCTTCTAATGGGGAGTCAATGTTGCAACTATAAGAGCTGTCAGCCTCACCACTTTATACTCTCTGAGGTAATTTCCCTAAATTACATTGAATTACTGTTTGTTTATTAGTGTCACAAGTAGGCTTACATTAACACTGCAATGAAGTTACTGTGAAAATCCCCTAATCGCCACACTCTGGCATCTGCTTGGGTACACTGAAGGAGAATGTAGCTTGGCCAATGCACCTAACCAGCATATCTTTGGAATTACATTAGCACAGAAACAGAATATCTGGTAAGAAGTCTTACAACACCAAGTTAAAATCCAACAGGTTTATTTGGAATCATGAGCTTTCGGAGGGCTGCTCCTTCATCAGGTCCTTCATCACTCAGCTGTTGAAGGAGCAGCGCACTGAAAGCTCGTGATCCCAAATAAGCCAATTGGGATTTTAACCTGGTGGTATGAGAATTTTTACTGTGCCTACTCCAGTCGAAGGCCGACATCTCACATCACAGAATATCTGGTACAACGGATCTAAGCCGCTATTCATATCCAAATGAGCCTCCTCCCAATTTAATAAGCTTTCCCCTCCCTCCACATAACGCTTTATTTCCTTCTCCCCTATAAATACTCAAGCTTCCTGTTTAATATTTCAATCACTTGATATGGTGATAGGTTTCATACTCCCGCCACTGTCTGTGCTAAGAAATTCCCCCTCAATTTCTTACTTGATCTATTAGTGTCAATCTTACATTTATGTCCCCTTGTTCCGCTCTCATTCAAAGGTGAAAACAGTACCTCTACATCCATCTCATTAAATCCCTTCATAATTAGGGACATCTCTATCAGTTTTTTTTTAGTCACCTCCTTTCCGGTGATAAGAAAAAGTGGTTAAGCAGCTCAGGCACTCACTGCCCTGTAGAGCGATCAAGGGCCATAGTTCACATATAGAACAAGAGCTATTTCAGTCTATCCTGCCACTGACTGCTAAAGCTCTTTAATATCCTCCTGTATGCAACATTATAATACTAGGTCTAACTCAGGAATAAATCTAGCTCCAATATGACAGCTTTCACCCTATGAGCAAAAAGCTTAGAAAGTCACTGGGTTCTTAAAAAAAAGTCCATTTACTTCAATATAATCAACGTAACATTACAGTAAAATGACATTGAAATTACATGACTGTAACAAGTCAATTGATCCAACAGGCCTTGGTACTGTTTTATCCTTCATACAATCAGTATCTATCTTGTTCCCCCTGCATTCACTTCTATCCCTTGTACTCACTTCTATCAAACCAACAACCACTTGATGGTTTGAATTATGAGGAGAAGCTGGATAGACTGTACGAGGCTTAAGAGTAATCTTATAGAGGTCTATAAAATAATGAGGGGCACGGATCAGCTAGATAGTCAATTTTTTTTCCAAAGGTAGGAAAATCTAAAACTTGGAGAATATTGATTTAAGGTAAGAGAGGGATACAAAAAAGATCCAGAAGGGCAAATTCTTCACACAGAGCTTGGTGAGTGTCTGCAATGAGCTGCTAGACGTAGGGTCGTAATGGAGGCAGGTACAATTTTGTCTTTTAAAAAGCGTTTAGACAGTTACTTGGATAAGATGGGTATAGAGGGATATGGGTTAAATGCCGGCAATTGGGACTAGTTTAGTGGTTAATAAAAAGGGTGACATGGACAAGATGGGCCAAAGGGTCTGTTTCCATGCTGTAAACCTCTATGACTCTGTGACATTCTCTCAACTAGTTTCCCTGCTATGGAAAGGATATTATCAAACTGGAAAGGGTGTAAAAACAATTTACAAGGATGTCACCAGAAGTGGAAGTTTGAATTAAAAGGAATTAGCCTTTTTCCTAGGATGGAGAAAGCTAGCACGAGGGGACACAGCTTTAAATTAAGGGGTATGAGTTATAGGACGGATATCAGAGGTAGGTTCTTTACTCAAAGAGTGATTAGGGAGTGGAATGCCCTGCCTGCAGCTGTTGTAGATGCGCCAAGTTTGGTGGCGTTTAAGAGGTTAATTGATAAGTATATGGAAGAGAAGGGAATGGTTTAGTTTGGAGGGGCATTGCTTTTTATTTTGGTCGGCACAACATCGAAGACCGAAGGGCCTGTTCTGTGCTGTATTGTTCTATGTTCTATGTTCTATGAAAGGCTGGATTTTTTTTTCCCTGGAACATAGGAGGATGAGAGCTGACCTTCTCAAAGTTTATAAAACCATAAGGGGCATGGATAAAGTGGATAGCCAAAGTTTCTTTTCCCATGATAGGAGGCTCCAAAACTGGTGGGCATGGGTTTAAGAGAAGAAAGATTTAAAACTGACGTGAGGGGTAACTTTTTCACTGAGAAGATGGTGTTTGTATAGAATGAGCTGTCAGAGGAGGTGGTAGAAGTGAGTACAATTACAATATTTAAAAGACATTTGGACAGGTACATGGTAAATACAGGTACATTTGGGAAAGGTTTGGATGAATATGAGCCAAAAGCAGGCAAATGGCACTGGTTTGTGTCAAAGGGCCTGTTTCCATGCTGTATATCTCTGTCACTCTATGACTAGTCTTCAATAGTGGCGAGTATCAGAACTTCCAACTTTACAGTAGGACACAAGGTGATATTCCAACAACTGCTCAAACATCCCCATCTTCTTCTCAAGTTATTTAGTTAGTTATCTCAATGCTATCAGCGGGAACTTGCTCTGTGGAAAGCAACCACAATGGACCCGATTTTACCATCCAGTTGCGCCGATTTTCGGGCAGGAAAACTTGGTAAAGTCAGGCATGAGGCAGGTAGCGTGATCCGTGCCCCTCTTCATGCTGGTTACCCCTTTACCAAGGCCTGAAAATGGTCGCAATAGGGACCATGCCCAAAATGGGCACGACAGCCATTTAAATTCATTTGCATGCATTTAGATTGACTTAATGGGCTGCGTGCTCAATCTTACCAGCACTTCCTCCTTTACCATCGTGTTCATCCATCTAGAATCAACGCGAAATAAGTATCTCCACAAGAGTCCAATTCGGGCACTCTAATTGGAGTGGAGGTAAGTGCTAGCGTCTGATTACTCTTGCTTGAAATTGTGGGAAGGGTCGGGGGTATGGCAGGGGAATGGGTGTTGAGATGGGTCAGACAGCTCTCTGCTTGAGATCAGTGTGGGGTGGGGGGGGGGGGGGGGGGGGGGCTGCTCCACTCCGCCTGAGATCAATGGGAGAGAAGTGGGGCAAGAGCCTGCGTTCAGTCTGGGTGGCAGGGAGAGTGGGAGGATAAGGGGATCAATAATGTTGTGCGGGTGAGGCAATGTCCCGGCTGACACTCACAAAATAAACATTTGCATTAATGTAGCACCTTTCACAACCTCAGGAAATTGCAAAATGCTTCATAATCAATGAGTTACTTTTCAAGTATAGTTGTCCTAATGGGGAGAATGATCCCAGAAATGACAAACTTGATATATGAAGAGTGTCTGAGGACTCTGCGGCTGTCCTCAATGGAGTTTAAAAGATAAGGGGGGATCTCATTGAAACTTACAGAATGCTGAAAGGCCTGGATAGAGTGGACATGGGGAAAATGTTTCCATTAGTGGGAGAGACTAGGATCAGAGTGCACAAACTCAGAGTAAAAGAATGACCCTTTAAAGTACAAAGAACAAAACAGCACAGGAAACAGGCCCTTAGGCCCAACGAGCCCGCGCCGCCACCCCGATGTTCTCACCTCTACCCGCGATCCCTGTCCATGTTTATAGATCTATGGATTAAAAACCAAATTTGAGACAATTTAGGGAGAATTTGTTTTGCCAATTAGCCTAAGAGCACATCTTTGGGATGTGGGAGGAAACGGAGCACCCGGAGAAAACCCACGCAATCATGGGGAGAATGCGCAAACTCCCACAGACACAGGCCCAAATCCATGTATCTGCACAGCACAGCTATAGTCACTGCGCTGTCGTGTTGCCCTTCAGATGGTCCAGGTCAAGCATACATTAACGATGTGAAGCACTAGGATACTCTCAAAAAAGATCCAAGAGCAGTCCTCTCATGACCCATCGAGTGTATGCCCCTCGTTAGACAACAAGGTGGACCAAAGCACCTGTAGGATAAAAACAAGTACATCAATATCATCATCTATTTACACACTTCCCAGGGACTCCCAAGGCTCATGATCCCTATTTTAAATCAGTTTTCTATACCCCTCCATTCCCATTCTGTTCATGTGCCCATCTAAGTATTTCTTAAATAACTCCAGAGTACCTGCCTCCACCACTTTACTTTTAGAACCGAGATAGGTGGAATTTCTTTAGCCAAAGGATAATGAATCCATGCAATTCATTTCCACAGAAGGCTGTGAAGGACAGATCATTGAGTGTATTTATGGATGCCCTGTCCAACTCTCCACTTTCCTGATGACAGAGGAGTGCTCCGAAAGCTCGTGATACAAATAAACCTGTTAGACTTTAACCTAGTGAGACTTCTTACTGTGCCCATCCCAGTCCAATGCTGGCATCTCCATATCAGAGTGTATTTAAGACAGAGATAGATAGGTTCTTGATTGGTAAGGCGATCAAAGGTTACAGGGAAAAGGCGGAAGAGTGGGGTTGAGAAATATATCAGCCATGACCAAATAGCGGAGCAGGTCTATGGGCTGAATGGGCTAATTCTGCTCCTATATCTTTTGATTTTATGGCCTAATGTAGGAAAGGCAACCAATGTGTACAAAGAAAAGTCCCACACACAGCAATGCGATAATGATTTGTTTTAGCAATATTGGCTGAGGGGTAAATATTGGCCCCAGGACACCAAGGAGAGGCCTACTGCCCTTCTTCAAGTAATGCCATCAGATATTTGACATTAACCTGAGGAAGTAGGTGGCAGAGGGGAGAAGGGGGCTGCAGTTTAACGTTGCAACTGAAGAACGGCACATTTTGCACTGAAGTGTTCCCTCAATGTGACACAGGAGTATCAGCCTAGATTATGTGTTGAGATGCTGACCTGAGACTTGAACCCATAACCTTCTGGCTCAGAGACACGAATGTTACCACTGAACAGGCGATGAGCTTCCCATTCTAAATCGGCACAGAATTTGGCTCCAGATGCTGCGCAACAGTTACAAAGTAGGCTGTCTGTACATCCAAGGAGCAAATGTTCCCATCAAGCTGTTCAGGGAAGTTTACCAAGTGGCATTAGTCCTTGAAATGAGAAATGGACTTTGTGGAATTTTCATTCCTCATGGGGGAAGAGAATTCAGTGATTAGACCATTAATCCTCTGTATCATGCTCAGTAAATATTTACCAGAACCCCTTGTTTGCATCACCAACAAATCAAAAATGCATTCAGCATACTCACTGCTTGTGCTTTCTAATATAAAGTTGGGCAGCCACAGCATTAGGGGTGACACAGTGGCACAGTGGTGAGCACGGTGCCAGGGATCCAGTTCGATTTTGGCCTCAGTTAATTGTGTGGAGTTTACACGTTGTCTCTGGATCTGCATGGATTTCCTCCCATACTCCAAAGTTGGTGCAACTTGGGTGGATTAGCCATGCTAAAATGCTCCTTAGTGTCCCAAGGTATGCAGGTTAGGGGGATTAGTTGGGTAAACAAATGAGGTTACAGGGATGGGCGTGGGTGGGATGTTCTGTTGGAGATTTGGTGCAGACGCAATGGGCCAAATGGCCTCCTTCTGCTTTGATTCTTTGTACTAATCTATCTTTTTTTGTACCTCTGTGTTAAGTTCTTTTGACAACATTTCTATGAAATGGGACACTTTACCATGTCAAAGGTTCAAGATCAATGTAAGGTTTATTTGGACACTGAATGAATCAAGATATCAGGATAGGATAGAAAAATGAACTGGAGACAAAAAAATCAGCCATTAATTTATTCAATGGCAAAACAGGCCTGAAGGGCTGAATGGCCTGAGTTTTTTTTATTTTTCCATGGGATATCGCTGGATGTTCCAGTATTTATTGCTCATCCCAGAAGGCATTTAAGAGTCAACCAACGTGAATCTGCAGTCACATTTTGACCCGACCAGTTAAGGACAGCAGACTTTCTTACCTAAAGGACATTTGTGAGCCAGATGGGATTTGAACCCAGTCTCTGGGTTCCTAGTTCAGTGATAATACCAATACACTACTGCCCCCCCCCACCCCCCGCACCCACCCTACATCGGGCTCTTAAATTGCTATTGGCCTTGTGGTGTTAAAAAAGCCAATGAGTCATAATGACAAGTGACGTTTTACCATCAAGTTGCATTTCAACCACAGTGCCACTGTGTTAATTATCTCCAGAGAAACATTGTTCAAACCCCATAAAAAATCAGTGGTAAATTCAACACCGCTTTGTAATGCAGCTGCCTTTACAGACAGTGTCCCTGTGCAAACACTGGGTGAATGATATATAGGATTGCTTTTGGTGTATGTGACACAGTTTGATAATTGTATGCCTGTCTATCTAAATTACTCCTTCATACCCACACTCCTCACAGCCAGAGAGCTTTCAACTGCAAACATTTACTCTACTAGTTAGTAGCAGTGAGTGACGGTGCAAACTTCAAAAAGACTGCAGTTTTTCTGAAAGAAAATCTGGTGCACTGCCAGCCTCAGCCTCCCAACTTCAGATTTCAATAACACAATCTGGGCTTGGAATATTGGCCGAGTGTGAACGCACTGTGGTTATCACAGCTGTCATATTAGGAATTATCTCCCTACTTCCGACTCTAGCTCATTCCCAGCACCTCAAATATAGAGCATTCCTCGCCTCATTCAACCTTGTTTTGGAAGATATCGGCGGGGATTCTCCGGCCCCGCTGGCAGCACACCTGCACCTGCAGGTTTCCCACCGGTATGGGAATTCCTATTGAAAGTAGCGGGACCGGAGAATCCCACCGCAAACAAACAACCTGCCACCTCCTGCCAGCAGGAAACACATGACTGGGAGGCCAGAGAACTTCATCCGCCCTTTCTGATAATGCTTGATTTATGAGAATCCTGGACTGATCACCTGAGCATCAGAAGTTACTGCCCTCTCCTGGCTTACACGCACAGACATGCAAACACATGCATGTGCATGTACACGCACACACGACCCATTGAGTTGAATTTCATATTGGGATTCAAAATCTTGGCCTCTGTGAAAGAGTGAAATCTTGGTTCACTATTAACACCACTGTACCCAGTCCCGGAGTGATATTCTTTGTCAATGAACTATTGGATCATTGATCACTTTTAACAGTAAGGCGAACACCAACACTTACTATTGGGCAATATGTCAATTAAATAAATACTCCTTTTTCGCTCAGTCCTTGTGAATTAAAAATTTCCTTTGACAGCGGCTAAATTGTCCATTAGTGTCCCGGGTTGCGTAGGTTAGAGGGATTAGTGGGATAAATAAATGGGATTATGGAATAGGGCCTGGGTGGGATTGTTGTCAGTGCAGACTCAATGGCCTTCTTCTGCACTGTAGGATTTCTATAATTCTAGAAAACTGAATGTTTACTGCTGATTTTCTTGCCACTGACATTCAACATAGCAGAAATCAGTGCCTGGGCAGTTACTCAGCTGGTTGGTTCTTTCAGTAAAAAAAACTCTTAGATTATCAATTCCCTGATTTGTTTTAGTTTCTAAATTCCCAGAACTTTAGATAACATCAAGAGGAAATCAGTGAGGCTCAGTGAAATGCAGGAAGTATGATTCAAAATGCTGGAAATGGCAAGTTGAAACCTGCCCCAAGTATGCAGCCTGCACCTTACCTGTTGCATCAGAGAGACTGTATGTAGTGTCTGTTATACCACCGCAGAACAATCATTATTACTGTATCTGGGCATGTTTACTATTGCACAACACTTCAGTAATGTTGTTTGCGTGGCATTATTCAAGTACCCATGTTAACCCTCTTGGCAGCCTTCATTATGATGGAACTGCCCAGCCTCCGCACTTGCAGAGCTGACGAAGGGTCATGCTGACTGGAAATGTTGGCTCTATTCTCTCTCCACAGATGCTGAGACTTTCCAGCATTTCCCGTTTTTGTTTCAGATTTCCAGCATCTGCAGAATTTTGCTTTTCTTCCCATTTTAACCATAGGCCCCCCTACAGGTGAACGCTCATGCTGCTATCAAGCCTCCCGGGTACCCATCCAGCCAGCATTGCCAGCTGGTTAGGACTTAACTTGCCTTCCCCCCCACCCTCACCCGACCAATACTGTGCTAAGATTGCAGTTCAGACAGGAAGGCTCAAACCAAAACTGTTCAAGAAAAGGTAGGGGAAGCAGATTCGATCACAACCTTCAATGTGGGAATTGGATACACCTCACAGCTAAAGAACAGGGGGAGTGAGACAAACTGGATAACCTTTTTAATGAATTGACACAGTCATGATTGGCCAAATGGCTGCCTTTGAACAAAGAACAAAGAACAAAACAGCTCGGGAAACAGGTCCTTCGGCCCAACGAGCCCACGCCATACAGTACAGTATGTTCACAGTATAGAAAAACGCTCCAATACCTCAACCAGTTTCTGAACAGCAAGTAATCTATTTTTTCCCTGTGTAATGTTCACTGTAGTTGAATTGATTTTAATGCCAGGTTACCTCGTTCCACTTTCCCCCAGCCTAGTTGTCTCTCATCTACAGGTTAATAGCATCTGACGACCTTAATCCATAGAAAACTCCGTGGCCTACTTTTTATATTTAAGCCGCTTCTTGATAATCAAAGCTTAATCTAATTCCTTCTATCTCCATCTGGAAATCTCCGCAGTGTAAGCAGAAGCTCCCTGCTCACAGATCCTGCACATACTGGCTCACCAACGCAGACAAAATGCTAAAAGCTAATCAGCCCATGCTCTCGCAAAGCGAGATTTCATTCTGCAGCACTGTGACTTCACTTAATCATTAGAGCTACACCTCGTTAATCCCAATTAACAGCTCTCCAGCCAGATTGCTTCTGAAGCCAATCGCGAGAGCTGGGCGATTTGATAAGCAGAACGCTACACAACCAGGCAGGACAATTACAGTTTGCACACTTATCCACTTACAAGCGCAGGGGAGGGGAACGGGCACGCTGTTAGACAAATTTCAGTCTCAACATGCCCTCAAGGTTGAGGTTGCCATGGCTGAGTGGGCAGCGTTCTCACCTCTGAGTCAGAAGACTCCAGGGGCTTGAATACAAAGAGCGAGGCAGACATTGAGCCAGTGTTACACTGTCAGAGGTGCTACTTTCCAGATGAGATATCAAACTGAGATCCTCTTAGGTGGGCAAAGTATATCCTGCATTGCCCTCGAGGTGACCTGATGAGGAAAAGACTGTTGCACACTTCCTTGTGGAATGTGCTTTTGCAAAAAAAGTCTGAAGATAGGTGAGTAGTTTTTGTTGAGGTTCATCCAGAGTAGGTCCATGACACAGGGCTCCATACTCTCTGGGCTATTCCTAGGGTTCAATCTGAGAGAAATGTCAGCTAGAGGATCATCAACTCTGAGAAAGGTGCTCTCCGGCCTGCCCAAAACCTGTTGATTTTCCAGTGCAGAGAGCTGTGCCAATCGAGTGCTTTAGACTGGAACATTCCAAAGCTCAGGACTAAGTGCTGAGGGAGTCATAAAAGCTTGGGGCAGCTGCTGCTGAGGCGCAATGGGGAAGATCACTGTGTCAGACCTTTCAAACTACAGTGAACCAAAGGAAACAGAACCCCCTCGGAATGAATGACTCACTGAATGTATATATCAAATATTACATGTATCTCAGTTATACCGAAACTCCTCTGAGTGTGCAATCCGTCCCAAATAGTCAACCTTTAAAATACCTTTGCAACATTTGTAAGGACTCTTTTAAAATGTCTACCTTGTTTCCTTTACTGTATTGAAGCATGTTACTTGATGTATGTAAAGAGCCTGAACATTATTGAACTGTGTTTGATGGTCATTTTGAAATGTTTGTAATGCTCTTGCAGATTTCTTCAGAATAAAATATATTATTGGGAAAAAAAAGGTAGTTGGCGCCGAATATGAAATGTATCACAATTGTACGGAAACATCTCAGAGTGCAACTTGTTCCAGGTAGACAATTTAAACATTTTTGCACCATTTGTAATGACCATTCTGAAATGGCTATAATGTTTCTCTGTACTGAACCACCATCATGGACAACATGTCGAGATTCTGAATGTAACCGCACTGAAATGGTCATTCAGAATTGTTTGAAAAGTTGTTTCAGATATTTTACGAATGAAGTATACTTTTGCACAAAATCCTCTGACACTATTTTGAACAGGAGCGTTCTCTCCAGCATCCTGGTAAATATTTCTCCTTCAGCCAATATCATTGAGACAGGTTATCTGGTTATTATGTCACTACACATTATGTCACCTTGCTGAGGGCTATTAATATTGATCCGTTCAATTGCAAAATTAGGTATATTCATTTCAGACAATGATATTATGGATTGCAACATACAAGTAATTTGAGACATGGTGTGGTAAGTATGGCGAGGAAACGGTAGCTTTGAACTCAGTTCCCAATGATCTCTGCCAGTGGCAGTTTTTATCCAACATGTCTGGGTTGCACGTAGGCTAACTGATTGAGCCATGATTAAACAATAGTTCCAATGATGCTGTGTCGTAAACCAACAGGGTAGAAGGGTCTTTGCTCCTTTCTCATCTAGTAATCCCTATGTTCCTGATGATTACCACTGCTATTGCACTGCTGTCTGCAACAGTACAATAAAAGTATAATTACTAGAAAAGCACATGGAACATAGATCTGTCTCTTCTTTGATTCTCACTATAACTGAAAGAACACGTCACACTGCCCCAGCTCAAATGAGAAACTCCTCGTTGCCCTCAATCTTCCCTGTCCCAGATCATGGAGAGGTTTCTCTATGAGCGAGAGGGCTCTCAGGCTGTGTGTAAAACTGATGCCACCTTATTGAAGTTGATTCAGTGCAAATCTACAAAGATTTGGTAGTGAGGGTTGGAAGAGATCTTCATTGCCCTTATTAAAAGAGATGAGAGCTTTTTGTTGATCAAGTTGTTACTACAATGATGGTGGCCAAGGCACTGCTTAGCAAGAGGAGTGTAGGCTCCAGGCACTGACCAGTTGGCACATGGTTTAGAATCTGATTTGTCTATTCAGCATTCAAAATGTTAAATCAGAAGGCAAGGAAATAAATATAAGATAAAGAAATCATCAATGTCAAGCCAGCCACTAATTCTGAAGCCAGACATGTTTGGATTGTAAGAGGGAATGTTATGCCAGCTGTTGGCACTGTCTGTGACACCAGACAATCTCCCGCATTAGGCTGGGACTGGCGAAATGGCACCTTCATTCACAAGCAAACTTTCACCACTAGCACTCGCTGCGATATATTCTAATCCGGAATTGGCTTCAACCCAGGTCGGGCCCAGATGGGTCACAAGAGATAAACCTCAGGGCTCCGAGCCAACCTGATTACAGGAAGTTTGATGTTTTCAGAAGACGTGAGGCAGGCCTATTGCTATTCATAAAGTACAAGATAACCTCAAAAGCTTGTGAGTTTACTATCAAATAAATCAGTTGGACTTAAACCTGGTGTTGTCAGACTTCTTACGTTGTTCATAAACACCACTGATTCAACTTGTGCTTTTGCAACAAAACAAATCCCAGCAGGGCGGTAATCTTTCTGAGACAGATGATTCTGGAAGCTTTCAATCATCTAGGACGAGGTCATGGCAGGGCAAAAAGTGGGCAACAGCCAATCAGCAGGCCCATATGGAAACAGGCAAGGTGAAAGGTCAGCAGCCAATTTGCCATGGCCGAGAATCATTTCACACCAACTGGTTGCAGTGCAAGGCTCTTCTTTCCCCAGCCCACCCATTCAACCACATTTGCTTTCAGAAGCTACTGGTTCCTGGGTTTGCGGGGGTTTTAAGCCAAATGTGGCTTAGGACAGGCAGTGGTGTAGTGGTATTGTCACTGGACTTGTAATCCAGAGACCCAGGGTAATGCTCTGGCAACGCGGATTCAAATCCCACTACAGCAGACAGTGAAATTTGAATAAACATCTCAACTTAAAAGTCTAACGATGACCATGAAACCATTGTCAATTGTTGTAAGCATGTTACTTGATGTATGTAAAGACATTAATCTGATTCACTAATGCCCTTTAGGGAAGGAAACCTGCCATCTCTATCTACTCTGGACTACATTTGACTCCAGATCCACAGCAATATGGTTGACTCTTAAAAACATCCTCATTGGTAATTGGGGATTAGCCAAAAATGTCCATATCCCATTAAAGAACATGAAAAGATAATTCTTGATGCCTAAATTGTGCACATTGCTGAAGCGTCACGATCAGCCAATCATGATCCTTTTCTGATCCAAGCTTCATTCATACAACGCTCTCCTAACCCCATTATTTAAAATACTATTTTAGTATCAAACTGAATGTGTCACTTATGGGTCAACAAGAGGATTATGTCACAAACTCTTGACGTAATTCATCACTAAATGGTAATCACAATTAAAATACACCCAAAAGACTCGCCAGTCACTCTGGCATCAGCAGCCGAAGATTTTTCTGAGGTGGGCTTTGAGACCCACAAAGCAAGACAGTTTATCTTAGCCTAGCTATTCCTTATCATCCATTATTGTGAAGTGCTTCAAAAGGTTAATTATGGCATGAATCAACTCTGGCTCCTCAGATTGCCCAGATCCAATACAATTGGCCTAAGGCCACAAGAGGTCCACAGCAGAAACCATCTCCCTGGCCTGATACTCAACCCTGAAACATCTGGATAACTGAGACATATATGTCAGACTCCTATTTATTGATCACAGCTCAGCCTTCAATACCATTATTCCCACGAAACTCATTTCCAAATTCCATAGCTTGGGGCTTGGTTCCTCCCACTGCGACTGGATCCTAGACTTCCTAACCCACAGACTGCCATCAGTTAGAATAGGCAACAAAAAATGAAGGAGAAATGTTTCATTATGGATGAAAAATTTCATTATGGATGAAAAGGGAATGGTTTAGGTTAGAGGGTCATTGCTTGTTCTATGTTCTATGTTCTATGTAAATACCTCCTCCACAATCATCCTCAACACAGGAGCCCACAAGGATGTGTCCTCAGCCCCTTACTATACTCCTCACACATCTACGACCACGTGGCCAAATTCCCTCCAACTCTATTTTCAAGTTTGATGATGACACCACCGCAGCGGACTGGATCTCAAACAATGATGAGAAGGAGTACAGGAAAAGGACAGAGAATCTGGTGAACTTGTGCAACAACAATCCTCTGTCCCTCAATGTCAACAGAACAAAGGAAATCATCAACTTCAGGAAACGTAGTTGAGGACATGCCCCTGTCTACATCAACAGGAATGAAGTGGAAATGGTCGCTAGCATCAGGTTTCTAGATATCTAGATCACAAACAACCTGTCCTCACCCCGCACCTCCCCATGCCAACACTATAGGTATGAAAGCCCACCAATGCCTCTACTTTCTTAGCAGGCTAAGGAAATACAGCATAGCCATTTTAACTCTAAGCAACTTTTACAGCTGCATAATAGAAAGCATTCCTACTGGATGTATCACAGCTTGGTATGGCTCCAAGACCGCAACAAACCACAAAGGGTCATGAATAAAGCAAAGTCCATCACTCAAACCAGCCTCCCATCCATTGACACTGTCGATACTTTCTGCTGCCTTGGAAAATCAACCAGAATAACTAAGGATCCCACACACCCCAGACATACTGCCTTCCACCTTCTTCCTTCAGGAAAAGATACAAAAGTCTGAGGTCACGTACCAACTGACTCAAGAACAGCTTCTTCCCTGCTGCTAACAGGTTTTTGAATGGACCTATCTTGCATTAAGTTGATCTTTCTCTATACCTTAGCTATGACTGTAACACTACATTCTGCACTCTCTTGTTTCCTTCTCTATGTATGGTAATGCTTTGCCTGTATAATGCACAAGGAATAATACTTTTCAAATGTATGCTAATACATGTGACAATAATGAATCAAATGAAATTAGGGATACACAGTGTGGGCACAGTGAGTGAAAAAGTAGAAACTCATCCCATCATACTATAATAAACATGAAATTTCAAAGGGAAACATGATGAGCTGTGCAATAGATCATTATACGTTTGATTATTACTAGTTACGCTAGGCAATATTACAAGTTATAGTTCTATCGTACCTGTGTCATGGCCAAACATTCCAAGAAATTAAAAAGAAGTGTAATAAAACTACAATTATCACCGATACAAGGAGATATTAGAACAAGTGATCAAAAGCTTGTTCAAAGAGATACATTTGTCTTATTGGGAAAGGGTGGGGCAGAGTGGTTTTGGGAGTGAATTCCAGTGTGTCGGCTTCTGAACAATAAGCTCAAATCTGCTGAATAGCCACCAAGCACGGCTGAGTGTTCAGCGTTTAGTATCCGAGTGAGATGAGACATTTGCACAGCAGCGTACGATTACCAGAGAACAGCAAGCTGAGAGTTACAGCTGTTGCAATAGCAACACCATACCACACAGATAACAACTGTCATACTGTCAAAACAAGCAGCCACTTCCAGTCTCTGCATGGACACCGGCCAAGGAACAACAGTTTACACTGGAGAACGCACCCAATCCTTCCAAGATTAAGGCCCATCATTAGTCCGATGCTATGCTGCATGTTGATGTCCTGAGCTCTGTTGTCTTTGATTCTGATGTGGAGATGCCAGTGTTGGACTAGGATAAGCACAGTAAGAAGTCCCACAACACCAGATTAAAGTCCAACAGGTTTATTTGGTAGCACAAGCCACTAGCTTTCAGAATGCTACCCCTTCTCAGGACTCACCTGATGAAGGGGCAGTGCTCCAAAAGCTAGTAGCTTGTGCTACCAAATAAATCTGTTGGACTTTAACCTGGTGTTGTGACACTTCTTACTGTCTTTGATCCTGGGCAGCAATGTATGAGCTTCCCAAGGAAGGGGTCGCATGGCTCATATTTAAAACCTGATATTAATTTATATTTTAAGCTCACTGTGACCCCATTCCTGTGGAACAGGCCATGGGCTACAATTGTGGCCTATTTGTGCACAACAAGGTTCCAGAGATAGCAACAAGTTAACTGTCCGGATTTGAACTGTGTTGGTCGAGGGATCTATGTTGAATTGTGCCAGGAAACTTTCACATTTACCTGAAAGGGAGCATGAATCCTCAACCCTCACCTGAAAGACAATATCCTCAAGACATTACGGTACTGAGAGTATGCAGTTGAATGTTACACTCATGTCATTTGATTTGGGACTTCAACCCATGGCTGACTGAATTAGAGGTGACAGGGCACAGTTCATTTGGAAAAAGGACACGCCCCTCTCCTCCCTATTCTCTTTCTGTCTATCATTTTTAGCATTAATGTTGGGCTTTGGGCCAACAGTTAGAGTGAAAGTTTCCCATCCTTCCCCTCCGTCCCCACCCCATCCCACCACAGGAATTGTAGCGAGCGGGACATGGATCATCAAAAGGTCCACTGACCTCAGGCAGGATTTTCCAGCTTTGGGGAGAGTGCAGCCAGAAAAATCCCACCCATAGAGTCCCACAGCATAGAACATAAGTCTGCATCACCAACAATAACTACCACTAAATTTGTGCTGCTCTCATTTTTCTGTTTTGGTCCCACATCTTTGAATATTATGACATTTCAAGTGCTCATCCAAATTTTTCTTTAAATATTGTGCAAGATTTCCAGCCTCCACTACCTTCCCAGGCAGTACATTCCAGATTCCCAGCACTCTCCGAGTGAAAAAATGCTTTCTCAAATCTTCTCTGAATCTTCTGCCCCTCATCCTAAAACCATACTCCCTCGTGATTGACCCCTCAACCAAGGGGAACAGCGGTTTACAGATTTTCCTGGACAGACTTTTGTTTATTTTGGACAGCGAGGTAAAATGTGGGAAAATAGAGTTGGGGCTATAATTTAATTTGATGCACTGAGTTGTGAATGGTGGCTGAGGAGGATGAGCTGGGGTCCATGCTCCTGCTCAAAGTCTTGCATAGAATGACCAAGGTTTGTGATACCTAAGGCTCCAAGTGCCACCCCGTCTTAGAATGGATCCACACCTTGAGGAAAGAATAAAGGGGGGCAACTAAATCAAAATCCATTCACAAAATGTGTAGTATGTACGTATGCAAGTGTGTGTGGACAAGGATGTGTGCCTGTTATATGTGTGTGTGTGTGTGAGAGACTGAGTGAGTGAGCGAGTATGTATATGTCTGTGTATGTGTGTGGGTGAATATATATGTGTGTGTATATATGTATATGTGTGTGTGTGTGTGTGTGTGTGTGTGTGTGTGTGTATACATATGCGTCTATGTAAATATATATACATATATATTATATACATATATGTGTGTGTTTATGTGTGTGTGTGTGTGTGTGTGTGTGTGGTGCAGAACGTTTGAGATTGCTGCCTCGGCTGACAGCTCACTTAGTCCCACGCGTGTGTAATTAATTTGCTCCTTGTCTGTGTTCTGAGGACCAGAAGCTGGGGGCACACAGCTGCCACCAGTTGCTGCCTGTTTAATTAGTCTGGCTTGGCCACCCTGCTGATATGGTGAATTGCGGCAGACAGGAATTACATCGAGAGACACAGATTACCGCCTCTGACCAGTGATGAATTGAAGCGTTGACAGTTATGACAAGTGACTAAGTCTTTCTGCAGACTTACACACGAGTCAAGGATAATATAAAGCCTCTGGGTCCTCCCCTCTGGATTAGAGAATTAAATGTCAAAATGAGTACTTAATACAATGCACTCCTTTTAAATATCACAACATATTTTTCACAAATTTATATAGGGCAGACACTGAAATTAGAGCATTAACAGTCAGTGTAAATTATCTATTGTTAAATCTGTCTCTAAGATACTAAGCCTTCTCTTTTATTCAATTCTCTTCTCTTCCACTCTCTTTCTCTCTCTCTACAGCACATGGCAAATCCTGTTCCCATATCCAAGGAGATTCTTCTCACCTGTTTCCTGGACCAGATATCAGGAAAGCCTGTTGGTCTGTTTGATCATCATTCTCTTTTTTCCCACTCTGTGCTTTATTAATTGAGTAAAGTTTCACAACACCAATTTTAAATCCAACCAATTTATTTGATAGTAAATTCGCGAGTTTTCAACACTATGTGCCTTCGTCAGGCAAATGTGCAAGGCACATAGTGTCGAAAGCTCGCGAATTTACTATCAAATAAATTGGTTGGATTTAAAATTGGTGTTGTGAAACTTTACTGAGTTTACCCCAGTCCAACGCTGACATCTCTACATCATGCTTTATTAATACCAGGGCAACTGGAACTGCTTCTGAATTTTCTAACTTACCCTGCAAAACCTTCATGGTGATGATTTGGCTCTTATCACTAGATCACACATGAGGAGCAGGGATAGCCCATTCAACCCTTCCAGCCTGAATCACCACTCAATAACATGATAGCTAATCTGGTTTCACTCTCAATTCCACTTCCTGTCTGCCTCTGATAACCCTTGATTCCCTTATCTGTCAAAAATATAACTCAGCTTTGAATAAATTCAACGACCCTCCCTTTCTCCATAGGATGGAATGGTGACACAGTGGTTAGCACTGCTGCCTCACAGTACCAAGACCCAGATTTGATTCCTAGCTTGGGTCACTGTCTGTGTGGAGTCTGCAAGTTTTCCCCATTTCTGCATGGGCTTCTTACGTGTGCTCCAATTTCCTTCGAAAGATGTGCTGGTTAGCTACATTGACCATGCTAAATTCTCCCTCAGTGTACCCAAATAGGTGCTACAATGTGGCAACTCAGGGATTTTCAGAGTAACTTCATTGCAGTGTTAATGTAAGCCTATTTGTGACACGAACAAATAAATAGAGAAGGAGGAATGCTCTTTCAGAGAATCAATGGGCCAAATGGCCTCGTTCCACACTGTAGAGATTCTATGGTTATCACTGGGGAAGAGAATATAGCTTATTCTTAAAAGTGAGACCCTTTACTCTTAAACTTTGTCCCCTGGTTCTAGTCTCCTCCACAGAGTGCTTCCCTATCAAATCCCCTCAGGATTTTATGTTTCAGTAAAATCATCTCACATTCATCAAAACTTCAATGGGATATAGATCTAGCCTGCTCAGTCTTTCTTCCTAGGATATGCCTTTCCTCCCAGGAATGAGGTCTGTGAACGTTCTCTGTCCTGATTCTAATACAAATCATATCCTTTTTCAAATAAAAAGACCAAAACTGTTCATGGATTTCAGAGCACTCTCATCAATACCCTATACAACTACAGTAATATCTCCCTGTTAGGAATTAGGACAGAAGTTGGCAAATTCAGCCCTTTGGGCCTGCTCCACTATTCAATTAGATCACTGCTGATCTTTCCTTGGTCTCAAATCCACTTCCCTACTTATTCCCCATATCCCCCCTTTTTAATAGAAAAATATCTATCTCCTTTGAAACCATTTAATGATTCAGACTCCACAATAAGTTCCACAAACTCACCATCCTTTCTGAGTAGTTCCTCCTCATCCCAGTTTTAAATCTACCACTCTTGACCCATACCTGTGGCTTCTTGTTCTAGATTCTCCCAGGCCCTATTTTATATATTTCATTTCCTTTACTAACATTCCCTTGCTTTCCGAATCACTGATCGCTAAGATTATGATGTCAGCCACTTCCCTTCTTCCCTGAGCCCACTGGACTAAACTTCCTCTAACACTTCGCCCTGCCCTAACACTGTTTTGTTATATTTCTCTGATTTCTCTTCTGCCTTGTCTCATACCCTCTCTAAGCTTGTCCATGAGACCCCCTTCCTGACCACTGACCGTATTCCCACTAAAGTGATGACTGCCAACTTCCCTTCCTGACCCTCATGTTCGCTGATATTGTTAATTGTTCTCTCTTGTCAAGTCCTGCCCCACCCCCCCCACAACCTTATCCTCATAAACCCTCCTCAAACAAAAAATATCCTTGACACTTCTGCCAACTGCCATCACCCTATCTCCAAATTCCCTTTCCTATCCAAAGTCCTTGAATATTCTGTTGCCTCCCAAATCCATCTTCAGCTTTCCTGAAACTCCATGTTTGATTCTTTCCAAGCACATTTCTGCTCTGCCACAGCATCAAACAGCTCTTATCAAAGTAACTAATGACATCCTCCACTACTGTGAAAAAGTCACACTATTCTTCCTCGTTGTTCTTGAGCTGTCTGCATCCTTTGGCATATTTGATCAAGTCACCCTCTTTTAACGCTTCTCCACTGTCTTCCGCTCTCAGTAACCTGGTTTTGCTCTTTATCTGTGAAGCCCAAGTAAAGAATGACTTCTCTTCCTAATCCTGCGCCATGAGCTGCAGTCTTCCCCAAGAATCTATTCTGGCCGCTTCCTGTTCCACGTTGACATCTTACCCCTCGATAACATTATCTAAAAACACACGGCGTACGCTGACAGTGCCCAGCTCCATATCACTGCTCTCGATCCCTCCACTGTTTCTAATTGTCCAACTGTTCACCTGATGTTTGGTACTGGCTCGGCAGAATTTTCCTCCAACTAAACATTGGAAAGACCAAAGCCATAATCTTCAGTCACTGTTCCCTAGTCGCAGGCTCCATTGCTCCTTCCTAGTAACTGTCAGAAGCTGAACCAGACTGTTAATAACCTTGGTGCCATATTTAATAGTGAGATTAGATTCCAATTACATATCTGCCCTTTTGAGGCTGCCCCTTTCTGCCTCTGGAGCACTGTCTCATTTGCCTCGCTGTCATTAAGCCTTCAAGTATGCTTTGGTTATCATTGCCAAAACTAAACTATTCATGTCCGAACTTACACCAATTCCCATTCGCCCATCAACCAACTGTTTTGATTTTAAAATTCTCATCTGACATTTTAAGTCCTTCCTTAGCCTTGCCTCTACCATCCTTCACCATTTCCTCCAATGCTAAAACTCTCTGAGTATTCAGCACTCCCACAATTCTGGTCACTTGCACGCCCCGGTTCTAATTGTTCCACTATTGACAGTCCTGCAGCAATCGCTCTCTTCACCTCGTTATCCATCCCTCCTATCACCTCCACCCCCTCCCCAGCTGTCTTCCCCCACACCCCACATCTCCGATCGGCTGATGAACTGAGATGAAGCGGGGCGGGAGGACACTCATGTGGAATTTAAATAATACAGATAAGGCCTACTTTGTCCAAAAGGTTCATTTCTGCGTCAGACACTTGTTGCATTTAAATAAATTAAATCTAATGTCTTCCCTTTGCAGGGCAGAAGGTGAAGCATCACCCTTCAAGTGAATATGTTCTCGATGGAAAGGCATCAGACAAAGAATTTATCAAAAGTTGCAATTAGCTAAGAAGCAGCCACTGGAGTTACCTAACACAGAAAAGGGCTGGTCAGGTTTCCAACTAGTTATGCAATCGTGGGCTGCTAAGCAAACAAATGCCGCAGATTAATTTGGCTGGGCCTTTGTGTTTCTTTTAATTTGGAATGTTGATAAATCCTTTAGGGTTTAATGAGGCTTTGAGAGAATGAGCTACTGAGCATATGATATCTGTGTAAGACAAACCTGCAGCAATTACCAAGCTGAGACAATAATCAGCAGTCAACACTGTCATTGCCACGTACACATTTACATACACACTGATAGACACACACACGCTTACACACACAGTAGTAGACAGCACACGCTTACACACACACTGGTAGACAGCACACGCTTACACACACACTGGTAGGCACACACACACTTACACACACACTGGTACACACACACATGCTTACACACACACTCTTACACACATACTGAGACACACATATGTTTACACACACACACACACTGATAGATACATACAAGCTTACACACACACTGAGACACACATATGCTTATACACACTGATAGACACACACACACACTGAGACATACATATGCTCACACACTCACATTGATAGACACATACACGCTTACACATACACTGATAGACACACTTACGCTTATACATACACCCACTAGCATACATGCACACACTTAAACAAGCACACCCACTGAAGGATATTCACAGACAGATATGCATACATTTACACACTTGGCATACATACACATCTTACACATTCACACCCACTGAAAGACACACACACGCACTGACATGCACACACTTACTGACATACATGTACATGCTTACACAATCGTGCACATCTGACAGACACACACATGCTCATAGCCATTTAAAGACATGCACACTTATACATATATTCACACATGCTTACATGCTCACACCCATTGACACATACACACACACACATACACACAAAGAGGCACAAGCTTACACATACCCATACTCATTCTACATACACACACATACATGATACAACTATATATCCCCTTCTCCCCACTTTTCCATTCAAACACGAAAGAAGCTGGCATTTTATCCAATAATTACAATCCTTGCCAACACCAGTAGGTGGAGTTCCAACTGAAATAAGCCATGATCCAATCTCAATCAGCCATTATCCAACCAAAGTACGGGACAGATTCAAGGGCTGAATGGCCTCCTCCCGTGCAGATGTAACAATCTAACTTCAACAAAAACTGCTTCTTGGTTGCCTGTGTATTAGTGAACACTAATGAGCTCAGTAATTCATTAGTTGATGTTTGTGAGTTAAGATTAAGCTCCACATAAATAATGTGTATTAAAAGTTAACCAATGATTGGACTGACACACGTCATCACTATTCAGGCGAGAGTTAGTGATACACCAGCACTACCAACATACATGGCCTGTAGCCCAGGAAGAAACAACTAAATAACTTTCTTCCTGGAAGAAAACGCACTCTTGGAAGTTCAGGAACCAGAGAACACCGGGTTAAAGTGACTAACAAAAGAATCAAATGGCATGAAAGAAATCTTCATAGAATCCCTACAGTGCAAAAAGAAGGCCATTCAGCCCTCAAGTCTGCATCAACCACAATCCCATACCAGCCCTCTTCCTGTAATCCCATACATTTACCCTGCTAATCCCATGACGCTGAGATTAATTTAGTATAGCAATGCACCTAACCCGCACATCTTTGGACTGTGGAGAGAAAGCAGAGCAGCCAGTGGAAACCCATACAGAAATGTTCTAACTGGGATGAGAATGGCATTAACAATGGATATTTCATACTACTCTCCAGGAGAAGAATGTGAAGATATGAAGCAATGATTTAAGCAGAAGGTGGTGGTCCACAATGCTGTAAATCCATTTACAGATAAATATTAAGGTTTAAAATGTGTTTCCCCTCCCACTCTCAGTGTGGACCTCACAGATTCTGGAAACACAATGTCTCCTATAACATATGGTGTGAAAGGTGCGAAAGTAATAGGCACGCTATCCAAATTCTCTACTTACTCACATCAAGGCTAAACAAACCATGGAGGCCACGGGTTCTCGTGTTGCTGACAAACTGAAAGGACGGCAGCTATTTTTAGCCGTTTTGTCACCAGCAATCCAAGAAGCTGCCATTAACAGTCAATACCTGACACCAACAGTTCTTGTGTTCGGCATCATGTCTGAGCTGTTCAATGTGTGACAAATTATTGATCAGGCTGCTTACAGAGGCCAGGCCGATCAGGTTGCTGTCAAGGTGAATCATCTTGGACTCAGCAATCTTGAGCTGTCACCAGCTCTGACACACGAGAGTGACTAATATCTTCCCAAACAATGAGTCTGGAACCCACTGACAATAGTGCTGAGCATCTGGTGTCGGAAGCTGAGGTTACCTGTCACTCTGGGCCTTTTATTTGAGTATTAGAGCTAATCGGACAGCACATGGAAAGTTGGATTGATAGAAGCCTCCCTGTTTTTATAGCAGTCCAATTTTAGAACGGAAAGAAGGAGCAATCATCTCTCACATCTTTCACAACTTTGGGATGCCCCTTTTGAATATCTCTGACTGCCGTGATGTGGGGAACACGACAGCCAATTTGCACCCAGCAAGGTCTTGTCAGCAGTAATGAGTTGTTTTGTGATGATGGTTGAGGTGAGAACTCCCCTCGCCATCATCGAAATAATGTTATGCAATCTGTTACAGCCATCTTGAGAGGGAAGGAGAGTCCTCACGTTAACATCTCTTTCGAAAGATTGGACCTCTGACAGTGCAGGGCCCCCTCTGTATTGCACTGGGAGTACAGTGTGTCAGTTAGCATTTCATGCTGAACTGGCTCCTGATTCTCCCTCCAGTGGGGTGAGGGTTTGAATCTGATGCATGCCCACCATCATCAGCCTGGCTCTTCACCCTTAGTCAAAGCCTGTAATACAGAACATGCTCTGAAAATCAAAATGGGCAAAAGTAACTGGAAGCCAGCCCCAGCCCAGAGGTGTAGGGATCTCACTTGTGACTTGAGTTCGGAACTGGCAGAGGGGCAAAAAACAACTTGCATTTATATGCAAGCAGCATTAATTGAATCAAACATCCCAAAAAGATGTATTAGTGGAGTGTGATCAGCCACATCTTGACACAGAGCCACAGAATAAAGACATTGGGAGAGTTGACCAAAGACTTGATCAAAGCGCAGTAAGAAGTTTCACAACCCAAGTTTAAAGTTCAACAGGTTTATTCAGAATCACGAGCTTTAGGAGCGCTGCTCCTTCATCAGGTTTGACTCACCCGATGAAGGGACAGTGGTCTGGAAGCCCATGATACTGAATAAACCTGTTGGACTTTAAACTGGTGTTGTGAAACTTCTTACTGTGCCCACTCCAGTCTAACACCAGCATCTCCACATCTTGGTCAAAGCGATACATTTTAATGAATCTCATAAAGGAGAGAGAGCGAGAGACAGGGAAAGAGGAAGGCTCAGGCAAGGGATGCCAGATCATTTTTAATATTTATTCACAGGATTCACTGCCAAGACCAACATTTATTATCATCCCTAATTTCTCCAAGAGGAAGTGGTGATACAACACCTTCTGGAAGCGCCTCAGACTGTGTGCTGATGAAGCTCTGACAGTGTTATTCAACAGGGCTCCTGGCCCTGCAATGTTGGGAAGAACAGCAATACACTTTCAAGGCAGGATGGTGTCTGACATTAGAGGGCAGCTTGAACATGATGTTGTTCCCATGCATGTGCTGTCTTTGTTTTTCTATGTGACCTAGACAGCTGAAAGCACAACCGCTAAGCAATAAAAATCAAGTACGCATAAGAGGCCAGAACTGAAAGAAGGCCAAGTTATAGTTTACATTGCTCTCAGGCATTTTTTTCTGCCTTTGCAACGATGCAAAATTTCCAAGTCATTAAACCTATAAGAGTTGCTATCTTTGTATATTCCAAGTTTTGCCTGTCCAAAGATGTGCCAGTTAGGTTATTGTCCAACCTAAAGTGACTCTTAGTATCCCGGGATATGTAGGTTAGAGGGATTAGCGGGTAAATATGTAAGGATGCAGGGATTGTTGTGAGTGTGGTCTCAATGGGCCGAATGACCTCTCTCTGCACTGTAGGATTTCTATGATTTCTAAGTAATGCAGCTTTCCCTGAGTAAGTGAGAATTACACAGAAATTCCTCATGCATGAGAAAAGCTAGATCCCTTTCCCTTCCTGGAAACGAGTAATTTTTTTTTAAAAACCCCATTATCAACTTTGAATGTTCAGAGTTTTCATGAGGAACTTGAAGCAGGGTTCACAGAAATGGGCAAAGGCACAGCAGGGTGGGACTTGAGCCTGGTGGCCGGGGCTTACAGGGTTGGTGAAGAGAGCTTGGGGATAAAGGTGACCATGAAAAGGTTGTGGGAAAAGGTGACGGCAGTCACCGGGTAATCAGAAAGCTATGTGGAGACTGAAAGCAGCTTCAACTGTGCAGAGCAGCACCTCCTCCTGTGGACAGAGAAAGTCATGATGTAGAGATGCCGGTGTTGGACTGGGGTAAAGAGAAGAAAGTCTGACAACACCAGGTTTAAATCCAATCGATTTATTTGATAGTAAACTCGCAAGCTTTTGACTCTACGGTCTGACTCATTCACCTGACGAAGACCATAGAGTCGAAAGCTTGTGAGTTTACTATCAAATAAATTGGTTGGATTTAAACCTGGTGTTGACAGAGAAAGACTCAGAGGTAAGGAAGTACAAAGTAGCAGCATCTAGCAGCATCCAGCGGTGGCACAGTGGTTAGCACTGCTGCCTCACAATGTCAGGGGCTTGGGTTCAATTCCCAGCTTGGGTCATTGTCTATGTAGAATTTGCACATTCTCCCCATGTCTGTGTGGGTTTCCTCCCACAATCCAAAGGTGTGTGGGTTAGGTGGATTGGCCATGCTAAGTTGCCCCTTGGTGTCAGGAGGATCAACTAGAGTAAATGCATGGGGTTATGGGGATAGGGCCTGGGTGGGATTGTGGTTGGTGCAGAAGTGATGGGTCAAACGGTCTCCTTCTGCACTGTACGGATTCTATAATCTAGATTGAGAGACTGTGAAGTAAATAAGTACTTGCACTTACATAATGTCTTTCACAACTGCAGGAGATTCCAAAGCATTTCATAGTCAATGGAGTTACTTTTGAAGTGTAGTCACTTATTATAATATAGAAAATGCAGCACACAATTTGTGCATAGCAAGATGCCACAAGCAGCAATGATGAATAGGCTGTTTAGTAACGGCAATAAGCACTGGCCAGGAGAATAGTCACAGAGTCATTTACAGCTATGTGAACGAACAGGGCAGACACAATTTCATCCTAAAGACTGCAAATTGGTAGTACAGCCCTCACTTTGTATTACACTGGGGAGTGTCAGCCTGGGTGATATGTTCAGGTCTCTGGACAAGCACTCAACCATACAGCCTTCTGACTCAGAAGGGTGTATTCTTTTTCTGAAGAATTGACGGATTCTGTTTATGGTAGAGGATTTCACATTCTACTGGCCTAATACTGTGTAAGAGATTCCAACCATCCTCTTCCTTGAATTTTTTTAATTGTTCCATGGATGTGGGTGTCACTGGCTAGGCTAGTGTTTATTACTGCTTTCTAATTGTCCTAAAGAAGGTGGTGGTGAATTACCCTCTTGAACCGCTGCACTGTGACACCCACAGTGCTATTAGACAGAGAGTTAAATTAGTTTTCTTGTCTTATGTCTCACAAACGAGTTTTTTTTTCATTCATTGGCGTCACTGGCTGGCCAGCATTTATTGCCCATCTCTAGTTGCCCTTGAGAAGGTGGTAGTGAGCTGCCTTCTTGAATCACTGCAGTCCATGTTCTGCGGGTTAACTCACAATGCTGTTAGAGAGGGAATTCCAGGATTTTGATCCAGCGACTACAAAGGAATGGCGATATGTTTCCATTAAGGAGAATCCCAAGGCCTTCTACAAATATGTGAAAAGTAAAAGGATGAGAAGAGAAGGGATAGGACCTATAAAAGGTGAAGGGGGAAGTCTGTATGGAACCGGAAGAAATGGCAGAGGTGCTTAATGAGTACTTTGCCTCAGTATTCACTGTGGAAAGTGATCTGGGAGGATGCACTACAAGTTTGCGGCAGACTGAAAAGATTGAGTATGTAGATGTTAAGGAAGCGGATGTGTTAGAACTTTTAAATGCTATCAAGATAGACAAGTCTCCGGGACCAGATGGGATGTACCCAGGTTATTGTGGGAGGTGAGGGATGTCATTGCAGAGCCCCTGGCGATGATCTTTGCGTCATCGATGGAGACGGGAGAGATTCCGGAGGATTGGAGGATTGCGGATGTGGTCCCTATTTTCAAGAAAGGGAACAGGGATAGTCCTGGAAATTACCGACCGGTGAGTCTGAACTCAGTGGTTGGTAAGCTGATGGAGAGGCTTCTGAGGGACAAGATTTACGAGCATTTGGAGAAGTTTAGGTTGATTAGAAATAGTCAGCATGGTTTTGTAAAAGGCACGTCGTGCCTTACAAGCTTAATTGAGTACTTCGAAAATGTGACTGAACACATTGACGAAGGATGAGCAGTGGACGTGGTGTACATGGACTTCAGCAAGGCATTTGACAAGGTCCCACATGCAAGACTTCTTGAGAAGGTGAGAGGCCATGGGATCCAAGGGGCTTTGGCCTTGTGGATCCAGAGCTGGCTTGCCTGCAGAAGGCAGAGGGTGGTTGTGGATGGCTCTTTTTCTGCATGGAGGTCGGTCACCAGTGGAGTGCCCCAGGGATCTGTTCTAGGACCTTGCTGTTTGTCATTTTCATAAATGACCTGGATGAGGAAGTGGAGGGATGGGTGAGTAAGTTCGCCAATGACACGAAGGTCGCTGGTGTTGTGGATGGTCTGGAGGGATGTCAGAAGTTGCAGCATGACATCGACAGGATGCAAGACGGGGCGGAGAAGTAGCAGATGGACTTCAATGCTGATAAATGTGTTGTGGTCCATTTTGGCAGATCCAACGGGATGAATGAGTACACTATCAAAGGTAGGAGTCTTAGCTGTGTGGAAGAGCAGAGGGATCTTGGGGTCCGGGTCCATAAGACGCTCAAATCGGCCTCCCAGGTGGAGGATGTGGTTAAGAAAGCTTACGGTGTACTGGCCTTCATTCATCGAGGGATTGAGTTCAGGAGTCAGGAGGTAATGCTGCAGCTTTATAGGACCCTTGTCAGACCACACTTGGAGTACTGTGCGCAGTTCGGGTCGCCTCACTATAGGAAGGACGTGGAAGCTATTGAAAGGGTGCAGAGGAGATTTACAAGGATGTTGCCTGGATTGGGAGGCATGCCTTATGAAGACAGGTTGAGGGAGCTGGGACTGTTCTTCCTGGAGAGACGAAGGTTGATAGGCGACCTGATAGTGGTTTACAAGATGTTGAGAGGAATAGATAGGGTGGACTCTCAGAGACTATTTCCCCGGGCTGAAATGGTCGCGAGGAGAGGGCACAGATTTAAGGTGCAGGGAAGCAAGTACAGAGGGGATGCTAGGGGAAAGTTTTTCACTCAGAGGTGGTGAGTGAATGGAATCGGCTGCCATCGGTGGTGGTCGAGGCGAACTCGCTGGGGTCTTTTAAAAGACTTCTGGATGAGTATATGGGATCCAATGGGATTGGGGGTTATAGATAGGTCTATGGCTGGGTAGATTTTGATGTGTTCAGCACAACTTGTGGGCCAAAGGGCCTGTTTGTGCTGTAGTGTTCTATGTTCTATGTTCTATGTCACAATGGTGAGTGACTTGGGATGGAACTTGCATTTGGTGGTGTTCCCATGTATCTGTTGTCCTTGTTCTTCTAATTCAAAGTGATCGAGGATTTGGAAAGTGCAGGATCTTTGGTGAATTGCTGCAGTGAACCTTGTAAATAGCATGCAGTGCTGCTACTGAGTGTTGGTGGTGGAGCAAATAGATGTTTGTAGATGTGGTGCCATTCAAGTGAGCTGCTATGTCCCTGCACCCATCCAGGCATGTGGGGTGTATTCCATCACACTTGAGTGGAATCGATCTGTCATTAATTTACCCTGCTGTAACCCTTAACAATGTTAAAGACCTCAATCAGATCAATTCTGAACCTCTGTGGAAGTTCTTCACTTCATAGAATCCCTACAGTGCAGAAGGAGGCCATTCAGCCCATCAAGTCTGCACAGACCTCAATCCCACCCAGGCCCTATTCCCGTAACCCTGCTTATTTACCCTGCTAATCCCCCTGACACTAGGGCCATCAACCTAATCCACACATCATTGGAATATGGGAGGAAATTGGAGCACTCAAAGGAAACCCATACAGACACCGGGACAATGTGCAAACTCCACACAGACAGTGGCACAAACCCGAAATTGAACCCGGGTCCCTGTGAGGCAGCAGTGCTAACCACCACGCCACCATACCACTCAGTGCTGTTAAAATAAAACCTGGGCCCGGAATGTTATGTTGATTAATTGGATGTGTGTCTGATCCAAAAGCAGGTGAATTGTGTGGGAAGACCTGAAGTGTGCATCCTGACCATCATTGCGCCCGCACACAACATTACAGTCGATGGGCACACACAGAAAGGCACCCACCGACAATTAAGTGGGCAATTAAGCCCATCACGGGGGATACTAGTGGTATTTTAACGTGGCCTGTCCACTTTTCTGTGGGTGGATGGGCAATAGGCCTATACATTTTCAGAACAAACACATTCCAGGGGTGGAGGGGGGAACGTCTGGGTGATATAAAATAAAAGGAAAGGTTTGAAGCCTGAGGTACTGTGTGGACATCCACAATCCTCAGGTAGCCCCCTGACAATCTTTCACACATTCCAATCTCTTAATGGGCGTTCTTAGCATATTCCTAGCCTTTATCATCACTATTCACATTCCCCTTGTCCAACTGCAGTTCCTTCCCCCAATCCTCATGGCATAAATCTAGTCCAATTTTCCTTCACTTCAGGCCTGATGCAGGGTCAGCCTGACTCAAAAATGTTGGCTCTATTTCTCTCTGCAGAGACTGTCAGACCTTCTGAGATTTCCCAGCACTTCTTGTTCTTGTTTCAGATTCCGGCATCCGCAATATTTTGCTTTCATACTGCACTGTGTGATCTGCTGCCAGTGCTTGAATTTGAGGCAAAAATACAACTTGCAGCTCCCAGGGGCAGTTCCACAGCTGCTGCCAGCTCTCAAAGAACGCAAGAAATGCCCACCTCTTCTCTCACTCCTCCCCACATTGGCCCTCTCCCCCTTCACAGCCCCCCACCCTACCACTCCAACGCCCCCCCACCCCCCACCCATGACCACAATTAGCCTTCCTCAGCCGTTTCAAGATGGCTGCCAATGAAATCTCATTTGGGGAGGGGGGGCGGCCAATCGCATCTGGAAGCGAGTATCAAATCCGCTTCAGGAACCCACCAGTAACGGCCGTGGGACAAGCGCAGGATTCAGCCTCGGAATTCCTAACTCCTTCTTCATGAGTGTAACTGAAGTGAAGTTCAATAAGATCGTATAAGACCTGCTCAGAAAGATATATTTGCAACAAAACAGGGAGAGTGAGGTTTGATAAAAAACCTCCACCTCAGGCATCAGCTTGTCTTGTTACTTTATGCTTAGGTGGGGCCTCTGACACATTTGCAGCATTTTCTGTTTATTACACAAGCAACGTCTTCAACAAGAGA
Organism: Sphyrna mokarran; assembly: GCA_024679065.1. Lineage (NCBI taxonomy): Eukaryota > Metazoa > Chordata > Chondrichthyes > Carcharhiniformes > Carcharhinidae > Sphyrna > Sphyrna mokarran. The sequence goes on along the minus strand of JAGIQG010000024.1, from coordinate 15,840,482 downwards.
ATCGTTCATACAATTTAACAATTCATATGATGTTCGGTGCATTGTCAAATCATTTGTGCGATCTAACTAGGCCTATAGTTGGACATCGTCCTGGGTCACCTGACATGAGCTCCACTCGCCTCACACTCCGCCATTGGTTGTCCCGATAAACCCATCTCATGACCCTTCACCTATCCACAGCCAATTGGGAAACCAATATACTCCCCATTAACCAACTGGATCAGTCTTGATTCAAATAACCTTTTCTTTTCCAGCTCCAATATTTTTACAAATAATAAACAGAAGTATTCAGAAACCATGTTCAAAATAGATATTTTAATAATACAGCAGAGTGGCACAGTAGCCTCACAGTTACAGGGACCCAGGTTCAATTCCAGTCTCCAGTCACTGTCTGTGTGGAGTTTGCACATTCTCTCCATGTCTGCGTGGGTTTCCTCTGGGTGCTCCGGTTTCCTTCCACAGTCCAAAGATATGCACGGTTGGTGGATTGGGTATGCTAAATTAGCTTTTAGTATCAGGGGGACTAGCTAGGGCAAATGCATGGGGTTATGGGAATGGGGCCTGGCTGGGATTATGATCAATGCTGAATGGCCTCCTTCTGCACTGTAGGATTCAAAGAACATGACAACTTTTCTCCCCTGTCCAGGAGTTTGCTCTTTATTTTTTGGAGTCTCCAGTCCAACCCAGGAGAGTTGGCAAACTGGTGCATTACGGTTGAAATGAAACAAGACACATCTTCTGTCTCCTTACCCAACTCCAAACAAAGAGAAAACCATTTATCATTAATGTAGTACCCCTCCCTCCACTGCTCCCTTACCCCCGCTCCAGCTCAAATCTGAAAGAGTAACAGTGAGCACACCCTGTATAAGAGCGAGACAAATTCGGGAAGCTGTGTCACTTTCATGACACTAAGAAGAATAAAGTTGACAAGTTGCACTGTGGCTGCAGATTGTCTCCATTTGAGCAGATAATGGAACCTGGTGATCCTGGGCCTCTTTGATCTCCCTCAACATCACAGTCACAAATTAACCTCTGCAGCCAGATACTAAACGATTACGCTTGGCTCACTATTTAACACAGTGACTGGAGTCCCAATGCTCCTTAGCTGTTCAACCATCGCCTGCCCTTCCTCCCCCCCCCCCCCCAGCCCCCCAGCCCCCCACCCTGCCACCTCCCTCAGTAACAGAGCAAGTGATGGGTCTGAAATAAAAACAAGAAAGTGCTGGAGAAACTCAGCAGGTCTGACAGCATCCGTGGAGAGAGAAACAAAATTATAGGGACCAACCTTACCGGCTGCTCACACCATGCTGCCCCCTGCAGCAAAGGTGGAGAATCTGACCACAAGCCAAATCTCTGTTCACTGCAGCGGGATGGGAAAATCCCACTGGTATGAACAGTCAGCAATTTCATCTCATTGTTTTGAGTCCAATATGACCCTTCTTCAGTTTGTTTTGATTTGATTTATTATTGTCACGTATATTAGTGTGCAGTTTCTTGCGCACTATAGAGACAAAGCATACCATTCATAGAGTATGTTAGGGAAAAAGGAAGGAGAGGTTGCAGAATGTCGTGTTGCAGTTACAGATAGATTGAAGAGAAAGATCAGCTAAGTATATACTTTATATATATATATATATATATATTTCAGATGATGGTTGTCAGGGCAATAGCATTTTTGATTCCAGACACCTGCTATTGGCATGAGAATGAAAAGTATTGCTCAGATTATACATAGAGTAAAGCTCCCTTTTCCTTTTTCCCAAACACTCCAGGTGCAGCTACATCATACGTTAGAAACAGAGTAAAATGACTGTACCTCTACATTGTCCCATCAAACACCAACATCCCTGCCCCGAAAAGCCTTTCTTCACTCAGAGCTCTGTCCTGGGTTGGACGCAATTATCACTAACTTCCTAAAGCTGCTGTGTGCCTGACAGTGTTAACTTCCAGAAAGAGTGACTCAGCTCCACATGGCACCAGCCCAAAAGAGAACTGGCTGCATTCAACAGATTAGAACTCAGTAAGAATTTAGCAACACCAATTTTAAATCCAACCGATTTATTTGATAGTAAATTTCCATTCAACAGATTACTCATAGGTATAAGTTCCATTGTTGTCTAAGGAACACGCATTGCCTCAGGCCGTGGGTTACACTGAAGTGCAAATCCATCACACAGCGTGACAAAGTTTGATTGACAGCCAGCAGGTCTCCAATTATGTTACAGGCTGCGCATCACACAATGCCTAAGAGCAGCGTGCTGTGATACCTGCAGCAAGACACCTCACCCGCAATCAGTCTTAACAAAGTTCTCATTCTGCCTTGAATGTGTAAGCAATTTCAGTCCACCAGACATTGCTGACAACAGTTGGCTTATACATATCCGTAAGAGGGGGTGACTCATTTTCCCCATATTGGCAAAAACAAAACAACTTTGATGCAACAAGTTAGATTTCTGACTTACATAATTTTCTCAATTCTGAAGGGACGTGGACAATGCCCTGCTCACTTATTCTCATTGCTTGTGATTCCTTCTACTAACACTATCTGACAGAATGAGTTCTTGATGACTTACTGCCCATGGTAGTCATGATGTGGAGATGCCAGCTTTGGACTGGGCCACCTGATAAAGGGTCAGAGGCCCGAAAGCTAGTGGCTTTTGCTGCCAAATAAACCTGTTGGACTTTAACCTGGTGTTGTGAGACTTCTTATTGTACTTACTGCCCCACCATAGGGTGATTTTATAAGCAATTCAAAGGAACATAGAGCCATAGAGTCAAGCAGCAATACAGCACAGACACAGGTCCTTTGGCCCAACGGGTCCATGCTGCCCTCCAAGCTCGGAATGTACGAGCATGAGAAGGTCACTCAGCCCTTTGAATCGGTTTCACCATTCATTTGATCAGATTACAGTTGGTCTGTGCCATAATTTGATTCACCCACCTAAGTTCTATATCCTTTAACACTCCTACTCAACAGAAATCCAGTTATCTCCCACATTCTTTTGGGAGAGGGAGTTCCACCTTTCCGTGATTCTTTGTGTGAAAAAACTGCCAAGTTTCTCCATTAGTCTGGTGATAAAACTAATTAGATAATTAGTGATAAGGCTGCTAGAGGGGCGGCCTCATTGACAGAGATGTCAGACCCACAGCCATCTTCCAGGCAACAAACACCTCAGAGGCTACTTGACTGCACAGGGCATCGCACAAGATTCATTGGACGTTCATACTCCTGGCAGGGTCATTTGGCAGTGAAGGGTGTGGTATCATGGAGTACGTTAGACTGAGTCTTATAAAGGGTTAACTGTAAAAGTCTGTGATGTCACAGAAAGAAGTGACACATACTCACATGATGTGAGACTCCGGGACAGTGTAAAGTGAAAATAAAAGAAAAATGAACAAGGTCAGAAGCTGATAAAATGTTCTTCATAATCTATAAATATCTTAAACCAAATGTTCAGAGGGTAAATCATTTACAATCTTCAGAAGTCTTTGAAACCACTCCAACACATTAATATATGACGGCAAGCAGTAAAAAGAAAAACTTTTACCTCTAGCAGAGAGTTTAGAGGAATTGCGGACCTAAATCAGGTTGAAGTGATGTAAAAGATCTTGGGTCCTGCGCCAAAGCCAAACAATGAGGTCAACATACTGTTGTATGCAATGGGCAACTGTGCAGATAATTGAGCTCAAATTGGATTGCTACTGTCCCAGCCCCGAGTTAATGGCAAGAATGGCCTTACGTCCACAGAGGGCACAAAGCTCATTAACATCAGAGTGTCTGGATCCGCATGTAATTATCCAGTCCGGCACAGCTGCTTCTCCCTCCCGGATGCTTCCCACATCGCCAGTCTCGCCGGCAAAAATCACTACTTGGTTTCCACAAGCAGAGATCAGATACCATGACCACGCCAGGGGGGAATCGGAGGCCAGTGAAGCCCCCGGGTAGTTAGGGGCATGGCTGGACAATGCCCATCAGGCTGTGACTCCCTGGCACCATCAAGGAGGTGGGGGTCTGAGTGGTGGTAAGGTTGTGACAGAGGGGCGATGCACAGGATGCTCAGGCAGCAGAGGTTGGGCAGTGGGCTTCATGCAGGGGTGGATCGCAAAGGGGTCATGACAGTGGGGTGTATGTCAGGGGTCCATCAGGGGAGAGTCATCAGGAGGGCCCCAACGCCAGCAATCCATGTCGGTGTGGGGGAATGACAACATTGAGGATGAAGGGAGGTGGGGGGATGGATTCCGATGTCCATGGGCAGTGGGTGGGAGGAGGACTCCGAGTTCACTTGACGATCAGGGCACCATGCGGAATGGTGCCCATACATTCTGAAGCCAGCTTCACCGACATGTGTCAGTTCCTCCACCAACAGCTCCCCCACCTCCCCACTCCTGCTGCCCCCATCTCTTAACCACGATAAGCTTCCAGCAATCTCAAAAAGTGACAGAGTGCTGGAAGAATGAGGAGCACACCAAAAAGATCGATGTGGAAGACTCCTGTCTCTTCATGGTTATGACACTTGGAATTTTGGGGGAAAAACTTCCCCCAAAATTTTAGTTACCCTGAGAGTCAGTGAGAGTAAAACTCCATGTGAAAGTTACTGACAAATTGAAGACGTATCTTAAATGAGGAGAGGCAATGGCCTGGTAGTATTATCGCTAGACTAATTAATCCAGAACCACAGCTAATGTGCTGGGGACTGGGCTTCAAATTCTGTCACGGCCGATAGTGGGAATTGAATTCAGCAAAAAAATCTGTACTTAAGAACCTACTGATAACCATGAAACCATTGTCAATTGTCAGAAAAAAACCATCTGATTCCCTAATGTCCTTTAGAAATCTCCTGTCATTTCCCAGACTGGCCTACATGTGACCACAGCAATGTGACTGACTCTCACCACTCTCGGGCAACTAGGGTTGGGCAATAAATGCTGGCCAATGAGCGACACCCATGTCCCATGAATGAATAATTTTTAGAAAACACTCTCATGGAAACTCGCAAAGTTCCATAAACGTGCGCATTTATTTATTATTGATTTGTACCAGCAAGCAGAAGATTGCTGGCACGATAACCTGAAGGAGGAGCAAATCCATGGCAGAACAGTTGTTGGAGAGGAGGTGATGCAGATTAGTTGCAGTCGGCTGATAATTATGTAGCCTAGCCAACATCAGGAGAAAAGCCTGATCGGAAGTCAGAGAGCGAGAGATAGCTAAACCTATCAAACATTAAAAAGGGAAAATAGAAAGATGGAGTCACATACAACATGAAAAGCAACTCATGATGGTAGCTATGATTACCAGCACTAGCGCAGAAGTGAAAGACAAGAATTGTCCCATTCAAATTGTGCAATGTCATCGGTGCAAAACAGATGGGACAGTTTCAGGCACTGTGCTGCAGTAGAAAAGACAATCCAGAAAGAAAAAGTTTAAAAAGGAAACAAGAGTCCATGAACTTAAAGGTTCACAGGACATTTGGATACCCTTCTTCGGAGAGATTAAAGAAGTGGAAATTATCGGAGTGTAGAGATCCTGGTAGATGGTCAGAGGAATTGGAAACTGGAGCAATAATTCTTTCAGAGGCTGAACCATGGTTAAGCAAGAGAGTTCTTCAACCATCTTACAAAAAGCAAGATGGACCAGGAGGAGGAGAGATGAAGCTTCAGGGAGAATTAACAACATATAAAGTAACTACTGAAATACAGTATATAATTCAAGATCAGAGTTGTTCATTTTTAAACAGTAAGGCATGTATGGGTTAGAATCCAATTCACAGAATAAAAGATAGACAGAATAGGGAATATCATTCTGGAGCAGAATTCTCAAAGTTACTTGTAGGATTGGGAGTTAAAAACAGCATATTCTATAAAACTAAGCCCAGAAGCAAAAGTAATGTGCTTATTTATACCCTAAAAGGTTCAACAGCTTCTACTTCAAAGGTAAAGAAAGATCAACTCAATGGTAAGACAAGGAGTCATTTGAAAAAAACCAATGACTTGATTGGCTCAGGACAGTACTGGCTCTGAAATCAAACACTTCCAGAAAAATATGTGTTGATCTCTCACAGCGCTATAAAATTGTGCAAACAGAAATCCATCCAATAGCGTCAGTGCATGAGAGTTTAGCAAAATTAGAGATGAGTTCAAAATTCTCCGAATTAGACTCTAACAGCAGATTCTGGCCGATTACCATTACGGTAGGGGTCCAAGCTTTCACAACTTTCTTAACACCATTTGGAAGGTTCTGTTTTAACAGGTTATCCTGCGGAATAACATTAGCACCAGAGATCTTCTGATGAACCATGTTAAATCTTTTAGAGGGCTTACACAATTATTTGCCACATGGATAAGCGGGTCCACTCAGTTTGTGTATAACATGAGTGAGAGCAGCGCTGAGAAGACTACAGGCAGTGGGATGATACTCAGCAGGAAGTGTGAATTTTCACAGCCAACAGTCAGGTTTTTTGGTCACATTGTGAGTGAATCAGGAATAAAAATCTGAAAACCAGAATCATAAAATTCCAACTCCGAGGACTATCGTGGAGTTACAATGGTTTATGGGAATGGTGAATCAAGTGTCAAAATTTCTAAACCTCTTACCAGAGCTCAAAGAGCTACAACACCAGTTGTTAGCCAAGACAGTGAAGAATGATAGAAAGAAGCACACCAGAAAACATTCAGTAATATCAAGAAGAAATTGATGTCATCAGAGATATTGGCACATTGTGACCCAAAATTACCGACAGTTCTTACACAGATGGAAATTCTACAGGGTTGGTGGCAGTACTGTTTCTAGAGTAAATACATGGGACTGTGGGGATAAGAACAGGGTGGGATTGGGGTTGGTGCAGACTTGATGCACCAAATGGCTTCCCCCTGCACTATATAATTCTATGATTCTAAATGGAAAATGCAGACCAGTCTATTAGCATTATGTCCATTAATCGACACAGAGAAGAAATATTCAGTAATCAAAAAGAAAGCATTAACATCCGGGTGGGCATGCGAGAAATTTGCTAACTACATCTTCGGATAGAAGCACGCCATGAAACTTTAGTTGCACTACTGAATTAAAAATAACTTCAGGGGCACCAATATCTCTTCAAAGATTTAATTTAAGATTGATGAAGATGCTGACACGGGATATGTAGAAGCAAAACACATGGGTGGAAACACCCATGTGGGTGGGTTTTTACAGCCTCACTCGGGCAAGATCATAAAATCCTGTCCGTGCTGGGAACCTCGCCCGCACCAGAATCATGCAGGGGCAGTCAGATGGTCACACATTGAAACAGAGAGTCCAGAAAAACATGATATTGAATTTTTGGAAGAAGTTGAGGAGTTTGCCACATTACCGGCAACTATACAAAGATTGGGCAAGATCAAAATGGTTCAAAAATCAGAGGAGGAATATGATCAAATCAGAGAATTTTGTATTAGTGGGTGGCCAACAAATATACCACAAAGACAAAAAGAGAAAATGCCGGAAAATCTCAGCAGGCAGCATTAAAGAGAGGAAACAGGGCTAACATTTCAAATCTGGATCATCCTTTGTCAGAGCTGAAGACAATAGAAAATAGAATGATCCGAATAGAGGTTGAGAGTCTCTTCTCACTTAGCAAAGATAGCAGGACTAGAGGGCACAACCTCAAGATTAGGGGGCAGCGGTTCAGATCGGAGTTGAGGAGGGGTTTCTTCACACAGAGGGTGGTGAATCTTTGGAATTCTCTGCCTGATGAGGTGATGGAGGCTTCCTCGCTGAATATGTTCAAGTCAAGAGTGGATAGGTTTTTAATTGACAAGGGAATTAAGGGTTACGGGAAGAAAGCGGGAAAGTGGTACTGATCCACTACAGATCAGCCATGATCTTATTGAATGGTGGGGCAGGCTCGAGGGGCTGTATGGCCTACTCCTGCTCCTATTTCTTATGTTCTTATGTTCTTATGAATAATTCGGTCAAGTCACCGCTTCCTCTTCAAAATACCCACAGATACAAACACAGTTTGTCCAATCTTTCCTGATAAGTCAACCCATCCATTCCACGTATTAGTCTGGTAAACCATCTCTGGATTGTTTCTAATGCATTAACATCTTTCCTTAAATCAGGAGACCAATACTACACACGGTACTCCAAGTGTGTTCTCATCAGCGCCCTGTACAACTGGAGCATAACCTCTCTGCTTTGTGTTCAATTCCCCTCACAATAAGCAATAACATGGTATTAGCTTTCTTAATTACTTGCTGAACTTGTATTAATTACTTGCTGAACTTGTATTCTGACCTTTTGTGATGTATGCAGTAGGACACCCAGCTCCCTCCGCACCTCAGAGCTCTCAAAGGGAAGGGCAAATCCTATAGCCTTGGAATGATTCTGCTAAATCTTGCTACCCACTCCAAGACCTGAGCTACAGTGCCCAGAATATGAAAAGGCAATGTCCCATCCAACTCCACCAATGATTTCTTCAAACATAATTACGGTTTAAAAATAGACTTCCTGTACTGAATCCCGTCTGATAGGATCTAAAGAGAAACATTATAAAATCTCTTTAAGTGACACTCATTCCTATTCCTTCATCTCAAGAGAAACCTAATTGGTTTTCCCCAAACACTCAGCATTCCTCTATGTTGTAACTCCTTCCATGTACTGTGATAATTAGTCACAAACTGTACTAACCATGGACATGGATCAAATATTCATATAAACTAGTAGGTTCTCCATTGGAATAAAAAGGGTATAAATATATTGAAATCCCACAATGAGTGACTTCTTCACCGAACGTTCCTGTTCTGTGCAATGTTATACATTGATATCTGATGAGACTAGTTATTTAATCGGAATTAAGTATATTTTTGCCAAATGCAATCATGCTACAAATGGTTTATTTATTGCCAGCATTGTTGATCTTACAATCAACACATAGATAAAGCATTGACATTTAAAACATGCAAAACAAAGTGAAAAGATGATGAATGAAAGATGTGATAACCAACACTATCTCTACCTATCCAACAGCTTGAGGAAACACTGTCAGTCGGCCCGTTGTAACCCTAACTGAATTCTGCCCTGCATTTCTCTCAGTTTATGTGCAAATTACACTAGAAAGTTCACATGAGAATGGAGGTGTGAATATTCACGTTTAAATCTTTACGGGAGTTTGCTCCACATCACAAAATCATGCAGTTGCACATGAAAACTTCACTTTTATAAATATGGGTTTGCCTCAGAACTTTCAAGGTGCTTCACAGCCAATGAAATACTTTTTGTCACAGCTGTATTTCAGAGAAATGCAGCAATTTGCACACAGCAAGTTCCCATAAACAGGAATGAAATAAATGATAAATAAACTTTCATTCCAATTTCCTGATGGAGCCAAGTTGTTTAGATGAGGCAATTGGAACCTTTGCCAGGAGACTCAGAAGTCCGGGCTTCCTGGCACGCTGTTGAGTTTTGATTCCAGAACATGTGTAATTTTTCTTCCACGGTATCAACATCTGGAATTCTGTCCAGTTGATGGGCTTGACTTCCAATTGGACAGAACGCCCTTTGGAGCAAGCTGCAGCCACTGGTAAGGCACCCGCAACTGCTAATGAGAATGTTGGAGGTCTTGGGAGGGGCTTGGTCTCCAACTCCTGTGGAGGGGGATGAATGGAGGGAGAGGCAGAGTGATGTAGGAGTGAGCCTAGTGGGGGCCCAGGCTCACTTACCTTTAAACCAAAGCTTCCATAGAGTCATGGAGGTTTACAGAATGGAAACAGGCCCTTTGGCCCAACTTGTCTGTGCCACCCACGATGCCAGTTTTTCCAACATCTGGAAAAGACAACCAACCCCACAGTTAAACCTGCAAAGCTGGTGAAATCAGCAGCTGCTAGCATCATTGAAGTATTTAAATTGCCAATCACGTTGCTGTGGATCTGGAATCACATGTCACCCAGGATGTCAGACTTCCTTCCCTAAGGATATTAGTGAAGGTTTTCATGGCCCATTTTTATCCTCCTAAGTCTCTATTTAAGCTCTTTCTTGCCACCTTTGTATTCCTTGAGAGTCTTATCAATTTTCAATTCCCTGAAATTTATGCATGCCTCCTTCTTCTTTTTCGGGGCTCACAATCTCTCATCATCTGGGTTCCCAAATCTTGCCATCTTTATCCTTCATTTTTACAGGGATAAATCATCATTAGACTTTTAACTCCACTTTTCTTATTGAATTAAATTTCACCATCTACCCTGGTGGGATTTGAACCCTGCCCACACCGCCCCCCCACCAGACCTTGCCCGGTTTCTCTGGATTTCTAGTCTGCTGATAATGCCACTATGCCACTGCCTCCCCACATTCTGATTCAGAATCAAGAGGGCTCCTCAGCAATCTTAAGTGCCAAGTGCGGCATTAAGCTGACTGATGCTTTCGTTGCTGTTAAAACTAAATAGTATGATTGGAATTCTGGAAGGATAGATCAAATGAGTGGCTTAGTCATCTTCACCTCCACCTATTGATGAAAATCTTTGCTTAACAAATCTTTCATTTTGTTTTGGGCCTCTGCAATTTGTGGGCTCTCTCTCCCTTAACGGGGTTAGGACAGGTCAATCCTACTGCTTTCCAAATTCTCAGTGCTGTTGTACAGTATAGGTCTTGGAATTTGACTTGTTGACAAAACAGGAAGGGCCATGAGAAAAGGAAAGCTGCTGGTGTGAAAAAGTACAGGGAATACAGAGGTAGGGGTTGGGGAAAGAACAATATATGTTGTTTTGTCTTCAATGTGGTTAGGAAGGCATGTGGCATGCTTGCTTTCATCAGTCGGAGCACTGAGTACGTGAGTTGGGAAATCATGTTGCCTCTATATCAAACTTTGATTAGGCTGCATTTGTAGTATTGTGTGCAGTTCTTGTCACCACATTACAAGAAGGACGTGGACGATTTGGAAAAAGTGCAAAGAAGGTTCACAGGATGTTGCCTGGTCTCGAGGGTGTTGGCTATGAGAAGAGGTTAAACAAACTTAGATTGTTTTCAGTTGAAAGATAGAGGCTGAGGGGAGACCTGATAGAGGTTTACAAAATTATAAGAGGCAGGGTGGATAGTCAGAGGCTTTCCCTGGAGTGAAAATGTCAATTACAAGGGGCATAGATTCATGGCGAGGGGCAGAAAGCTTAAGGGAGATGTGCAGGAGAGATTTCTCATGCAGGTCAGTGGTGGGGGCCTGGAATGTACTGCCAGAGGAGTGGTGAAAACAGGCGCATTAGTAACATTTAGAAGACATCTGGATGGGTACATGAAAAGGGAGGGAGATGGACCGAGTAAGGGCAGAAGGTTTTTTTTTGTAGTTTGGTTAAAGCATCATGATCAGCACAGGCTTGAAGTGCCGAAGGGCCTGTTCCTGTGCTGTACTTATCTTTGATCATCCTAAAATACAATCTACATCATGGGATCCAACTTCAGCTCAGCTTGGAGAATCGGAGATACCAGATCCCAAAGTTTCACTAGGTTCCACGCAATGTACAATACACTACAGTTAGATAATAGAATGGTTGGTGCTCTCAGATGCTCAAGTCTCTGCCAAAATGTCTTTTTGACCTACACAGGTATCTGCATTGTCCCCACTTCTATGAAAGTACCTTCTACATTTTTAAGTAATTCATTCTAAGTGAAACACTTTGAGGTGTTTGAGAGATGTGATACCTTACTATAGAATTGCAAGCTGTTCTTTCTCCAATCATCAGAAGGGCCTGTTCTGTGCTGTAATGTTCTATGTTCTATGTTCTATGTTCTATTTCCCATCATGTTTGAAATGTGTCATACTTCACTCCAACATCTTGTTTCCCTGGAAGCTTTGTCACAAGGAAGGGCTTTGATGTTGGGGATTCCTGTCTAACAGCAGCCAGCCCGCACATCCCTCTCTCCAAATGAGTTGCAAAATACCCACAAAGTCCCAGCCCAGTCATTCGTGAAGTGATTGTCACTTCAGCTCACTGACTTCCAAACAATTATTAGTCCTTCATCTCACTTTGGACGCCATTTGCTTAATACCACAGACTGGCCTCTGAGGCCACCATAGTCCTTGGGAAGGCAACTCACTCACTGAAAAGCAAACCAGGAATTAACGCAGTTTTCCACGGACTTCCCCTAAATATAATTCAGCTCCAGCTGGGCATCTATCATGATGCAACTTGATTCACACTCTTGACCCTTTCAGAGTGTTGTTGGTGAGCGGGCTCCAAGATAAAGGCAGTTCCCCTGGGGATTTTGCTTTACTTAAAATATTAGTAATCTACTTTCAATATTTCTATTTTTTTTTCCTGTGAGAATTGGGGCAGCCAGGGCAAGAAACACCTAACCATTTTCAACAAACATTGTGGCAATTGTTTCTCTGGAGGCAAAATGCTCGTGAAGTGAGGAAACCAAATCTCAGAGGTTTGCAATTCTGGAAACATAGAAACATAGACAATGGAATTAGGAGGAGATAATTCAGCCCTTTGAGCCTTCATTTTGATCATGGCTGATTGTTAAATTCAATATCTTGATTCCCCCTTCTCCCCCATATTCCTTGATCTCTTTAGCCCCAAGAGCTTTATCTAATTCCTTCTCGAAATCGCACAATCTGTCGGCTTCAACTATTTTCTGTGATAGTGAACTCCCACAGATTCATCACCCTCTGGGTCAGGAAATTTCTCCTCATCTCACTTCTAAAAGGTTTCCCCCCCTTATCCTCAAACAATGATCCCTAGTTCTAGACTCCTCCCACCACTGGAAACATTCTTTCTGAATCTACACTGTTAGAACTTCACAAGTTTCCATGAGTTGCCTTCTCACTCTTCCAAACTCTATTGAAAATAATCCGAACCAACTTAGTCGCTCCTCATGTGACAGACCTGCCATCCCAGGAATCCGTCTGGTAAACCTTTGCTGTACTCCCTCTTTGCAAGGACACCCTTCCTCAGATAAAGACATCAAAACTGCACACAATACTCCATATGTGGCCTCACCAATGCCGTATATTCTATTGGCTGTGGCTGCCAAAATCCAACATCATTGATCATTTTTCATAGAAGTTACAGTGAGTCCATTTGACCCATTGGATCAGTACCAGGTCTAGTCCAATATTTAACACAGTCCTTAGAAAAAGTAGATCATGAAGACTCTTGAATCTGTTCTTCTATTCCATTACTTTGTGACTTGCTTGCCTTAGTTCTATCACAATGTCAATCTCCGTGTTGACATTTTCAGTTGGTAGCTGCTCACCTCCAGCCTCCATGTGCTGGAGGTGAGAGTTCCAGGTTTCTATTATGAACTGTATGACAGAGTGTTTCCTGACATCAAGCTGCATTGCCAAGGTCTGATTTTTAAGGCCATGCTGTCCCCATTTTGGATTCGCCACCAGAGAAATTAGGACAAATAGAGAGAAATTATCAACTTATTTAATCATCTTAAACACCTCAATTTTACTCTGTGTCTAACCTGTGCTGTAATCCAGTTTGGGAGTGTTTGAAGGAACAGTGCAGAGGGAGTTTTACTCTGCATATAACCTGTGCTGTAACCTGGCTTGAGAGTATTTGAAGGGACAGTACACAGGGAACTCTGCATATAACCTGTGTTGTAACCTAGGCTGGGAGTGTTTGAACTCCCAGCCACCTGACAAAGGGACAGGCTGTCCTTTTCCTACAAATAAACCTGTTTGGACTTTAATCTGGTGTTGTGGGATTTTTTAGTCCAATGCCAGCATCTCCACATCATGAGTGTTTGATGGGACAGTGCAGAGGGAGATTTACTCTGTACCTGCCCTGAGAGTTGTTGATGGAGAGTTGGAACTACAAATATTGCGGTACTTCACATCACTAAACATAAAAAGTCCCTGAGATTACGGAAAAATGAGCTGTATCATTGATGTCACCTTGGGCGTTTTAAAATATTGGATGAAATATATCCTTTGAGGGTAATTTTATGCGCTCACACTCCACCCACTGAGGGTGATACTGATAAGTCTAGTTCACAATCCACTTCCACTTGGTGGAGTTCCATCCAGAGTGCATTCAGAGTAAATTACCCGGTAAGTCTTTGTCACCAATAAGGATATTGTTACTGAGTTCAACTCATTTTGCTCTGTAGAAGTAGAAACTACCTCACATGCTGGAACACTGAGCAAAAGTCTCATTTAAAGCTGTGAATCAAAACTCTCTTCGCTCTGGTTTAGTAATTTCACTCAGCAAATCAACTTCCCTGCCCTGCTGCTCCCCTCTCTAATTCTTGTACTTTCAATCTCCTGCCTTAGGAATATGAAAAAAAAATTAATTTAATTATTAAAAAATAACACCCAAAAAACACTGTTTCTGTTCTTGAACCTTCCGCATTTCTCTTGGTAACTGCATGATTAGGCCAGAGAGAATATTGTGTAAGTTATGGAAGCCTTAGTTTAGGATGGATGCCAACACCATAAAGAGGGTGTAGTAGATATTCACCGAGATTATGGTTTTTTAAAAGTTTATTTGTTAGTGTCACAAGCAGGCTTACGTTAACACTGCAACAAAATTACTATGAAAATCCCCTAGTCACCGCACTCCAGTACCTGTTCAGGTACACTGAGGAAGAATTTAGCACAGCCAATGCACCTAACCAGCACCTGGAGGAAACACACGCAGACACAGGGAGAATGTGCAGACTCCACACAGATGGTGACCCAAGTCGGGAATCGAACCTGTGTCTCTAGCACTTTGAGACAGCAGTGCTAACCACTGTACTATTGATAACCAGAGAGGAGAGGCTTCAGTTATAAGGAGAGGCAAAAGAAACAAGCAGGGGATAATAGTAGAGCCAATGGCCTCGTACTTTTATCATTAGACTATTAATCCAGAAACTTAGCTCATGTTCTGAGAATCCCAGGTTCAAATCCCACCATGGTAGAATTTGAATTCATTAAAAAAAAATCAGGAATTAAGAATGTACTGATGACTATGAAACCATTGTTGATTGTTGGAAAACCCTTCTGGTTCAGTAACATTCGTTAAGGAAGGAAATCATAGAAACGAGAAGCAGGAATAGGTCATTCAGCCCTTTGAGCTGGCTTTGCCATTTATTTTGATCTTGGATGATCATCGGATTTAATATCCAGATTCCCCGTTCCTTCATTATCCCTTGATCCCTTTAGCCCCAAGAGCTATATCTAATTTCTTCTTGTAATCAGATAAAGTTTTGGCCTCAAAAATAACATTTTGGCCTCTGTCATCCTGACCCGGTCTGGCTTACATGTGACTCTAGAGCAAGGCAATGTGGTTGACTCTCAAATGTCCTGGAAGGGCAACTTGGGATGGGTAATAAATGCTGGCCAGCCAGCAACAACAATGTCCAACAATGACTTTTTTTAAAATTGGCTGTCTGCTTTACCCTGTTGCCTTTCCCATTACAGATCATCTAGTTTTGTCCCACAGTTCAAGTTAATATTACTCCCGAGGACTCCTCATGACTACAATAAAGCTTTAAGAGAAATTGGGTTGAGGTTTAGGTCAATTCAGAAGGAAAAGGGTTAGTATCACTTGTTGGAGTGGGTAATGGAGGTCATAATTGAAAGATCACTCAGAGAATACTGGAAACAGCTGGGGAATTTTTTGTTACTCAGTTTTAATATGTGGGAAGTTCTACTGGACTCGATGCTGGGAGCAACATTCATGAGAACTTTTAAAAGGGAAGTCATATCTGTGAAAGAGAATGTTTTTGTAAGATACGGGCTAAAGGCAGAGGACTAGAACTAAGTTTCTGCATAGAGGTGGTGAGTCAAAGGGTAAAGGCCAAGAAATGGATCATTCTTTCAAAGAAGTTGTGATTGTCCAAATGGCATCCGACTGTGCTGTAAAACTATTTGAATCTAAGGTAGTAAAATTTACCTTAGTCTCTCGGATAAAGCAGGCAATTAGAATCAGTTACCTGTTTCACATTCCATCCAATATTTTCTCCCGCCTCCTATTCATTGGCTGTTTGATACACAAGGCACTGGTTTATTGAATCTTAGCCTCCAAGTGATATATTTGCTCAGTGTGGTTTTATGTGATGATGCGGTATGGTGATATGGACAAAATAAATTTCAGTGCCAATCACATTAATCTCAATGAAATCTGCATAAGAAGGTAGAAACTGACAGAAATTTGATGTACGGGGTATATCATTTTTATTGTGGCCCAAATCCCATAGGCCAAGTTTTGCTGACAATCAATTCAATTCCAAAATCCAATTTGGATTGTAATTAAATTAACCTTAGGAAATGAGTATTTATAATAGTCATCAATTAATATAATAGCATTATTATTAATGTCAGCTGTGGTTCATTTTTGAGGAAGAAATAGAACAATTCAGTGGCTCTTTCAGAGTCTGCACAAGCTCAATGGACTGAATGGCCTCCCTTCTATAATTTGTTTATTGCAATGTTTCTGTTAAAACAGTACTTGGAGCAATTCAGTACAAATGTGCACAGTCTTACATCACACAGAGTAATTTCAAAACTATAGAATTTGCATTTAAATCTTTTTTAGCTTTTCAATTTGAATAGTTCAAGATTGGATCAAAGAAAGCAGAAATGTTAATCTTAGATACGAGGTGAGGCATACACGCAAAGGACCGAAGTATCCCAGATTATATCTCCTATTCTACATCATAGTGACTAACTGGAGTGAGGTTTTATCACATTCATAATCCTTTCGCATACCCAGCGCTAAAATCAGGCCCCATATATATAGCCTTCTACTCAAATATTAAACCAAATTTCTGTCTGCCCTCTCTGGTGGATGTAAAGATCCCTTGGTATTTTTTCAAAAGTTTTAAAGTTTACTTATTAATCACAAGTAAAGCTGCAATGAAGTTGCTGTGAAATTCTCTAGATGCAACAGTCCAGAGCCTGTTAAAGTCAATCAATACACCTATGCAGCACGTCTTTTGGACTGTGGGAGGAAACTGGAGTATCTGTATGAAACCCACACAGACACAGGGAGAACATACAGACTCCAGACAAACTGTGATCCAAGCTAGGAATCGAACCCAGGTCCCTGGTGCTGTGAGGTAGCAGTACTAACCATTGCACTACTTTTTCAAAGAAGACAAGAGTGTTTCTGCCCCAGTGACCCAGACAATATTTATTCTCCGTCAACATTACTGAAACAGATTATCTGGTCATTTGTCTCATCACTGTTTGTTGGACCTGACTGCGTGCAAATTGGTTGAGCCATTTCACTATTTTACTATGCTTCAAAAGGATTTAATTAGTTGAAAAGCACTTTGGTACATGTTGATATCCTGAAAAGATATAGAAAATTATAATTTCCTGTTCAAACTCATTCTTTCCCAGGACTATGACACTATTTGTCTACCATTATTTATAGTTTATTTCATAATGTCCTGGTTTTTAAGCGAAGTGACATTTTGCTCCATTTATGTTTTATTGAATCTTGACTATGACTCTTCACTCTTAATGTCCTCCACCATCACTTGTCTTACTCAGATTAGAACACTGTAGATACTGCAGTCTGACGCAGCATGAATTAAGTGGCATTGCCTATAAATGACAGACTTGCATTAGGCAACCACCTGATCATGTATATCAAAAACATCTTGAAATGCTTCACACTTTATGACACATAGAATCACTTTGATGTGTAGTGGATAGTACATGAGAAAATCAGGAATTAGTTTACATGCAACAAGATCCTGCAAGCAGTAATATAATGAATGACAAATTGATCTATGTTTGGCAAAGTTAGCCGAGAGAGGGATATGTCCCAAAACAATAAGAAACCTAGTTGATCTGTTTCAGATGGGAGAACCCAATTCATTGGACTGGCAAATGGAAACTCTGTTTAACATTTGATCAAAGGTCAACAGCTCTAACATCGTATATATTTTACACCAATTGACGTCCCACACTTTTATCACTACCGAGTGGGAGCGAAGAGCTTTGTCTTACTCCTGACTGCCCATTTATTTGGAATAAATCCCACCATGGCAGATGATGAAATTGAATTCAATAAAAAATCTGGAATTAAAAGTCTATCCATGACCCTGAAGCAATTGTCAATTGTCGTAAAAACCTATCTGATTTGCTAACGTCCTTTAGGGAAGGAACTCTGCCATCCTTACCTGGGGTCTGGCTTATGTGTAAAAATTAAATGCCCTCAGGAATGGGCAACAAATGCAGGCCCAGCCAGTGATGCCCATATCCCATCAATGAATGAAAAAAGATATAACTGTACCATATTTATTGACAAGACAAAATACTAGTTACATAAGAGTGAAACAGAACAGATATATTTTTTCAGATTCCATTCTCCCAAAATGTCAGTATCTTTTCACATGTGTTTACATTGCCATCCAAACAATGTCTTCCATCTGTATATACTTAGGCTCAATTGATACTATTATTGGTCAGAAAGTAGATCAAGAAGTGAGGTTTTCTTGAAGGAAGAAGAATTTAAATTGAATGGTGTTCTTTTATAACAAGATTGCTGTAACCAATGTTTTGTCTTGTCAGGAAATATGGCACTTTTTTTTAATTCATTCATGGGATGTGGACATCACTGGCTGGGCTAAGATTTGTTGCTCCTCTCTGACAGCATTCAATCACATTGCTGTGGATCTGGAGTCACACCTAAGCCAGGCCAGGTAAAGGCAGCAGATTTCCTTCCCTAAAGGATATTGGTGAACCAGATGGGTTTTTACAACAATGGTTTCAGAGTGATCATTAGACCTTTAATTCCAGATTTTTTTTTAATTCAATTTCACCATCCGCTGCGGTGGGATTCAAACCCTGGTCCCCAGAGCATTAATTCTGGGTGTCTGGATTACTGGTCCATTGACAATATCACTGCACCGCCACCTCCCACTGCTGGGCTTCATTTTGATGCAATTACAAGACACTTTCCTTGCACCAACAATGGTTGATCTCAGAATGTGCCCATTCACAGCCAATTGACTCTATGGTTTTAAAGGGGCATGTTAGCAGCAGAATAGTGTATGCCACGCATCCGAGTTAACATGAACCCGCTATCAATTCGCAGAAGAAAACCATCGGAAAAGGGAACCTCCACGATGACTGTTGACTTTAACGGAAGGCATGGGGTGAAATATGACAGAAATCAAAATGATCATAGTGCAACAGTATCGCAATATCTTTAAACGAGAATGACTAAGGGTGAATAAGATGGTGCATTCATCAGTCAGGATTGGGATAATTTAATGAAAAGTCAGATTGCGAGAACGGCGGTGGGGGGGGAACACAAATGGCGAAATCACATGTCAGTGTGTGAGCTAAGAGAAGCCACTGTTCACATGCTCAACCCTGCAGCATTTTCTCTTTCCAAATTTGAGGATCGGAGTATTTTCGTTCTGAACAGCTCTCGTTCCTTTGCAAACAACTGGCTTTTTAAATATAAGATCAAAATCCTTCTCATTCACTCGGTTCCGTTAGGCAGTGGGTGCTGTTATCTGATGTCTCCCGCGGGACAGGGAAAGATGACTGTGTCTTACTGTTGAATTGGAGCAAATCAGCTGATTCATAAAAACAAGGCAACGCTCATATCTCAATTATGACCACAATCTTTTTAAAATGCACCCAATTCAGAAAGAATTACCACACTAAATGAAATATATAAAGCAAGTCAATAAAAATAACAATCGTTCATTGATGCAATTTAAACTTTTGAGACACGTGTCCATATTTTGTTTAGAGGTTTAAATAATAATCCACTCATTTACTTAATGCACGCAATTCAGGAAGAATTACCACACTAAATAAAATATATAAAACAGGTCAATAAAAATAGCAATGGTTCATTGATACAGATCAAACTTTTGGAGGCACCTGTGCATATTTTATTTAGGATAGTTTAGGATTTAAATAACATTCATTCATTTACATTTTTTTTTCTAAATTGTACAATATGTTTTATATAGAGAATTGGGAGGGTTAGAATAGGTCATTTTTAACATACCTTCAATATCGAACTGGATGTTGGAATTCCTGGGCAGGAGTTGAGAGTTGGGGGGATGAGTTGACTGCTTTCATTCCAAGGGGGAACGGTGTCTAAATACAAACAGGCCGGGCTGCTGTGGGGGTGTCAATGACAACAGCGCAGTTACAAACTTATTTTCGTTTCGTCAGACCTTTCCACCACAACAGGGAGCCTCTGGAATGTTTAGCTTGGCTGGAGATCCCTCGCTCTCCCTGACAGCTACATGGTCTCCACTCACCTGACGAAGGGGCAAACTCGGAAAGCTAGTGGGTTTACAATCAAATAAATTTGTTGGACTATAACCTGGTGTTGTGAGACTTCGTACTGTGTTTACCCCAGTCCAATGCCGGTATCGCCACATCATAGCTACAGGGTGACTCAGGTGCACCGTCCAGCCCACTTTCAGGTTAATTCTTGGTCAACACTGTGTGATTAGGTGGCGCGCCGCTCTCAATCCCCAACTGAGCAAACCCTGAGGGTCAAATCCCCTTCCCCATTCATCTCATTGCAGTTACTGGCAACCAGTCAGGCTGAGGGAGGATCTTTCCCGCGTATTCAGACTCCCAGGTCGCAATAGGTGAAATAATTGAGTGGGGCCACTGGCAGAAGGGTCTGGAACTACACTTCAAAAAGATAATTAATTAAGCATTATGGACATCTCTAAGTTCCTAAATGTACTCAATAAATAATAGCCCAGCTGTTTTTTTTTCCTGAACAAGCTGTAGATGATTGATAAAAGAATCATAATTCTAGAAGGATTGTAGAATCCCTACAGTGCAAAAGGTGCCATTCAGTCTATCACATCTACACCAAATGCAATCCCATCCAGGCCCTATCCCTGTAACCCTACATATTTACCCTACTAATCCCCCAACCCTAAGAGGCAATTTAGTATAGTCAATCCACCTAACCCGCACATCTTTAGAATGTGGGAGGAAACCCGCACAGACACAGGGAGAATGTGCAAACTCCACACTGTCAGTGTACGCTTGACCTAGACCATTCGATGGGCAACACGACAGCTCAGTGACTATCGCTGTGCTGAGCAGATACATGGATTTGGGTTTGTGTCTGTGGGAGTTTGCGCATTCTCCCTGTGCTTGCGTGGGTTTTCTCCGGATGCTCCGGTTTCCTCCCACATCCCAAAGATGTGCTCTTAGGCTAATTGGCAAAACAAATTCTCCCTAAATTGCCTCAAATTTGGTTTTTAATACATAGATCTATAAACATAGACAGGGATCACGGGTAGGGGTGGGAACATCGAGGTGGTGGCTCAGGGTCATTGGGCCGAAGGGCCTGTTTCCTGTGCTGTTTTGTTCTTTGTTCTTTGACCCATGGCTGGAATTGAACCTGGGTCCCTAGCAATGTGAAACAGCAGTGCTAAAGCACTGCGCCACCATGCCACCTAGTAGCTTGACAAATCACCACACATTTTATGCTTGTGAGGGGAGCCAGGCAGTCACAATGGATGAAATGTTTCAAGTGGGGCAAATAACGAGGCTGTTGTCACTAGCAGAAGGGTAAGTAACTACACTTCAGAAAATAATTAATTTGTCTGAAAAGCATTATGGACATTCTTAGGCTCCTAAACGTACAAGATAAATCCAAGTCCATCTGTACTTGTAGTGAGTAATAAAAAGAAAGCGGACTTGATTAATTGGGGTTTTTTTGACTCAGCCAGATGTTGTAATCTGAAAAACTACTGTTTGAAAAGGTGGCATTTTCAATAGTAACTTTCAAAAGGGAATTGGATCAATACTTGAATTTAAAGAGACAATGGAATAAGGGAGAAGAGCAGGGCAATGAGATGACTCGCTAGCTTTACCATGCTAGCACAGGCAAAATGGACCCAACTTGTCTCATTTTAGACACTGCGGAGAGGAGAACTGATAAGAGAGGTTTCAAATTATGAAGTGGGTAGACATACAGACGATGTTCAAGTCATAAAGATGTACAGAAGAAGGGGTGGCACAGTGACACAGTGGTTAGCATGGTTGCGTCACGGCACCAGGGATTCGGGTACAATTCCAGCCTTCAGGTCACTGTTTATGTGGTGTTTGCACATTCTCCTTGTGTCTGTGTGCATTTCCTCCAGGCATTCCAGTCTCCTCCCACACTCCAAAGATGTGTAGGTTAGTGGATTGGCCATGATAAAATGCCTCTTAGTATCAGGGGGATTAGCAAGGTAAATATATAGAGTTAGGGGAACGGGGTGTGAATGGGATTGTTGTCGGTACAGGCTCGATGGGCTGAATGGACTCATTCTGACTGTAAGGATTCTATGGTTAGTCTATGGTTGGACAGTCCAAACCCAGAGGTCATTAATATAAGATAGTCATAAATAAATCCAATTAGAAGTGTCACAAGACCAGGTTAAAGTCCAACAGGTTTATCTAGAATCACAAGCTTTTGGAGCACTGCTCTTTCATTAGGTGACTGGAGAGGTATTTAAGACTGGTCAATCCAATGCTGGCATCTCCACATCATGGCTACCATCAACATCGCAAATTGCCCTCTCAAAATGATGAAGATCTCCAAGAAATACCTCTCCACTCATCTGATGAAGGAGCAGCGCTTCAAAGGCTCATGATTCCAAATAAACCTGTGGGACTTTAATCTGGTGTTGTGACACTTCTTCCTGTGCTCACCCCAATCCAACACCAGCACCTCCACATCACAAATATATCCAACAAGGAATTTAGGAAAAGCTTAGAGAGTGGTCGGTATGTGAAGCTTCCTATGACATGAAGCAGTTGAATCAGAGAGCATTTTAGGGAAAATTAGATAAGCATGTGAGCAAGAAAGAATGAAAAGAATGTGTTGATAGGGTGGGATCAGGTATGTGTGGAGCATAAACACTGGAACATGACAATTGGTCTGAAAGGATTGCTTTGGTGCTGTAGTTTCTGTGTGAAAGATAGTTTCAGTAGGATCCAGAGTATGTGTCTCAGTCACGCCACTGTGGAAATAGTTGTTGGCCATCTCTCCGCAGGTATGTTTACACTGGCATTCCTATCCAAATCTGTGGCTGAGGCCAGAGGCTGGTTTTAGCAATGAACCGAATTGAAATGGCTGGTTGTAACAGCCACTGGCCCTGACTATGGGGTCGAGGTGAAGTGGATATAGCCCTCCCTACTGCCCCCCTCCCCCCCGCCCCCCCCACTCCCCCCCAACCCCCCCACCTCCCCACCCCCATCTCCCCACCACCCCCCCCCCACCTCCCTTTCCTCATCCCCAGCACTTGAATTCATGCTCCTGCATACCACTGCAGTTTGAGGTTACAAACTCTGGAGGGAAACATTGCTGGGAGTTTCATCATATGACTTTCTGCCAGCTGCTCTCATCATTAGTCACCTGACACGTCTATTCTCAGGATGCTCCACCCTCCCATGCAACTTGGGAAGCAATTTGATTCTCTGTTACTCGATTAAATTTCCACTCAAACCTTTCTTGTCCTCCTCCCAGCTTCAATATTTTTGTAACAGAAATGATCAAAGAAAATTAAATTGAAATCTAAACATTGACTCCTATAACTTAATCAGGGATGGGCAGTAAATGCCATCACGCCTACATCAATTATCTCAATACTTTGATGATGTTTCATTTCGGTTATTTGCAGCATTGTCGAGGAAAAGAAAAACAGAAGGGCTTGTGTTTATCCAGGAACTTAAAGATGGCCATAGTGTTTTGCAGACAAGTGAATTACCTTTTGACGTGTTGACAGTGTCATAATGTAGGAAAAACAGTGAACTCCTACAAGCAGCAATGCAATAACAACATTATAATTTATTTTAATGACATTGGTTAAGGGATGGGTATTTGCCGAGTGATGAGAGAGAACCTTCCCTACTCTTTTTCAAAATAGTGCTATTTTGGACATCTACCTTGGAAGCCTGACAGACGACACAGTTTAATATCCCATGCAAAAGACAGACGCAGGGGCAGATTTTACTGTTCTGCCATGGGAATCATAGCGGGCAAGGGGTGGACCTTGGAAAGGCTTGTTGATCACCAGCAGGATTTTCCGGTTTTGGAGTGAGCATGGTTGCAAAATCCCACTCGCTGTGTCAGTGTGGCATTGCCTTGGTACTTAGTCAACCCAGATCATGTGGAGAAGTCTCTGGGGTGAAATTTAAACTGATCAAAGGGAAATTAAACTTTAATTCATGGAGTCTGCCAGAATATCCTGAAAAGCTGATACCATTGGGTGGGGTGTGATATGCTCCAATTGACAAGTTAAAGTTTATTTATTTATTAGTCACAAGTAAGGCATACGTTAACATTGCAATGAAGTAATTGTGAAATTCCCCTAGTTGCCACATTCTGGCACCTATTCGAGTCAACACACCTAACCAGCACAACTTTCAGACTGTCGAAGGAAACCTGAGCACCCAGAGGAACCCACGCAGACAACGTGCAAACTTCACCCAGACAGTGATGCAAGCCAGGAATCAAACCTGGGTTTCTTGCACTGTGAGGCAGCAGTCTAACCACTATGCCATCATGCTGCCCTTTGAAGAACTTGAAGGGAACCAGGGGATTTCCAGGGTCCTGGCTAAAACTGCATCTTTCAGCCAATGCAATTAAAAACAGCTTAACTGGTTATTTCATCCTAATGCTACTTAAGATTAGTATCTGTATAACTGTAAAATTTAAAACTGAGCCAACACTTATCTCAAGGACCAATTGCAATCCAAGGCCTTATATGTCTCTGGAGAGAGAATCACTGAGGGTTTGTAGTATTCAGAATGGGAGGCTGTTAATTGAAATGCTTCTCTGTCTCTGGGTGGTAGTGTAGTGGTAATGTCACTACATTAGTAATCCAGTGACTCAGACTAATGCTCTGGTGGCATCAGTTCAAATCCCACACAGGATGATACAATTTAAATTTGATTGGTAAGGGGATTAAACATTACAGGGAAAAGGCAGTAGAATTGGGTTGAGAAAGCCATGACTGAATGGTGGAGTAGATTTGATTGGCCAAATAGCCTAATTCTATTCCTATAATGATCTTCCATGCTTATGAAACATTTTGATGTTAATGTTGATGTATGCATGCTCAGAACTCCCCAAGGTAGAACAATTGGAGTTCTAGATGGGTTTTATGTAGGAAGTTTGAACCCATACAGCAATTAACTGTATCAGTATTTGCGTACACAATTTTTCCCGTACACAGTGATAGTAATAACCTTTCAGAGTCACCCATTCTATGTAATTCCCTTTGAAATGTTGCTGTGAAACTCAATTTGATGGTTTATAAAGATAGGTTTCTTTCACAAACACTTGCTTGTACTAATTTGATCTCAGTGTGATAAAACTCAGTTTCAAAATAGTGGATCAAAAGTAATAATTAGTACTTGTCTGTGAAAACATCAATTGAACATCCATTTTCTCCATCACTGGTGTACTATTATACACTGAGGTATGTACTATCCACCTGATCACTGCAGCAACTCACCAAGGTTATTGGAATTGCACCAAACAGATTCAGAACCTCCACAACCTAGAAAGATAGAAGGATCAAATCAATAGAAACACAATCACTTCCATGTCACATAGCATATTGGTTTGGATATATACTGGTTGTTCTTTCATCATCATTGGGCACAAATCCTGCAATCCCCACCTAGCAACATTTTCACACACATTAACAGTTCAAGGAGATGGCTCACCACCTTCTCAAGGGGCAACTGGAGGTAGACAATAAATGCCAACCTTGCCAATGACATCCATATCCCCAGAACAAATTTCAGAAAGACATGAATAATGTGAATGGTCCTTCTGAGCTTGTCCCACTCCCTCACCATCACTTTAGCAGAGACTGAGCAAACTGCCTATTTAAGTAAATGGAGTTTCTGAGGAACTTAGAGTGGGAGAGCTTCTGAGGGCTTAGCCCCTAGGGCTTCTTGGGGAGATTATTACATAGAATCTACAGTCCAAGAACAAACCATTTAGCACAGGTCCCAGGCTATGTTTATGAGCCACATGACCTCTCATCTTCTTCAGTTTATAGTGTGGGCAGCACAGTGGTTCATACTGCTGCCTCACAGCGCCAGGGACCTGGCTTTGAATCCCAGCTTGGATCATTGTCTGTGTGAAGTTTGCACATTCTGCATGGTTTCCTCTGGGTGCTCTGGACTCCTCCCACAGTCTGAAAGATGAACTGGTTAGGTGCATTAACCCAAACAGACGCCGGAGTGTGATGATGAGGGGAATTTCATAGAAACTTCATTGCAGTGTTAATATAAGCCTTACTTGTGACTAATACGTTAACTTATTCCTTTCACCCTCATGTACTTATCCAGCTTCCCCTTAAATCCTATCCTATATGCCTCAATTATTCCATGTGGTGACAAGTTCCACATTCCAGCCTCTCTCAAAGTAAAGGATTTTTTCAGTAATTCATTAGTGTCCATCTTATGTTTCTGACTCTTAAATCCCAGCTGAATGGAAACATTTTCTCTACCTCAACCCTACTGAAACTATATTACTATTTTAAAGAACTCTATTAGGACAGCCTACATTTCTTCTCTTTCAGTAGTCATAATCTCTTGGTTCTGGTATCATCCTTACTACACACATGGTCTACCTGTGGTTTAAAACTGTTGCTGTCTTGTCTATTTTTAGAACTGGCGTGGGATGTTTATCTGCTTTTCCACCCCCTTATCGCTGATAGTCAGCTCCTTGGAGCTAGCTGAACACACTCACCAGCTGACAGTGTGTGTGTAACCACCAATCTGAGTATTACTCATCCAACTGTTTAATTTATCTGGTGCAGTATTTTGTAAATGCATAATTCCCTCTTGTAAACAGTCTGCTCCACAATCAGAGAAATACTTCAGAATCATTAAATACTTTTTAAAACTGAATACTTGAAGTATGCAAATGGATTGTCAGTGTGCGAAAGGGAAGGTTTCTGCAGTACAGAGTTAACAGCATTATGGATATCATAATAAATGAAATTGAATGATACATAAATATGTTTTTCTTTCAGTTGCTGACTGAGGAGATCTTATTATGAGATAAACTCTGAAATTTGATACATTTTAAAATGCCTCCTTTGATTTCAGGTGAAACAGAACATTTTGAAAATAGGGTGATGAAGTCATATTAAACAGTTCCATTCAGAGTCAGAGTTGTGTGGTCCGATTGCCACAGGGGCAAAACTCAAATAGAAATTTAATGTAACAAGTGGCAGTTTCCATATATTTCCACATTGACCCACACAGTAAAGCACAGCTACTTTGTGAGGCATAGTGTGAAAGAGCAAGAGAGAGAGAGAGAGAGAGAGGATAGATATTGCTGTGGAAAAGCTGGATGTTTGAAAGAATTTGTATTCTATTCAAAAGGAAAAAATCAGAACTGACGGGACTTTGGAGATTTACGGACCAATGAGTCACCAAGGTGGGGCTTACTGGCACAAGTCAGATCTCGAAGACTCAGACTGGCTGAAACAACTGTCAAAGGGCTTTGGAAGTTGCAACCTAGCTCAGCAGAGAGAAGTGAGCATCACAGAGAGCTGGGAGTGACATTAGACTTGTGCCTGTAATACTACACATCTGTCAGAAGTGTGATGTATGGCAAAAGTGGTTGTAGGACCTACTTTGACTGCATTAGTTAATTAATGTTAATATGTTTCGCAGATAGAGGATGTGGTCAAGAAGGCAATAGTATACTGGCCTTCATTAATCAAAGGATTGAGTTTAGGAATCAGGAGATAATGCTGCAACTTTCTAAGACCATAATCAGACCCCATTTGGAGGACTGAGCGCAGTTTTGGTTACCTCATTGCAAGAAAAATGTGGAAGCTATTGAAAGGCTGCAGAGGAGATTTACAAGGATGTTGCCTGGATTGGGTGGCATGTCTTATGAGGATAGTTTGAGAGAACTTGGTCTTTTCTTCCTGGAGAGACAAAGGATGAGAGGTGACCTGATAGAGGTTTATAAGATGTTGAGAGGTATAGACTGGGTGGATTCTCAGAGGCTATTTCCCAGGGCTGAAATGGTCCCTACAAGAGGACACAGGTTTAATGTGCTGGGGAGTAGTTACAGAGGAGGTGTCAGGGGCCAGTTTTTCACTCGGATGGTGGTGGGTGAGTGGAATCAGCTGTCATCGGTAGCAGTGGAGGTGAATTCGTTAGGGTCTGTTAAGAGACTCCTGGATGAGTACATGAGGTTTAATAGGATTGAGAGTTATAGCTAGGGATATGATTAGCGCAACTTGAGGGCCGAAGGGCCTGTTTGTGCTGTAGTTTTTCTATATTCTATGTTCTACGTTTTTTCTTTAATTCAATATCTTACTTGCCTGTTTATTAGTATTTGATCTACATTGCTTTTAGTTTGTTTGTTACAGTAAAAGTACAAAGAACAAAAAAAAGAACAAGAACAGCCCGGGAAACAGGCCCTTCAGCCCAACGAAGTATTAAAATGGGAAATCCTGTGCTTTGGTTATTTTCTTTGGTTGTTTGGAAAATTAGTTTTTAAAAAAATATTGGTATCTATGGATATCATAACAAATCCCAGAGATGAATTTCAGTGATATTAGTGTCCAGCATCTCTGTAATAAGCGTTTTAGAACTGAACCTATTGTTTGAACTTTGTTTCATTTGGTTCAGATTTCAGTTACTTGAACATACAATCCAAGCCAACCACCCCAATGCTTACAAGAGAGTGCTGCTGCACTGTTGGAGATGCTATTTTACAGATGAGACCTTATATACCCACTTAGGTGAATGTAAAGAATCCAATGGCAATAAAGAGGATAGAAAGGTATTCTCTGGAGCATTGCTGCCTCAGAGCTTGGGTCACTGTCTGTGTGGAGTTTGTACCTTCTCCTCATGTCTGTATGGGTTTCCTCCAGTTTCCTCCCACAGTCAGAAAACATGCTGCTTCGGTGCATTGGCCATGCTAAGTTCTCTCTCAGTGTATTCAAACATGCGCCAGAGTAAATTCATTGCATTGTTAATGTAACCATACTTACGACACTAATAAATAAACTTTATTTTTTGTGCAATTCCTACAGTTAAAAATTACTTCACTGGCTGTAAAGCACTTTAGAATATCCTGAAAATATGGGAGGCATTATATAAGTACAAGTTATTTTTTGTCTTACAAAACAGAAATCATGACTTCCACAACTCGGAACAAATTATTCAGGAATCTAAAGAATGGTGAAATTAGCAATTTTTTAATGGCGAATTTGATAAATAATGAAAAAGTAGAGGGAAATAAGTCAGGTGTGTTAATAAGCAGGGAATTCCAGGCATTCAGCTTCATATCAATATGATTGGTTTAGGTAGAACTATAAGATTAGCAGCAAAAATAAAAATGCCTTGTGCACAGTTGGTAATTCAATATTGTATCCGTTTCTAATTACTTTCTGGGGAGACTTCTGCTCTTTCTCACATCCCAAGTCTAATAGTGCTGACAACCTGGATTGTCATTACAAATAGGGTTGGAATCAAATCTCACAGGGTGAGGGAGAGAAATAGAGAGTCACCCTCATCTACATCTTTGCTACCTATAGTCATGATTATCAAAATCATCCCCTGGCCAACCTTCCACTCTCAGTCAACTTTTTTTTTTAAGCAACACAGCACGGGAAACAGGCCCTTCGGCCCAACGAGCCCGCGCCACCGTAATACCAAATCATTATCCTATTTTAATAGTCCTATATAATAATATATATATTAATCCTAATTTGGAAAAATTTTCACCATAGGGACAATTTGTTACCCAATCAGCCTAAGAGCGAATTTTTGGGTTGTGGGAGGAAACCGGAGTGCCCGGAGAAAACCCACGCAACCACGGGGAGAACGCGCAAAACTCCCGCAGACACTGGCCCAATTCCAAGTGTCTGCACAGCCACATCGATAGTCTCTGAGCTGTCATGGTGCCCTTCAGATGGTCCACATAAAGCACTCATATACGACATGAGGTACCAGGCAACCCATGAATCAACATCCAAGAGCTGTACCCGCACCACCTGCCGAATGCGTGCTCAAATTATGGACCGAATTACCTGTGGAAAAAAGCCGTAGTTAAACAGTCCTAATATATCCCTCTATCTGCATACCGCTCATGTGGCTGTCCAAGAGACCCTTAAACAGCCCCAGCGTGCCTGCTCCCACCACCTTACTCGGCAGTGCATTCCACACCCCCACTACCCTTTGTGTGAAAAACTGCCCTCTAATATTCGTCCTATACATAGCCCCCCTCACCCTATGGCCATGACCTCTCGTCCTATCCATTTCTAAAGGTGGAAAAAGTTTACCTCCATTTACTCTATCTATACCCCTTATAATCTTATACACCTCTATGAGATCCCCTCTAAGCCGACGTCTTTCAAGGGAAAACAACCCCAGTCTATCTAATCGTTCCTCATAGGACAGTCCTTCCATACCAGGCAGCATCCTGGTAAACCTCCTCTGCACTCTCTCCAAGGACTCCACATCCTTCCGATAGTACGGAGACCAGAACTGGGCGCAGTATTCCAAGTGAGGCCTAACCAAAGTTGTATACAACTGCAACATCAAACTCCTACTCTTATATTCTATACCCTTTTCTATGAAAGCTAACATACTATACGCCTTCTTTGTCACCTTCTCCACCTGTGAGGACACCTTCAGAGACTTGTGAACCTGCACCCCCAAGTCTCTCTGCGTCTCTATGCTCCTTATAGTTTTACCTTTTATCCTATAATTCTCTTCTACATTTTTCCGGCCAAAATGCATCACCTCGCATTTTTCCGGATTAAATTCCATTTGCCATCTATCTGCCCAATCTACCAACCTGTCTATGTCCTGTTGTATTGCCTGACACTGCTCTTCTGTACCCGCCAATCCAAGCATCTTGGTGTCATCAGCAAATTTGCTGATCTCACCACCTACCCCTACTTCCAAGTCGTTTATGTAGACCACAAATAGAAGAGGACCTAGTACTGAGCCTTGTGGCACTCCACTAGTGACAGGCTTCCAGCCGGAAAAAGAGCCTTCCACTACTACCCTCTGTCTCCTCCTTCCGAGCCAGTTTTCGACCCATCTACATACCCGACCCTGTATCCCATGCGCCTTCACCTTCTCTATCAGTCTACCATGAGGAACCTTGTCAAACGCCTTACTGAAATCCATGTAGACGACATCAACAGCCTGTCCTTCATCAACTGTTTTTGTCACTTCTTCAAAAAATTCCACTAGATTCGTAAGACAAGACTTCCCCTTGACGAAGCCATGCTGCGTATCCCTGATCAGATCGCAGCGCTCCAGATGCTCATACATCCTGTCCCTAAGGATCCTCTCCATTAGCTTACCTATAACTGAAGTCAAGCTCACCGGCCTATAGTTCCCTGGGTGATCCCTCTGACCTTTTTTAAACAACGGTACTACGTTTGCTATCCTCCAGTCCTCTGGGACCCCACCTGTGTCCAAGGAAGAGACAAAGATTTGCGTCAGAGGCCCAGCCAAGTCTTCCCTCAACTCCCTTAGCAGCCTGGGGTAAATGCCATCAGGCCCCGGAGCTTTATATGTCTTTAAGCTGCCTAACAGCCCCAACACCTCTTTCCTCGTAATCCTTATTTCCCTCAACCAATCTTCAACTATGTCAACATCAGGCACAGACATCTGTCCAGTCTCCTGCGTGAATACCGACGCAAAGTATTCATTCAGGATCTCCCCCATTCCCTCAGGCTCTAAGCATAGATCCCCTCCACTGTCCCTAAGAGGTCCAATCTTGCCTCTAACCATCCTTTTGCTCCTTACATAGGTGTAAAATGCCTTTGGATTTTAAGTTGGATTTTAAGACTTGAGTTCATCCCAAATTCTGCCATCCATATCCTTTGGCTTACAGGCCTACATTTTTGACAAAGTCTTAATTCGCAAATTCTTACTCTTGTGTTCAAATCTCTGTATAGATTTATTTCCAAACTATTTCTGCTAACCTCCTCTAGTTCTTCCAGAAGCACAGTAGCTAGCACTGCTGCCTCACAGTGCCAGGGACCCGGATTGGATTCAGGACTTCAGTCACTGTCTGTGCAGAGTCTGCACATTCTTCCCGTGTCTGTGTGGGTTTCCTCCGGGTGCTCTGGTTTCCTCCCATAGTTCAAACGTTGTGCTGATTTAGCTGCATTGGCCACGCTAAATTCTCCCCAGTGTACCCGAACAAGCGTGGAGTGTGGCAACTGAGGAATTTTCACAGTAATTTAATTGCAGTATTAATGGAAGCCAACCTGTGACACTAGTAAATAAATATATGGGTAACCATGTTCATCCAAATAAGGCTTATTATAGTCACTCCACCATTGGTGGCCATGCTATCAACTGTCTACTTCATTTTTCTCTTTATTCATGGGATTGGGCATCACTTCCCATTTCTAATTGTCCTTGAGAACTTGTCAGAGTCACATATAGACCTGGATAGCTGATTTCCTTCCCTTAAAGTATATCAGCGAACTTCAGTTGATTTATAATCGACAATGACTTCATGGTATTCATTAGACTCTTTATTAACTTCAAATTGCACCATCTACTGCGGTGGGGTTGGAACCCAAGCCCTCGCAGCACAAACCTGGGGATCAGAATTGCTGGTCCCCTGACAATACCACTCAACCACTGCCTCCAAAAGATCAGGAACTCCCTTCCACTGCTGGCCACCCCTCCCCTCCTAAAACTTCCCTGTGGCCAAACCAAGTAGTCCTCCGCTTTAATCTGGTGCCAAGATGATTTATTCTTTCAGGGGATGTGGGGATGGGCCAGCATGAATTATCCCTTGAACTGAGTGGGCCATTTCAGAGGGGCAGTTAAGAGTCGACCACGTGCTGTTTATTGTTGCTGTTTGATAACATCCCCGCTGACTTTTTTTTCCCCCCAGTTTGCTCAAGCGTTATATAAATACAGGTCTTGAAAGAGAATGGAAACTAGAAACTGCTCCAAAGCTCAGAGATGAGTAAAAAGAGTTTGGAGTTGGAAACTCGCTGAACAGCGATCCGATGGGTTGTTGGGAGAATTTCTCTGGCATTAGTATGATTGCGGACTTTTTCCTGTTGGTTACACACTGAAACTGCCTGACGCTTGTCGGTAACAGTGACTCTCCAGTATTTTCCTGGCAGTCCCGTCACGCTGACTTCCCACCGCTGAGCCCGTGATCTGGGACTTGGTGTTGAGTGTACTTTCTGGGAACAAATTCAAACAACTACGTTTTGTTTTCGCTCTCCTTCCTCCCGAAACTCCCGTCAATAAACAGATTCCGGAAGTCATTGATGAAGAGTGAACGAATTCTGGAAGTGGTGTTTTTATTCCCCCCCCCCCTTCCCCAAATTCACCCAGTTTCTGCTTCTGAAATTCAGTCACTTTCCAATAAAGCTGAACTTTCCCTCCCGCTGATTTTACCCTTATAGAATCAGAAATATTTACAGGACAAGGGGTCTGACATGTTCAACATCGATTGCAATTCAAAACGAAATCGAAATTTCATTGGGAAATGTGCCAGTTAAGAGAATACTCCCAACTCTTAAACATCGTGACCATAACTCGAGGTCATTTCGAATAAAAATAAATAATGTGGTTCATGGTCATTTCGATAATAGGCTCGGAAATCACGACGGAAACATTTTTCTGCTTCTAAATACCTGGAAAATCTGAAACGGGAAATGACTGGAAACATTCAGTTCAAAATAATATCTGGAATTTTAACTCCCAATTGTTCACGATCGGATCGAGTTCTTTAACATGCACCTCCCTGTAATACACGTGTGGATAAACATTGGACAAATTACAATCTGTGCAAAACTTTTCCTTCCCTTCGCCTCTTAATTGTTTACACTGATTTATTTATTGGATCCTCATGATCAATATTCGTTCCTTTAAAGAGATATTGACCACTCGATAAACTCCTGCGTGTGTTTATGTTGCCGCTTTGGATTGAAGAAAACTGCAGTGAAAAGGTGACATTGCGGTTTGTAGGTCTGTTTGAAACCAGAATCTTGGTTGCAGTCTTCGTTATTGCTCCTTACTTAAATATATAGCGGATAAATTGAGCGAATAAGGGATGCTACACCGACTGAAGAGAATCACAGCTAACCAGGTATTTCACCACTCAGCAAACCCATACAGGTTTATAATAAATCCATAATACAAAAGCAAAATACAACGAATGCTGTCAACCTGGGATATGAAAAGGAGAAATGCTAGAAATACTCAGCAGGCCTGGCAGCGCTGGTAAACAAAAAGGTGCAGAAATAGGGCATTCGGCCCTTCCAGCCTGTTCTGCCATTCAATAAATCATGGCTGATCTGTTTCTTTCCAGCTCCACATTCCCATCTACTCTTCATGACCTTTGATTCCCTTGCCTAACAAAAATCTATCCACCTAAATATTCAGTGAGCCAGCCTTCTGAGACAGAGATTTTCAAAGTCACACAAACCTCTGAGAGGAAATAATCCTCCTGGTCTCTGTCCTAAAAGAGTGACACCTAATTTTTAAACAGGATCACCCCCCCCCCCCGCCTCTTATCTGGAGTTGCCTTTAAGGGGTAACATCCTTTCCACCTTCTCAAGGCTGTGTTCAGGATCTCAGATACTTCAATCTAGCTCCCCCTGTCATTTGTCTAAATTTCAATGGGAACAAGTCCAATGTATGGAGAGAGAATTTATTTATTATTTATTAGTTACAAGTAGGCTTACACTGCAATGAAGTTACTGTGAAAATCCTCTAGTCGCCACACTCTGGCACCTGTTCAGGTACACTGAGGGAAAATTTAGCATAGCCAATGCACCTAACCTGCACATCTTTGAACTGTGAGAGGAATCCTGAGCACTTAGAGGAAACCCATGCAAACACAGGGAGAACATGCAGACTCCACACAGACAGTGACCCAAGCCAGGAATCGAACCCAGGTCTCCGATGCTGTGAGACAGCAGTGCTAACAACTGTGCCGCCCCAGTGAGAGTTACATTTCACAGTGATACATTTTGCGTCAGAATGCAGAATTAAGTCTTGCATTTGTTTCTTTCCCCACTTTTCATTTTCAACTGGTTAAATATCTTCTGAGTTTCATTGATTAAAGAGGACAGGTCTACATTTCAGTCCTTTCATAAGATAGTTGACAAGATTCAGAGTCAGAAAATATCTCAGATATCTGCTGAAGACTTTACCCAATATTTGGAATGGGATGGTATTCCATATGAAAGGGTCAGGAATTGGCAAGTTGAGTGGGTTTTTCAAAGTCTGATAATCCGAGCAGCTCAGCATCCCATCCTCAAGGCAAATATGTGGCATGGAGGAATTGTCTTGGAGAAACTCCAAAATTCCAGTTATTACCTCTACTAGGGGAGCAAGTTGCTTGAATTAACTGGGGTGAGTTTGTCAGAACTTAAACCAGAGGCCCAGATGTGAAAAAGGCAGCATCACTTTAGGGTGCCTTCATTGGTTGCATTAAAATGAGAATTCAGAGTATCCAAATTCAAATTCTATCAATGAGAATAAGAATTTGAATTCAATTTAAACATATGTGGTATCAGTACAATTATCTCCAACAGAAGTGCATCTAATCATTTACCCTTGACATTCATTTAACATCACCAAATTCCCCACTATCAACATCTTGGGGGTTACCATTAAGCAGAAACTGAAATGGACCGACCATACAAACACTATGGCTACAAGGACATGTCACAGGATAGGGATCCTGCATTGAATCACTCACCTCCTGACTTCCCAAACCATCTACAAGTCACACATGAGAGGTGTGATGGAATATTCTCCACTCATCATACAGTGAATCTTCAGTTATAGGTAAACTAATGGAGAGGATCCTCAGGGACAGGATGTATAAGCATCTGGAGCGCTGCGATCTGATCAGGGATACGCAGCATAGCTTCGTTAAGGGGAGGTCGTGCCTTACGAACCTAGTGGAATTTTTTGAAGAAGTGACAAAAATGGTTGATGAAGGACAAGCCGTTGATGTCGTCTACATGGATTTCAGTAAGGCGTTTGACAAGGTTCCCCATGGTAGGCTGATAAAAAAGGTGAAGGCGCATGGGATACAGGGCCAGGTAGGTAGATGGGTTGAGAACTGGCTTGGGAGGAGGAGACAGCGGGTAGTAGTGGAAGGCTCTTTTTCCAACTGGAGGTCAGTCACTAGTGGTGTGCCACAGGGCTCAGTACTAGGACCTCTTCTATTTGTGATTTATATAAATGACTTGGAAGAGGGGGTAGGTGGTGTGATCAGCAAATTTGCTAATGACACTAAGATGCTTGGATTGGCGGGGACTGAGGAGCAGTGCCAGGCAATACAACAGGACATAGATAGGCTGGTAGACTGGGCAGATAGATGGCAAATGGAATTTAATCTGAATAAATGCGAGGTGATGCATTTTGGCCGGAATAATGTAGAGGGGAGTTATAAGATAAAAGGTAAAACTATCCGGAGTATAGAGACGCAGAGAGACCTGGGGGTGCAGGTTCACAAGTCTCTGAAGGTGTCAGTACAGGTGGAAAAAGTGATAAAGAAAGCGTATGGTATGTTAGCCTTCATAGGAAGGGATATACAGGAGTAGGAGTTTGATGTTGCAAGTGTATAGAACGTTGGTTAGGCCTCACTCGGAGTACTGCGTCCAGTTCTGGTCGCCGTATTACCGGAAGGATGTGGAGTCCATGGAGAGAGTGCAGAGGAGATTTATCAGAATGCTGCCTGGTATGGAAGGGCTGTCTTACGAGGAAAGGTTGAACACACTGGGGTTGTTTTCCCTTGAAAGACGTTGGCTGAGAGGGGATCTATTAGAGGTATGTAAGATTATGAGGGGTATAGAGTAAATGGTGGTAAACTTTTTCCACCATTAGATTCTGATAGAACGAGGGGTCACAGCCTTAGGGTGAAGGGGGCTATGTATAAGACTAATATTAGAGGGCATTTTTTCACACAAAGAGTAGTGGGGGTGTAGAATGCACTACCGAGTAAGTTGGTGGGAGCAGGCACGCTAGGGTTGTTTAAGGGTCTCCTGGACAGCCACATGAGCAGTCTGCAGATAGAGGGATATAGCAGGACTGTTTAAATACTTTAATTGTTTCCACAGGCTGTTCGGTCCACCTTGTTGACCAACAAGGTGCATGCATTCGGCAGGTCATGCGAGGGCTGCTCCTGGATGTTACTTCAGGAGTGGCCTAGTGCTTCATGTCGTTAGTGTATGCTTAAACTGAACCATCAGATGGGCACCATGACAGCTCAGAGACTATCGCTGTTGCTGTGCAGACACATGGATTTGGGCCTGTGTCTGCGGGAGTTTGTGCGTTCTCCCCATGGTTGTGTGGGTTTTCTCCGGGTGCTCCGGTTTCCTCCCACATCCCAAAAATGTGCTCTTAGGCTGATTGGGTAACAAATTGTCCCTATATTGGTCTCTATATGTCATTAAGACATTAGGATGGCGGCGCGGGCTCGTTGGGCCGAAGGGCCTGTTTCCCGTGCTGTGTTGTTCTTTGTTCTTTGTTTGTTCTTTAACATTCAAGCAACTCAACACCATCCGGACAAAATAACCCACTTGATTGGCTTACCCCATCCACAAACATTCAATCCCTCCATCACTGATGCACAATGCCTTCTAAAAAGTAGTCTATTTATTAGTCGCAGGTGAGGCTTACATTAACTATGCAATGAAGTTACTGTGAAAATCCCATAATCAGCACACTCCAATGCCTGTTTGGGTCAATGCACCTAATGAATGCACCAAAACTACAAGATGCATTGCAGAAACCCAGCAAGTCTCCTTTGCCAGCACCTTCCAAACCCACAACCATCTAGAAGAACAAGAGCAGCAGGCACATGGGAACACCACGACCTGGAGATTTCCCTTCAAGTCACTCATCATCCTAACTTGGAAATGTATTGCCACGCCTTCACTGTCACTGTGTTAAAATCCTGGAACTCCTTTCCTAACAGACTGTGGGTGTATCTACAATTCAGGGACTGCTGTTGTTCTCGAAACTCACCACCACCTTCTCAAGGACATTTTGTTTTGGGCAATTAAAACTGCCCTAGCCAGCATGAATAAATAAATTGGGAGAAAAGTTGTTATGAAACCAATTGGCGGGTTCACCCCATCCTTTTTAGGAATGAAAATCACTTTAGTTACCATAGGTATCACTAATTTTTAATTGCCGTCAGGAATGGCCGGAAGCCACTAAGTGGGCTGGACTCACCATCACCTTCACCAAGGCAAACAGGGATGAGCAATAAGCACCGGCTTTACTGTGACACCCAAATCCTGAAAATGAATTCTAAATGGAGCACTCCTGGCAATGTAACCAGATACTATCAGTCATTGAAATGCTGCACGTCCAACTTCATTTATACCAACCCTTGGGCAGGGGTTTGCCTAGCATGTTAGCCTAGTATGCAATTAAAATCAATATTAAAAGATTACAGTCATATGCACTCGCTGTCACCTTTTTCCATTACATGTTCCTACGGGCACATTGAGAAGGGAAAGTATCGGTGTAACTATCTTGATAGAACTGCATCCTCACTCCTCTCTAGAAGTGCTGTAGCACCGCTGTTGGTGGATGGATGTAATTACAATGTCACAAGTGTTTTTTTTGTAATCATTCTTTATAATTGAGATGCTTAGAATGTGTGACTTTAAATTGGAATAACTGTAACCAGCGTTTTTTAAAACATCTCTAAACAAGTTTGCCACATCTTCTTACACATCTGTAATGAGCCATGTACCAGGTCAGCTGGTGTGTGTTTGGAATCCGAAGAGGAATGTTGGCCGGAATCTGTTCAATTTACATTATTTAGTGGTTGGAGCGATGCTGGGACAGCTACAGAGTGTCCGCTACGTTGCTTAACAGTTCAGTCCCCTAATGACTGCTGCAGATCTGCAAGAGGTTCTTGAGTATAGAAGCAAGGATATTTTACTGCAGCTGAACAGGGCCTTGATGAGACTATACCTGGAGAATTGTTCTAATAATCCTGCTGAGGATTGTAAATAAAGAACCGATTCTGCTGCTACCGTGTACAGGTCAACTCCAGACTCCTTTGGCTGTTGGTCTGAGTGATTTTAAACTCCCCGCTGCTCCCTTCATATTTGGGCAAGCCACACTTAGTCAATAGGGGAGCTCATACTTTACTAGACCCATGGCAAAGTCTATTGATAATTCCCCCGTGTCCATCAGAACAACTATTGGAAGTTTTGGTTTCCTTATCTGAGAAAAGATTTACTTGCCATAGAGGGAGTGCAGCAAATCTTCACCAGACTGATGCCTGGGATGACAGGATGTGAGAAGAATTTGGGCCCATATTCATTGGAATTTGGAAGAATGAGAGAGGACGTAATTGAAATGTATAAAGTTCTGACAGGACTGGGCAGATGAGATGCAAGGATGTTGTTTCCTCTGACTGGGGTGTCCAGAACAAGGGGCTACCATCTGAGGATACAGGGTAGTACATTTAAAACTGAGCCGAGAAGAGATTTCATCACTCAGGGGGTGGTGAACTTGTGGAACTCTTTACTACAGAAGACTGTGGAAGCCAAGTCACTGAGTATATTTAAGAAGGAAATAGATAGATTTCTGGACTCTAAAAGTATTAGGGTATTTATGGAGAGTGCAGGAATTTGTGTTAAGGTAGAGGGTTAGGCATATTGAATGATGGAGCAGGCTTGAAAAGCAGAACGGTTTACTTCTGCTGCTATTTTCAATATTTCTAAATTTCTATATAAAACATCAGTAAGTTGCCACCAGAGTATAACTAGCATAAATTTGTGATTAGGCAATTTGAATGCTATGCAATGCAAATGTTGATGTATATTTATACAAATATCTGTCCTCTGTTACATCTATTTCTGGGTGTAAACTTAAGAAAGCAGATAAGATAATGATTATTAACTGCCTTGGCTTGCGTGTGTAGCACTGTCAGCTCAAGGTCAGCAGGTTTTAGGTTGCAACCTCAATCCAGATACTTTAATACATAAAAGTGGTGTGATGACACAGTGCTCAGTACTGCTGTCTCACAGTGCCAGGGACCTGGGTTTGATTTCCAGTGTAAGTCACTGCCTGCATGGAGTTTGCACGTTCTGTCTGTTTCATTCTGCGTGGGTTTCCTCCAAGAGCTCCAGTTTCCTCCCACAGTCCAAACATGTGTGGGTTAGGTTGATTGGCTATGCTAAATTGCTTCTTAGTGTCAGGGGATTAGTAGGGTAAATAAGTAGGGTTGTGGGGATAGGGCCTGAGTGGGATTGTGGTCAGTATAGTCTCAATGGGCTGAATAGTCTCCTTCAGCACTGTAGGGATTCTATGATTCTTCTGTGATAATTTGGTTGACGCTTCAGTGCACAATTGAAGGTGCCATCTTTGAAATGAAAATTTAAATCGGTGCCTTGTCTGCTTCTCGGGTGGATGAAGAAGATCCTAATGCACTATTGGAAGATGAATAGGGAAGTTATCCCTGACCCCTTAACCAAAATCATATAAAAGCAGCTTATCTGATCATTATCCTATCATAGATCTTGGAATTAAAGAGATCAAGAGATGTGAGGGGATGGTGAGATCAGGATATTGAATTTGATGATCAGCCATTATCATAATGAATGGTGGAACAGGCTCGAAGGGCTGAATGGCCTATTCCAATTTCCATTATCTATGGCTCTATTATCATGCTGCAAGTTGTGAGACTTCTCTATGCTCAGATTGACTGCTCTCTTTTTATATATAAATCCAATGCCCACACTCCACTGACTGTAAAGTGCTTTGTGGCATTGTGAGCTGTAAAGGGTGCTATAACAATGCAAGTTTCTTCTTCATAAGTTTGATGTTGACTCAGATCTGAGAGAGTAGAATCTTTGAGCATATTGTCCAATTTCACAGCCCATGGTAAGGGTGAAATCGATCTTCAGGAAAAGCCAGGACTAGCTGGAAGGTGGATTGTCAGCCTGTGTTACAATGCACAGCATTTACTTTTCTAATGGGAAAGAAGGTTGGTGGGATATAGCACAGGTTCTGGATCACCATCACCCATTTCACGCTGCCACAACAGAATTCCACCCACAGTGATTTTGGAATTTGCAATGTTTTGCATCAGGGTATCGTTAAGGCCTTGGACATTTTCTGGGAAGAGTAAATAAACTATGGAGCAGAGAAAACTTTAGAGCTATGGACATGGGGCAATGGGATCAAATTTGTTTCCTCCAGTAAAGAAACAGCATGGATAAATGAGAACCAAAAACCTCCTTCTGTGTAGTAAACGTCTATGGCTCTATACAGATTGCATGGAGGGACTTCACAAAGTGGGGCTCTTGGCCTGGGACCTCATGATCACTGAGAGTGGCTTGGAAGTTGTTGTAGTGGCAAGGTGGCACAGTGGCTAGCATTGCTGCCTCACAGCACCAAGGTTCTGGGTTTGATTCCTGGCTTGGGTCACTATGGGCCTGATTTATTGCGGTAAATTCGGGCATCGGGACTTTAATGAGATCTGCATCTGAATCTGAGCAGATCGCGACTTTACCGACACCTGATTCGGGCACGGCTCCAGCCTGCACTCAAATCAGGCGGCCCGATGATTTTAAAAGCATTAGCATGCATTTAAATTGACTTGATGAACAATGCATCCAACTCTACCGCCAAATCCCACTTTACCGTCTTCGGATCCATTCTGGACCCGCATCGTAAGCAACCTGTAAAATAACAATCTGAAACCAATTTTTATTCTCCAGGTGAAATTCCGAAGCCCATCCTCCTTGAACTTCCTTCGCAGACTCCTCACTAACCATCCTGGGCAAATCTTCATCCCCCTGAGATCAGACCTCCCCAGGGAGGCAGACCCCCCCTGGGCAGACTGTCCCTGATTAGGCCCCCCAGCAGACCCCCCACCCCTCCCTCACAATCAGACCTCCTCCCCAGGAGGCAGGCCCCTCTCAGCAGAGCACACCTACAACCTACCTCGATCGCTGCTGTCCTTCCACTGTCCCACCGACCTGCAGTCCTTCAAGAGCCTGTAGCACCTTCCTGGCCTTCCACTGGCATCTGCCGGAGAACGGGTTGGGCTCAGATGGATCTCTGGTTGGGGGGGTAGTGGAGGATTGGAGTGAGGAAGATGGACTTGGGAGAATCTCGCAAACTGAAAATAATGTAGCATCTTCTTTGTGCTGCCTGATTATCTATGGGAAAGGTACTTAAACTACAGTATCCTAGTGCACAATTAGTGACTTATATATCTCTGTAGCCATGAGCCAGTTGCTCAAATATTCAGAGTCATTAGGTGAATTTGGAACGTTTGTCCCCGTGGTGGAACTTGGTTGGAAATAAGAATCAAGGAGATTACTAAATCTGGGAAATCAACCACAGTGAAAAGAAGTTTGTATTGGCAACTCTTCTCTCACATTCTATGGTACATGTGCCCCTACTCATGAATGTGTTTTGCATGGACAACATTGGGTGCAGCTAATCTACCTCTGGAGCAGCCTTGGATCCTTTCTTTCATCTTATTTTCATCTGAACATTGCACAAAATTCGAGAAATTCACTTTGGAAGATAATGTTAAAATTATAATCACAGGAACTAAAAACCTAATAGTCAAAATTTTGGGAAAATATTTCAAAATGTATGGCCCTTCCCAGCCATATTTTGGAATACTTTCCCGGGTCTGCTGGGGTGCCTGCCTCCTGGCGGGGTCAGATTGCAGGGGGGCCTGTCTCCCAGGGCGACTGATCCGGAGGAAGTCTGCCAGGGGAGTTGCTTCCTGGGGGGGTTCAATTGTAGGGGGAGGTGGGTCTGTCAGGGGAGCCTGCCTCCCATGGGGGTCCAATCGCAGCTCATTTCCATCCCCCGCTCTCCCACCGGTTCTCTCTGCTTTTTTTCTCTTTTGCACCTGGGCACACTGCTTCAAATTTTTTTCGAACTGCGCATGCAGAGTTCAGAGCTACAATCGTTCCAGCAGCGCTAAGCCCTATCCACAGTGCAGATCGGATCGGAGCTGGCAAGAAGCATATGGGCGTGCTGGAATGAGGATTCCGGGTTTGGATCTATATTACACTTGGGTCAGGCCCTTAGGTTCCGACTGGTAAAATCGGGCCCTATCTGTATGGAGTCTGCACATTCTCCCTGTGTCTGAGTGCATTTCCTCACACAGTCCAAAAGACATGCCTGTTGGTGCATTGACCATGCTAAGTTCTCTCTCAGTGTACCTGAACAGGAAATAGAGTGTGGCAACAAGGGGATTTTCACAGTAACTTCATTGCAATGTTAATGTAAGCCTACTTGTGACTACTAAATAAACTTTACTTTTTAGCTCCACCTCATCCATGACACTCACCATTAACCAGTTCCCACCCTGGCAAAATTAACAATCAAGAGTACATTACACTCATTGATTCCTAACCAGTTTGAATGAAAGAGAACTTCTGTCTCTTTGTTAGTTGGTTGATTTCAGATCTAAGTGAAGAAAGAGCAATAACGTTGTGTGAACATGAGTCAGAAATTATCAGAATAATATATTTACCACTTGCTTCATACTTAAGTATGATGAGCCTTTAAATTACACTTTTCCTCGAAAGTGGTGATGTTTAGTAGCATTATCATTAGGCTATTGATCTAGAAAAACAGCTAATGTTCTGGGGACCTGGGTTCAAATCCCACCACAGCAGATGGTGAAATTTGAATTTAATAAAAGACATCTCAAAAGTAGCCATTTGACCCATCATGTCTGAGCCAGCTCTCAAAATTTGATTTATTATTGTCCTATGTATTAACATACAGTGAAAAGTATTATTTCTTGTGCACAATACAGACAAAACATACAGTTCATAGAGAAGGAAATAAGAGAGTTCAGAATATAGTGTTACAGTCATAGCTAGGGTGCAGAGAAAGATCAACTTAATGCAAGGTAAGTCCATTCAAAAGTCTGACAGCAGCAGGGAAGAAGCTCTTCTTGAGTAAGTTGGTATTTGACCTCAGACTTTTGTATCTTTTTCCCAAAGGAAGAAGTTGGAAGAGGGAATGTCTGGGGTGCATGGAGTCCTTAATTATGCTGGCTGCTTTGCCAAGGCAGCAGGAAGTACAGACAAAGTCAATGGATGGAAGCTGGTTTGCGTGATCGATTGGGCTACATTCGTGATACTTTGTAGTTTATTGTGGTCTTGGGCAGAACAGGAGCCACACCAAGCTGTGATATAACCAGAAAGAGTGCTTTCTATGGTGCATCTGTAAAAGTTGGTGAGAGTCACAGCTGACATGCCAAGTTTCCTTAGTCTTCTCAGAAAGTAGAGGCTTAGTGATGACCTTATTGTCATTCTCCTGCTTTATCCCCATACCCTCTTCAATGTCTCGATTGAACCTGTCTCTAATACAGTTTCTGGCAGTTCATTTCAGACCTGAACCACTCACTGTTGAAAAGATTTTTTCTTGTATCATATT
The DNA here is from genome assembly GCA_024679065.1 of Sphyrna mokarran. Classification (NCBI taxonomy): domain Eukaryota; kingdom Metazoa; phylum Chordata; class Chondrichthyes; order Carcharhiniformes; family Carcharhinidae; genus Sphyrna; species Sphyrna mokarran. The sequence continues at coordinate 15,796,122 of JAGIQG010000024.1, read as the reverse complement.
TGCTTGTTTTGCAAGTCACTTTCAATCTGTGTCCTTTTGTTCTTGATCCTTTTACAAGTAGGAATTGTTTCTCCCTATCTATTCTATCCAGTTCTTTTATAATTTTAAACATATTTATCAAATTTCCTCTTAGCTGCCTTCTCTCCAAGGACAACAGCCTCTCTTGATCTTTCAAATCTTCGATTGCCAGCCAAGTGCGACAGAGTGGCATAATGGTTAACGCTGCTATCTCACAGTGCCACAGATCTGGATTCAATTCTGGCCTTGGTGACTGTCTTTGTGGCGTTTGCACATTCTCCCCATGTCTGCTTGGATTTCCTCCAGGTGTTCCAATTCCCTCCCGCACTCCAGAGATGTGCGGGTTAGGTTGATTGGCCATGCTAAACTGCCCCTTCGTGTCAGGGGGAATAGCAGGGAAAAGACGAGGATTGTTGTTGGTGCAGGCTCGATGGGCCGAATGGTCTCTTTCTGCACTGTAGGGATTCTACCAAACGAACAAAGTGCCAAACTGCCAAATTCTAGATTTCCTTGTGCTGTGACCACATACCCTACGGCAACAGGAGAAAGTGACTAATTTAATTTCATCTTTACGTCAAACAGATGGAGAAAAATTTCACCCCAAGGTTTGAATTTCGTCCCAAGCCCAGATGTGGAAGGACAATGTGCTGACCCTATACTCCACGCAGCCCTTCTTAACACGATTGCCTCCTCCGTGGTCTTGGCTTTCCTACGTTTCTTCAAAGTATGCTTTCAATCAGCATTAGCATTGCAAGAACAAAGTGATTTTTTTTTGTTGTATTACAGACAAAACAATGTATTAAACTGGCAACATCATTGCCATCTGTCCACACTACAGTGTAATTATTAATCCTTTCAGTCATAAATATTGTGTAATACAGTACAGATTTGGATAAAAGGGTTGCCAATAAATGAGTCTAAGTCAAGTCGCTTGACGGTAAAGATGGAATATTTCATCCTCCCTCTGGGCTAGGGAAATCCAATGCTATTAGAGATCAGGCTTTGTTTTTGGCACATAGAATAGTGAACTTCACTCTAGAACACTGGCTGAGGGAAGCTACAATTAAGAGTGAAGCAAGAGACTGGCAAGAAGAAAGAGCCCGAAAAAACTGCCTTAATTAATCAACAGATCAACAAAGAAAACAGAGACGCAAGGAGCAAGGTTTTCCTGGAAAACGTCAACGTAAAATATGGCTTTGCACTTCTCATGATATTTCCCATTCCTGTCACTGAATCCACTGACAAGAATTGCAGCGGAAAATCCCCGCCCAAAACTTGGTTAGATTGGGTTTAGATCATAGAATTGTTGAATCCTACTGAGCAGAAGAAGATGGGTCATTTGGCCCATCAAGTCTGCACCGACCACAATCCCTCCCTGGCCCTATTCCCATAGCCCCATGCATTTACCCTAGCTAATCCCCCTGACATGAAGGGGCAATTTAGCACGCTAATCCACCTAACCCATAAATCTTAGGGCTGTGGGAGGAAACCGGAACACCTGGACGGAACCCACACGGGTAGAAAGTGCAAACTCCACACAGATAGTGACCCAAGCTGGGAATTGAACCCAGGTCCCTGGCACTGTGAGGCAGCAGTGCTAACCACTCTGCCACCCTGCTGACCTTATTCTGGCTTCCATATTATAAAATGATGCAGAGGTACTGAGAAAAGATTGACTGGAATGTTGCCAGAACTGAGAACGCAAATTGATCAGGAAAAGTTGAACAGCTTGAGTTTCCTATCTCTAGAAAATAAGGACTGAGAGAGACTTGATGGGGGCCTTGAAGATTATGAAAGGGTTAGATAGGGTTGACACAGAGACGTACTTGCAGCTGAAATTAGAACCTGCGGCCATAGACATTGGATAGTCACAAATGAATCTAATGTGGAATTCAGGTGTAACTTGGCCAGAGAATGGTTAGAAAGTGATATTAACTATCAGCAGAAGGAACATTGCATTAGTCCATAAGACACTGATGCATTTCAGGTCCAGCTAGATTAACATGAGAGAGAAGCAAATACAAGGTTTTAATAATAGAGTGACATTAAAATGATAGAATCATAGAATCCTTACAGTGAAGAAGGAGGCCATTTGGCCCATCAAATCTGCACCAAAGCTCTAACAGAGTATCTTACCCAGACCTTATCCCTGTAACCCTACATATTTAACCCACTAATCCATCTAACATACACATCTTTGGACACCAAGGGACAATTTAGCATAACCAATCCAACTAACCTGCACACCTTTGGACCATGGAAGGAAACCAGAGCACCCAACAGAAACCCACACAGACACCGGACAAATGCCTGTGCAAAGCATAGATGTTGGCACGAGCCTGTTAGATAGAATGGCTTGTTCTATATTATAAACACGTTGTAATTTGTGGATAATCTTGTGGTGACTTGTATGGTAATGTGCATAAAATGGAAGAACTATTCTGCTTAATGTAGACCTTCATGTAATGTATGTAACTTTGGATAAGAGCCAATCATACAATCTGAAAATGACAAGCAATGCTTCGCAACACATGTTTTATTAGTTTTACACCTTAGTAAAATATCAATTAACATGACAGAAGCAGATAGGTGAGATAAGGGCTCCTGGAGTTGAGGATAATATATTAGCATGGGTAGAAGATTGGTTAACGGATGGAAAGCAAAGAGTGGGAATAAACAGAGTATTTTCAGATCGGCACGGTGTAATTAATGGAGTGCTGCAAGGACTCAAGCTATTTGTAATATATTAATGACTGAGACAAAGACTGGAAGTAATGTATCTAATATATTTGCTTGCAATTGAAGATAGGTGAAATGTAAGTTGTGAGGAGGCTGCGGGGAGGAATGGACAGATTGGGCATAATCTTTCTGCCCCGCTGTGTTGATGAGCAGTGAAATGTGCCCGGTGTTGGATTGTTCGTGATCCTCCCAGACCACTGACCCAGGAACAGCGATCAGCGAGCCCTGGAACGCAATGGTCCAGGCTCACTTAGCTCTCTGACTGCACTGGTGGGAGGGAGGGGGAGCTAACAGATCTCCATATACTGTGTACATTTTGTACACAATATATGGAAGATTAAGGTACATGCCTAGCAGTATGTAGCCAACTTCCCCAGTAAGCTTAGGCTCCCGCTTCACCTCCCCCCCCCACCCCGCACTCCAGCCCCCCATCTCGCCCCACCATCCACCCACGCAAAACTTCCATCTGCCAAAGAGATTGAGGGAGTGTGGGAAAATTGCATGGGGCAGCTCGCTGGAAAATCCAGACTGAAACATTTCAGTTCTCAGACTTCAGTGTCAAGAATATTTTTGTGAAAATTCTGCCCGACAAATGAGTAAGCAACAAGAAGACAGATAGATTAGAATCATAGGATCCCTGCAGTGTGGAAGGAGGCCATTCGGCCCATTCGAGTCTACACAGACAACAATTGCACCCAAGCTCCATCCTTGTAATCCTATCTATTTATCCTGCTAATCTTCCTGACGCTGAGGGGCAACATAGCATGGCCAATCTACCTGTACATCTTTGGAGTGTGGGAGGAAACTGGAGCACCTGGAGGAAACCCGCACAGACACAGGGTGAATGTGCAAACTCCACACAGTCACCCGAGCCCAGAATCACTGGAGACAGCAGCATTACCCACTGTGTCACCATGCCGCCCAAATGCGGAGAAATATGAGGTTATTCACCTTGGTAGCAAGAAGAGAAAAACAGATTTTTAAAAAAACTTGAAACTTGTAAATGTTGCTGCTGAGAGGGACTTGGTGTCGTCATACTAAAAAGACACAAAAGTTAATGTTCAGGTACAGCAATCAATTATAAAGGCACAATGTATTCCTTTATTGAAAGGGACTGGAGTGCAAGAATAAGAAAGTATTATTACACCTGTACAAGACTTTGCTGAGACCACACCTGGAATATTGTGTGCAGTTTTAATCTCAATCCCTAAGAAAGAATGAAAGGAAAATACTGCAGATGCTAAAATCTAAATAAAAACAGAAAATGTTGGAATAAACCCAAAAGTCTGGCAGCATCTGAGGAGAGCGAAACAGAATTAGCATTTCCAGTCCCCTTGAGTCATACGGACCCAAAACAAAAGTCTGTTTCTCGCTTCACAGATGCTGCCGGATCTGCTGAGTTTTTCTGTCTTCACTGAGGAAAGTTTACTTGCATTGAAGGTAGTGCCGCAATAGTTCCTTAGATTGGTCTTTGCGATGAAATGGCTGTCGTATGTTGAGAGACTAGTAAATTAGGCCTATCCTTTCAGTAGTTTAGAAGAATGAGAGGTGATTTTATTGAAGTGTATAACATTCTGAAGGGGCTTGACAAAGTAGATACTGAGAGGTTGTTTCGCCTGGCTGAGGTATCTAGAACAGGGAGGAGCACTGTCTCAAGATAAAACGTCAATTATTTAGGACTGAGATAATGAGAAATTTCTTCGCTGATGGGTTGTAAACCTTCGGAATTCTGAGCCCTCCAAGGCTGTTCCATCATTGAATATATTTCAGGTTGAAATGGACAGATTTTTTATAGTTGGGGAATGAAGGAATGTGGAGAAAGAGCAGGGAAGTTGACTTGTGACCAAGAATCAATCATAATTCTATGTAATGGTTGAGCAGACTCGAGAGGTCATATCATCCACTCCTGCTCCAATTTTCCATGTTCATATGTTCTCCATTAAAGCCAAAGATTCCATTTCATACTAAACAGCTTTCTCAACTTGTCCTGCCATCAAGGTTTTGTGTACAAGAACCCTCAGCTGTCCCCACCCTTGTATAGCCTTTAAAACTGTACCATTTGAATTACATCGCCTCTCCTCATTCTTCCTACCAAAATACATTATTTCATATTTCTCTGAACTAAATTCCTTCTGTTGTACGTCCATCCATTTTACTAGTCTGTCCAAACCCTCTTGCCATATGTTAATATCCTCTTGTTATGCAGGAGGGGGGTTAATTTAAACAGCCCGGATTTCTCCTCTATCTACCTATCTGTAAATAGAAAAGTATTTTTGATTTTGTATCTCCCCCCTCTTTATAACTGGTGGCATATTTTCCCCAACTCTTATATTTGGGGTGTTTTAATCCTGTATGAGCAAACTCAAGAAAAGATAAAAGGTTTGGTTTATTTTTCATATACACAAAATGTGAGTAAGGGGTTTTGCACCATCTGTCCCTTCTTGCACTCATACAAAGAGGGGTAAAGATCACAATAAAAAAAATAAAGTATGACTTTACGTAAGTACAGAATCCAGAATCGAAAGTGTAATAGAGTATTTTTTCAGATGGTAGGCTTGTTGAGTGTTGCAAGAGTATGGACTTGCCCTGCGAGAAGCCATGAAAAGTTGAATGAATCCTGAAGGCATTGGTTGCAATGTTTTAGCAGTTCACTGTGTAAGTGAAGGCCTGGCAGTTGGACTTGGACTGTCCTCTTCCTGCTGCTTCCTGTTCAATGAAGATGGTAGGCAACAACAGACCATTTGCCTGAAGTTACTGTTCTCTTCAGAGGTCCAATGATGACTGAAGATAAGATTTAACAGCTAGTTTAATAAAAGAATTCGGACAGCTCAACTCTCAGTCATGTGGCAGTGTCATTTCAGGTTGACCAATGAGGTCCCTGGTTGAAACCCATGGTGTTTTGAAGTAGGCTTCGGTCAGGCCATTAACCCCTCAATGGAGATCAGAAGTCACAAATAGTTGCCTTTGTCCTTGGAGCCAAAGCATCTCTGGTGGCCAGAAACCTTCTTCAGAAATGCAAAGAGGCTTTGTGCAGTTCCATTAGTATCTTTCTGAAAAGATGGAGAGATGCCAGCGTTGGACTGGGGTGGAATCACGACAGTTTGGCCAACATCGGCATCTCCACATCATGGCTACGATCGACACTTCAAACCGCTGGTTCAGAGTGAAGAGGATCTCCAAATAGATCATGAATAGAGTTCCTACAAAGGCGCAAGAAAATAAACAAGATTCCAAAAAGAACACAGATCACAAACCCACTCAAGTTGACTTGCACTGTCTGCAAAGACTTGCATATCCATAAAGAATCACATTCCAACCATTACCTTGCAATTGGGTCTTTATCTACATATGGCATGTTTGTGAACCTTACCTCTCCACTCACCTGATGAAGGAGCAGCACTCCAAAAGCTTGTGATTCCAAATAAACCTATTGGACTTTAACCAGACATTATGAGACGTCTTTTGCCCCTGCTGGTTTGTCTGAACGTTAGAAGTTCTTCTGGTGTGAGTCATGTCTGTCAAGGTAAAGGCTTGTCCGTTTTTAAAACTGAAAATGATATTACAGAGTGGTCTGGGTGATGCAGATGTGTATTTCTACTTTCCTCCTGTCTCAGCCAGGACTCTTTACAATGTTTCCAAGTTTTGCATTGTCTGCAAACTTCAAAATTATGCCCTGTCTACCCAAGTCTAAGTTATTAACATCAATATAACAAAAAATATGCTGTTTTTTGAAGTGTAACCTCTGTTGTAATATAGGAAACATGGCAGCCAATTTGTGCACTAACAGTAATGAAATAATGGACAAATAACCTAAGAACTTGGGACTGGCTACACAGGCTAGTCAGCCTCTCAAATCTATTCAAATCAGCCTGAGGTCCTTGCTCTTAAAATCACTATCCAATGATCTGGAAAATGTGGGCCAACACAATCAACAACAATGACCTGGAATTCTAAAGTACCTTTAATACGGCAAAACCTTTCATGGTTTTTTTCTCTCAAAATTTGACACTGAGGCACATATGGAGGTATTTGGAAGGTTGACCAAAACAATTGGTCAAAGAGATAGTTTTTAAGGAGCTTCTCAAAGGAGGACAGGGAAGTAGAGGAGCGGAGATGTTTAGAGGGGGAATTTATGAGTTTAATAAACTCATAAATTCAGTACCTCATGGAGAGGTACTGAATAAATATTTCTCTTCGGTATTCACGCAGGGTGATGTAAATGTAGTTATGGAGAACTCTGAGGTACAGAGTAGCAAACTGGAAGGTATCGAAGTAGATAGGGAGGATGTGCTGGATATTCTCGAGGGTTTGAAGTTGGATAAGTCCCCTGGGCCGGACGGGATTTACCCTAGGATTCTCTGGGAGGCAAGAGAGGAGATTGCAGAGCCTCTGGCTCTGATCTTCAGGTCGTCGTTGGTTACGGGTGTGGTTCCGGAGGACTGGAGGATAGCGAATGTGGTCCCATTGTTCAAGAAGGGGAAGAGAGACCTTCCAGGGAATTATAGGCCAGTGAGTCTTACTTCTGTTGTGGGCAAAGTATTGGAGAGAATTATTAGGGATAGGATTTATAGTTATTTAGAGAGAAATGAATTGATTGGGGATAGTCAGCATGGTTTTGTGAAGGGTAGGTCGTGCCTTACTAACCTCATTGAGTTTTTTGAAAAAGTGACTAAAGAGGTGGATGGGGGTAAGGCGGTTGATGTGGTATATATGGACTTTAGTAAGGCGTTTGATAAGGTGGCCCATGGAAGACTTCTGCAGAAAATGCAGATGTATGGGATAGAGGGTGATTTAGCTAATTGGGTAGGAATTGGCTAGCAGATAGAAGACAGAGGGTGGTGGTTGATGGGAGATATTCATCTTGGAGTTCGGTGACAAGTGGTGTACCTCAGGGGTCTGTTTTGGGGCCCCTGCTGTTTGTAATTTTTATAAATGATCTGGATGAGGGTATTGAAGGATGGATTAGTAAATTTGCAGATGACACTAAAGTCGGTGGAGTGGTAGATAGTGAAGAGGGGTGTTATAGTTTGCAGAGGGACTTGGACAAGTTGCAGAGCTGGGCCGAGAGGTGGCAAATGGAGTTTAATGTGGAAAAGTGTGAGGTAATGCACTATGGCAGAAATAATAAATGTGTAGAGTATAGGGCAAATGGTAGGATTCTTAGTAGTCTAGATGAACAGAGGGATCTTGGTGTGTATGTGCATAGATCCCTGAAAGTAGGCAGTCAGGTCGAGAAGGTTGTTAAGAAGGCATATGGAGTCTTGGCTTTTATTGGTAGAGGGATTGAATTTCGGAGCCGCAACGTCATGTTGCAACTGTACAAAACTCTAGTGCGGCCGCACTTGGAGTATTGTGTGCAGTTCTGGTCCCCACATTATAAGAAAGATGTGGAGGCATTGGAGAGGGTACAGAGGAGGTTTACCAGGATGTTGCCTGGTATGGAGGGCAGGTCTTATGAGGAGAGGCTGAGGGATTTGAGGTTGTTTTCGTTAGAAAGGAGGCGGCTAAGAGGGGACCTGATCGAAACATATAAGATGATTAGAGGTTTAGATAGGGTGGACAGTGATAGCCTTTTTCCTAGGATGGAGAAAGCTAGCACGAGGGGACACAGCTTTAAATTAAGGGGTGATAGTTATAGGACGGATATCAGAGGTAGGTTCTTTACCCAAAGGGTGGTTCGGGAGTGGAATGCCCTGCCTGCAGCAGTTGTAGATGCGCCAAGTTTGGTGGCGTTTAAGAGGTTAGTTGATAAGTATATGGAAGAGAAGGGAATGGTTTAGTTTGGAGGGGCATTGCTTTTTATATTGGTCGGCGCAACATCGAAGGCCGAAGGGCCTGTTCTGTGCTGTAATGTTCTATGTTCTATGTTCTATGTTCTATGTTCTAATGTCCTAGATGGTAGAACAGCACACCTGCTACCTTTTGGCTAAGATCAAATTCAGAAAGTAGTTTTGTTGTGCTGCATTTGGTCAAAGTTATGAGATTACACTGAGGCTTCATTTGAAGCAATGTTTTAAAGCGGCACCTCGGCCTTTTGGCTAGAATGCAAATGAGATCAAGCCTTGGTGGAGGAGCTATGCCTGCTCCAATCAGCTTGGATCATGTAGATCAAGCCCAAAAGAGGAAGCGGACGTCCTGTCTTCTCAGTTTGGATCTGGAATGTCTCACTTGTTGAGACTTTGAATTAGACTTTGATTGGATTGAATTGGCAATAAACAGAAAAAAAACATGTTCATGCAGTGGTAACAGAATTCAGCAGAGCCAGAGGAGGCCAGGATTGGAGGGACACAATAATTTTGGGCTGGAGCAGTGAACTAATAATCATTGGTCCTGGTTGCCTTGGAGCTGTATCCCAAAAAGTTATGGATTTTCCAGAGGGTGGTGAGGAGAGCAGGTGGAGAGAAAGATATATCGCACATCATCATCTGTAGCATAGTATTTGGGCAGAGGGATCTGTGTGTCTGTGCATGAATGGCAGAAAGTCAGTATGCAAGTGCAGCATGTAATAAAAAGGGCAAATGGAATGTTGGTATTTATTGCAAAGGGACTTAGAGTATTAGAGAAGTGTTTTTGCAATTGTATAGGGTGTTAGTGAGACTACACCTGGAGTATTGTATCCAGTTTTGGCCTCCTTATTTGAGGAAGGATGTGGTAGCATTGGAGGCAGTTCAGATGAGGTCATTAGATTGATTCCAGTGATGAAAGGGTTGAAGTATGAGGGGAGCTTAGGCTCATACTCACTGGAGTCTAGAAGGATCAGAGGCAATCTGATTGAGGTGTATAACATATAAAAGGGATTGATAGAGTAAACGCAGAACGAATGTTTCCTCTTATCGGGCAATCTCGAACAAGAGGTCACAGGTATAGGTTGAGAGGTGGTAGATTTAAAATTGAATTAGGAGGAATTCCTTCTCGCAGAAGGTGGTGAATTTGTGGAACTCACTGCCCCATGGACAGTGGTGTCTGAATCACTCAATGGTTTCAGGAAGGGAATAGATATATTTCTAATAAAAAATGGGTTAAAGGGATATGGGGAACAGGTGGGGTGGTGGATTTGAGACCAGGGAGAGATGAGCTATAATATGGTTGCATGGTGGAGCAGGCTCGAAGAGCTGAATTTGCCTTCTTCTGCTCCTAATTTCTAAGTCTCTATGTAGCTGTCTCTTTGCTTGTGGAATCTGTGTTGAATGCTCGGGTTGGCATGCAGAGTCCTTGTGGGAGAGATGGCTGAAGTGTGAAAGCTCAGTTGTTAGGTAATGTCGGCTGTTCCATCCGGTCCCTCCCCAACGGGTGGTCGGCTATGTGTTGCAGTCTCATTATCAGACACAGTGACATAAATTACCAAAATCACACCACCCACATCCAGGGAAACACAGCTTCACCCACTTTGCAGAATCCTCAATTCCTGTATTTCTTGAATCAGAAGGTGAGCGGTAATGATAGTGTGGGGTGGGGCAGAATTAAATAAGCAACAATGCTGTGTGAAATCAGTAACAAGCCTTGACTAGACTAGATAGGAAAGATATTGCAGACTAATATTTTAGTGTAAATGTTAATCTATTCATTGTAAATGGGTTATGGCCATGTATTATTTAAATTACCAGATGTGTAATCACAAAATGTGCACTAATAATCCAATGGAATATGAGTTTAATTCTCTTCATGACAATTTGAACATTTCAAAGTTGAAAATGAAGAAAACCTTCTATCTGTTCCAATGCAGTCCGCAGTGGTCCCTTATTTTCCATAAACTCATACAGAACTTTGCTCCAACTCATTCCAAGGCTCATTCACTCCTCACCACTGTGCTTGCTGGTCAACATTCACATCCAGTAGAGTTGTGCCTCAATTTTAAATTTCTCATAACAGTCCTCAGATCCTTAAATGGTCTCGTTCCTCCCTATCTCCTCCCTGGTCCCTCCATGCCAACGCTACAGTTAAAAAAGCCACCAACGCCTCTATTTTGTCAGAAGACGAAGGAAATTTGACATGTCAGTTGTGATTCAGCAATGTTTACAGATGCACCATAGAAAGCATTCTTTCTGCTTGTATCGCAGCTTGGTATAGTTCCCGTTCTGTCCAAGACTGCAACATACCACAAAGTGTCGTGAATGAAGTCCAATGCAACACTTAAACAGGCCTTCGATCCATTGATACCACCTATACTTCCTATTGCCTTGGCAAAGCAACAAGCATTATCAAACACCCCACGTATGCAGGACATTCTCTCTTCCACCTTCTTCCATCGAGAAAAAGATACAAAAGTCTAAAGTCACGTGCCAACCAACTCAAGAACAGCTTCTTCTCTGCTGCCATCAGACTTCAGAATGAACCTACCTCACGTTAAGTTGGTCCCTCCCTATACCCTAGTTATGCCTGTAAGACTACATTCTCCACTCTCCCCTTCCCTTTTCTATGAAAAGCATACAAGAAACAATACTTTTTACTATATATTAATACATGTGACCATAATAAATCAAATCAAAGCAGTGTAATCTCCTCCAGCCTTACACTCTCCAATATATTGGCTCTCTGCCATTTCTGGTCTGTTGCACATCTCCTGATTTTAAACACTTTATCACTAGTTGACGTACCTAGCTATGGGTGGCATGACAGTACAGCTGCCTCACAGCGCCAGGGACCTGGGTTCAATTCCCAGCTTAGGTTACTGTCTGTGTGGAGTTTGCGCATTCTCCCTGTGTCTGCGTGGGTCTCCTCCAGTTTGCTCCCATGGTCCAAAGATGTACAGGTATGGTAGATCAGCCAAGATAAATTTCCTCTTAGTGTCAGGGGAACTAGTTAGGGTAAATGCATAGTGCTGTAACATTTTTATGCTTTTATGGTTTGCAAAACATGTTTAAGTTGCTGAATTGGTCCTTACAGCTTGGCAGGAGAAAAAGTCTGGCTTCAATTCAATATTTAATATCACCTCACACAGCCTGATACTTAGTGGAGTTCTGTATTCTGAGATATGCTGTCATTCAGATGAGTTGCTTAGAAAGAAAGATTCTAAAGCATCTTTCCCAACATGATGATATCCCAGCTTTACACACAATGAAGTACCTTTTGAACTGCAGTTTAAGGGGAGGTGATGATCTAGTGGTATTATTGCTAGACTTTTAATCCAGAAACTCAGCTAATATTCTGGGGACCAGGTTCAAATCCTGCTACGGAAAGTGGTGGAATTTGAATGCAATAAAAAAGATCTGGAAATCAGAATCTAATGATGATCGTGAAACCATTGTCAATTGTCGAAAAAAACCATCTGGCTCACAAATGCTCTTTAGGGAAGGAAATCTGCTGTCCTTACCCAGTCTGGCCTACATGTGACTCCAGAGCCACAGCAATGTGGTTGACTCTTAACTGCCCTCCATGGGCAACTAAGGGCAAGCAATAAATGCTGTCCAGCCAGTGACGCCATGTCTCATGCATGAATAGAAAATGTCACCTCCAATGGAAGAAACACATCAGCCAATTTGCACACAGCAATGACCAGATAGTTTGGTTTTCTCAGGTGATGCTGTATAAAGGGTAAGCATTGTCTAGGACACCATGAATAATTCTCTTACTCTTACTTCAAAGTAATGCAATGGGATTTTTTACATGCCCACAGAGGGCAAATGGGGCCTCAGTTTAACATCTCATCTGAAAGATAACCTGTGTGGTATTCTTTCAGTCTGCTACTGAAAGGGTCTGTCTAGACAGCAGTTAGACTGAGGGCATGTCTCCCCTGTAACCACTGGGAAGAATAGAAGATATGGAGGAGGAACATTTGACCATTAATCAGTAACACATTAACTTGTTATTGATATTGTTTTTGTTCGCACCAAATTGGCGGCAACATTTGTACACAGAACAAGTTCAAGATAAGGGGGGAAAAGGTTCAGTGGAGATGAGCGGGGGAAGTTTTTTACACAGAAGGCAATGGGAGCCTGGAACGCACTGCCAGTGAGGTGGTTGAGGCAGTTATGTTAAGACATTTAAGACTTAACTTGATAGGCGTACGAACAGACGGAGAATAGAGGGATATAAGCAGTTAGTCTAGTTGGGTAATCATGATTCGTGCAGGATTGGAAGGCCGAAAGGCCTGTTCCTGTGTTGTACTGTTCTTTGTTCCAGAAATCATGTTGAAGAAATAAAAGGAGCTTTCTGATGTCCTGAGGGATTGATAAGGGTGCTACATAAATAAAACATCTCTCCGAACTCATTTTAAAAAGGAGCAATCTTGGAGCTTATTGGCACATACTGGAATCGGACTTCAATTAATCAATATCACGGAAATCCATGGTGCAAGTCTCCATCCTATTTCAGATTAGTCTCCTGAATCACATTGGATGAACCAGCGTCCACCTGATTTCTTCTTACTATCAAATACTAATAACAGAAATTAAGTGAGGAGGAGTGATTCAAAGGGAGGGTGTCTGGAAGGCGATAAGGATCATTGTGGGTTTCGAGTTTTATTTACATTGTTGATTTCCTCCATTTATTGGGTCATCACAACTCAAGCCATCTCCTTATGTTGCAATGATTATATGACCTGCTCTTAGACTTCTTGAACCAGTCAAGCAATTAAAACAGCTGCTGGTTTGCTTACAAGAGTTGTGGAGTTCTTAATATTTCTCATGTTTATGTGTTGTCCTCTCCTCCCACTTTTCAGGCCTCATGTTCTTGACTCTGATGCTATATCTGCATGCGCCACTGCGTTAACCTGCATCAGATTTTTCCTCTAATAGTCTTAAAATGATCAAACCATTTGAACCCAGCAGTGCAGAAAGGAGCCATTCAGCCCATTGATTCTGCACTGGCTCTCCGAAAGAGCATCCCACTCAAACCCTCCCCTCTGCCCTTTCCTGCATTCTCACATGTTTACCATAGCCAATCCACCTAACCTACACACGTTTAGACATTAAGAAGCAATTTGACATGGCCAATCCACCTAGTCCGCACATCTTTCAATTGTGTGAGGAAACCGGAATACCCAGACATGGGAAGAATATACAAACTCCACACTGGCTGGAATTGAACCTAGGTCTCTGGTACTATGAGGCAGCATGTTAACCACTGTGCCACCTTGCTGCCCTCTTTCTGTACACATGTGAGTTTTAATTTGACTGCAAGGTATGGCACAATAGCGACATTCATTCTCTCCATTCACTGATCAGCTTGGATTTGGGAATGGGGAAATGTCTGTAATTTTCCAGGGACAGCAAAGTTTGGAAATTTTGGCCTGACACAATCAATGATGTTTCATCATGTGACCTCACACGACTAATCACCCCGCCCCACGGTCTTGCCTTTGGTCACCTGACATGTGTAAGTCCATGGTGTCCTGCTTTCCCTTAGCCAATTGGAAAGCAAAGACTCCTCAGTACTCGATTGGATAACTCCTAACTATCAATCAAGCAGTCTTTCCTCCTTATCGTCAATATTCTTAAAATCAAGAATGAAAAGTGTTCAAAGGAAATGCACAATTAGTTTTAAGAAGCCGATATTTTTCTCTCTATCTTACTTTCAACAATATTCAGACGACTGGAGGATTGGAAATCCTAACATGGACGTGAGGATGGAAAGTCACCAGGTTTTCTGTAGTTCAATCAGAACTTTGGAATTTCATTGGCAGCATGGTGACACAGTGATTGGCACTGCAACTTCACAGTGCCGGGGACCCAAGTTTGATTCTGAGCTCGAGTGACTGTCTGTATGGAGTTTGCACATTCTCCCTGTACCTGCATGGGTTTTCCTCCCAGCGGTCCAGTTTCCTCCCACAGTCTGAAAGGCATGTTTGTTAGGTTAATTGGTCATGCTAAATTACCACTTTGTGTCAGTGGGATGAGCAGGGTAAAGACGTGGGGTTATGGGGATAGAGCCTGGATTCAATTCTGTTTGGCGGGCCGAATGGCCTCTTTCTGCATTATAATGATTCTATAATTCAATAATTCAATGACTCATACAGAAAGAAAAAAGCAAGTTATAGATCCAAGTAAAGTCCACTATATCTTACTGAGGTGCTTACTTATCTAGAATCATAGATTCATAGATTCCTTACAGTACAGAAAGAGGCCATTCGGCCCATTGAGTCTGCACCAACCACCAATCCCATCCAAGCTCTACCCCGACATCCCACATATTTACCCTTTAATCTCTCTAACCTGTGCATCTAAGGGCAATTTTAGAATGGCCAATCAACATCTTTGAATTGTGGGAGGAAACAGGAGCAAACCCACGCAGACACGAGGAGAATGTGTAAACTCTTATCAGACAGTGACCAAAGCCGGGAATCGAATGCAGGTCCGTGGAGCTGTGAAGCAGCAATGCTAACTGTGCCGCCCTATCTAAGGAACACACCTGATTTCCTGTTTGAAGTAACAAATTCCCCCCCTTAAGAGAGGAAAGTTATAACAGTAGCTCTGCTTTAAAAAGTTCTTCATTGGCAGCGTGGCATTTTGGGGACATTGTAAGATTATGCAAGGTGCTAACAGAAATGCACAGTCTTCTTTCTTTCCAGAAGATGTTGCAAATTCCAAAACTCTTACTTAAAGGAGAGTGATTGATAATTATATTTCTTGTTATTTGCATCAGTTCTGTTGTATTTATATAAGATTTCTTTAGAAGTCTGATTTGCAGCATTCCTGACTGGTGACTTCACCCGTCTCAGTGAGATAATAGCTCTGATATACAACACCCCTCTCAGTAAAGCTTTAGAATTATTTTCACTTCCTTGCCGTCATTGTCTCGCTTCCCCTTGCTGGGCAGTGACTGTGATTAACAGAATGCTATTTGATGATAATCTGACAGGTTTAGAGGAAGTGAAATTCCTCCCAGTGTGTTTACTGAAGTGAGTCACCTGTGGCTCAGTTGGAAACGCTCTTACCTTTAAGTCACAAGGATCTCGGTTCAAGCTCCCTCCCCATCCCCCCTTCAGGGGGAAGGGAGGGAATAAAAATCAAGGCCAAATAACGTCCAGTGCAACTCTGAGGGAGTGTCAGAGATGCTCATGGGATAGATGTTAAACCGAAGCTCCCACCTGCCTGCTGCCATGATCGAGAAAGACCTCATGGTATTTTATGGAAAAGAGTTGGAGGATTACCCCCAGTCTCCTGGCCAATGTTTATCCCTTAGTGGATGTCCTACCTGGTCATTATCACATCCCTGTTTGTGTGAGTTGGGCGCCTGCAAGATTGGCTGTTGTCTTTCCACAACACTACAAAAGTATTTAATTGGCTGCAAAGAGTTTTGAGAGGTCTGATGGGTGTGAAGAGCCGATATAAATGCAAGTGTTTTTTTTAAACTGGGACCTGGAGCCTGAAACAAAACCCTGTGTTATTGTATTTTGGAATGATTCAAGCGGGTGTTTTGGTAAAAGGGTGAAAACAGCCATTGGATGGGTGCTATGCCAAGGAGACACACCTGCTTGAAAGTCTGGTTCTAACACGCAATTGTGGTTCTAAGTCTTGATTACCATAACTCGAACTTGCCTAGAGGCATTAAATCAGATACCTGCAGGTTTAGCACTAAATTGCTGATTAAACACAATTTTGGAGGAGCAGTATGCCTGGGCTGCTCATCAACACTTCCCGGTGAGAAGTGTTGGCAGCTTTCAGCGTGGCTCAGGGACTGAGGAAAAGAAAAGGCACATTATCCGATGCAGCACCACAGACCCTGACAGAGAAGGTCCAGAGAATTTTTTTGATTTGATTTATTATTGTCCAATATATTAGTGTATAGCAAGAAGTATTATTTCTTGCGCACTGTACAAACAAAGCATACCGTTCATAGAGAAGGAAAGAAGACAGTGCAGAATGTAGTGTTAAAGTAATAGCTAGGATGTAGAGAAAGATCAGCGTAAGATAGGTCCGTTCAAAAGTCTGACAGCAGCAGAGAAGAAGCTGTTCTTGAGTCAGTTGGTACGTGACTTCAGACTTTTGTGTCTTTTTCCTGATGGAAGAAGGTGAAAGAGAGAATGTCCAGGGTGCAAGGGTTCCTTAATTATGCTGGCTGTATTCCTGACACAGCAGGCAGTGTAGACAGTGTCAATGGATGGGAGGCTGGTCTGCATGATGGATTGGGCTTCAGTCATGATCCTTTATAATTTCTTGCAGTCTCGGGCAGAGCAGGAGCCATATCAAGCTGTGACACAACCAGAAAGAAAGCTTCCTATAGCACTTCTGTAAAAATTGGTGAGGGTCATAGCTGACTGCCAAATTTCCTTAGTCTTCTGAGAAATTAGAGGCATTGGTGGACTTTATAATGTTGACATGGGGGTGGTGGTGGTGGGGAGTGGGGGGTGTTGGTGGGGGATCAGAACAGGTTGTTAGTGAGCCCGGTACCTGAAAACGTGAAGGTCCCAGCTATTTCTACTTCATCCCCATTGACAGAGACAGGGATATGTTCTCCACTAAGCTTTCTGAAGTCAATGACTGTCTCCTTCATTTTGTTGCCATTGAGGGAGAGTTCACCAAATTCTCTATCTCATTTCTGTACTCTCATCATTGTTTGAAATCTGATCCATGAAGATGGGTTCATCAGCAAACTTGGAAACTGAGTTGGAGGGGAATTTATCCACACAGCTATAGGCGCATAAGGAGTGCGGTAAGAAGCTTACGACAAAGCCATGTGGAGCATCGATGTTAAGGACGATCACGTAGGAGGTGTTTGCCTGTCTTTATTGATTGCAGTGTATGGGAAGGAGGAAGCATAGTCTGGCATTATGTCCTTCACCATATTGCTCCTATAGAGTACCAGGAATCCCTAACAAGATCTAAACAACTAAGCAACCCCTTTCTTCTGATGATTTTTCTAAGGTAGAGAAGCAAAGTGCTCACTCTTTCTAGGTGAAGTCCTGAGGGAATTTCTACTTTACTAGTAGAGCGTGAGAAAATTCTTGACAAAGTGTCATCAAAAGTTTCCCAATGTTTACCAAAAGTCCTTCTGGTAAACAGGCCTTTAAGAGTTCTCAGCATTCCCTTTCAGTTGATTGTTCTTGCGAGAGGTCACTAAATAGACACTCTTAGTATCATTCTCAGTCCTTATCACCACCATTTACACTCTCTTTGTCTTTTTGTCTATGCCAGTCCTATCAATAGTAAGAAGTCTGACAACACCAGGTTTAAATCCAACCAATTTATTTGAAAGTAAATTCACGAGCTTTCGAGGTTTCTCTCTTCATCAGGTCCAACACTGACATCTCCACATCAATCCTATCAATTACAGCCATCCCAATCCCAGCCCCTCTCAGCTCCCAACCCCCTCTCCCTCATTTTATAAATCTTGTCCTATTTTTCTTTTCTTCAACTCTGATGAAGGGTCATCCAGGCTTGAAAATTTACCTCTATTCTCTCTTTCCACAGATACCGTCAGACTTGTTGAGGTTTTCCAGCATTTTCCATTTTTATTTCAGATTCCAGCATCTGCACTAACTTATTAAATGAAGACTTTTTCCCCAGCATTGCAGGCAGTCTCTTTAATAGAGCGAGCAGGTAATTTAATCATCAGTCAGACCATTAATGATCCTCCAAGTGCCATTATCTGCAAAGCTTTACCTCTTTTTTGTGCTAAAAATATTTAGAAATATTCTGTGCACCTCCCCCCTTCCCCCTTTCAATGCTTGATAAGTGAGACTGAGCAACAGCCAATCACTTTGCAACGGGTTTCAAAACAATTGTTAATCAGGTGTCCAGTCAGATTCATAAATGTTCAAACCTCATAGTCACTTCTTTATCTTTGAAAGGTAGCATTGTCATGGTCTCTCAGTCATGCACCTTTGCAAAAATCGACCTGTCTGTTTGTAATGGGAGGGAGCAATGGACAGGTTAATTGCGACGCATTTGTAATGAGATTGTAACTGTTCTGCGATCCAGAAAAAGATACACGTGTGCAATGATATCTATATCAACACTGCCCACTTGATTACAACTACGTGAACAGTAGTCATACAGCACTAACTATGCCAGCACCATCTACATAAATACATCTATGCAACAGCACAGTCGTAACAGCACCATACAAATAAATACCAATTATACTAATACCATTCATAACGACACAGTCATCTCAGTACTTTCCACAAAAGCACTATCTTATGCTATCGCCATCCACAATAATACCTGCCATTAAAATGCCATCCGTACTCATATAACCATATCAAGATAGCAATGTATTTACTAACACAAACCACAACTATGGATGGAATTGATATTGACGCAGCTATGTCAAACAGCCCAACAGACTTCAATACCATTCATGCTGATATCATCCACGTCTCGGCCTTTTGACTAAGACTAAGTGTAGTAGTTTGTGTTCCTACATTTAATAGAAATCAATAAGGTTACACTGAGACTTCATTTGAAGTAATTTTTAAAAATGCCCCCTCGGTATTTTGGCTAAGATGAATCTCAGATCAGGGGAGCGGGGATGTGATGCCTCATCATAGAACATAGAACATAGAACAATACAGCACAGAACAGGCCCTTCGGCCTTCGATGTTGTGCCGACCAAAATAAAAAGCAATGCCCCTCCTAACTAAACCATTCCCTTCTCATCCATATACTTATCAACTAACCTCTTAAACGCCACCAAACTTGGCGCATCTACAACAGCTGCAGGCAGGGCATTCCACTCCCTAATCACTCTTTGAGTAAAGAACCTACCTCTGATATCCGTCCTATAACTCATACCCCTTAATTTAAAGCTGTGTCCCCTCGTGCTAGCTTTCTCCATCCTAGGAAAAAGGCTATCACTGTCCACCCTATCTAAACCTCTAATCATCTTATATGCTTCAATAAGATCCCCTCTTAGCCGCCTCCTTTCTAACGAAAACAACCTCAAATCCTTCAACCTCTCTTCATAGGACCTGCCCTCCATACCAGGCAACATCCTGGTAAACCTCCTCTGTACCCTCTCCAATGCCTCCACATCTTTCTTATAATGTGGGGACCAGAACTGCACACAATACTCCAAGTGCGGCCGCACTAGAGTTTTGTACAGTTGCAACATGATGCTGCGGCTCCTAAATTCAATCCCCCTACCAATAAAAGCTAAGACTCCATAAGCCTTCTTAACAACTTTATCCACTTGACTGCCTACTTTCAGGGATCTATTGACACATACACCAAGATCCTTCTGTTCCTCAACACTATTAAGAGCCCTACCATTAGCCCTATACTCTACACATTTATTGTTCCTGCCAAAGTGCATTACCTCACACTTTTCCACATTAAACTCCATTTGCCACCTCTCGGCCCAGCTCTGCAACTTGTCCAAGTCACTCTGTAAACTAAAACACCCCTCTTCACTATCTACCACACCACCAACTTTAGTATCATCTGCAAATTTACTGATCCATCCCTCAATACCCTCATCCAGATCATTTATAAAAATTACAAACAGCAGGGGCCCCAAAACAGACCCCTGAGGCACACCACTATCAGCTTGGATCATGTAGATCCTTAAGACCAGGATGGAAAGAATGGGCCCTGTCTTGTCAGCTTGGATCTGTAATGAATCTTTTGTAGATATTCTGATTGGGCCAATTTGGACTTTTGATTGGAAATAAGTAAATAAAATGTCCAAACTGACACCACCAGAAATAAACCAATCTCCCCTCAATGACCATAAACAAAAGTTTCATCAGCAAAATTGCAGGGAAATAGGCTGCCAAAAGTTATTCATTATTTGTTTGTGAATCAATTCTGGAAAATGAAGTAATGAATTAGGAACCATCAGTGCAAAATGGATTTGCGTTCTTACACATCACTGATCACAGATAGCAGGAACAAAGTTACTCATCAGATTTGTTGATGTGAAAAATTAACCCTTCAGCCTTGTGGACACCCAAGATGTTCATTTTTTTAAAGTACAAGGTAGATATGCTGGAGAATTTTATTAATACTTTGTATTCAACAATTGAGTCAATATTTGGGACCCTACTGCGTCTTATTTAGGGACAAGTTTCATTTGGAGGAAGTTTCAAACAAAAGGTGACAGAGTTCAGTTTCATAGATATACTGGAGAAACTGGGATTGTTCTCCTGAAAGCAGAAATCTGTAAGCAGAGATTGATAAAGGTTCATGTGTGGTTTTGGTTTTAAAAGTTTAAGAGTTTATTTATTAGTGTTACAAGTAGACTTACATTAACACTGCAGGAAGATAATGTGAAAATCCCCTAGTCACTACACTCCAGTACCTGTTCGGATACACTGAGGGAGAATTTAGCATGGCCAATCCACCTAATCAGCATGTCCTTCAGATTGTGGGAGGAAACCCGAGCACCCAGAGGAAACCCACGCAGAGATGGGGGAAACATGCAGACTCTGCACAGACAGTGACCCAAGCCTGGGAATCGATCCCTTGTCCCTGGCATTGTGAGACAGTAGTGCTAACCACTGTGCTACTGTGCTGCCCTTTCAAAATGGAATTTGTTAAATAATCAAAGTGGGGAAGGGGGATATTTATAGGAATATAGGAAATGAACAGAGAGAGGGACCAATTGGATAGTTCTTTCAAAGAACAGACGCTGGCATTATTAGGCAAGTGGATCATGAATTTAGTTCCTGCAATGGGAGCTCCCACCAGTTGGAGAAATGGTGGAAATCTCACATTGCTTCTGTGCAGGACGCTCAAAGCCACTCAAATCCAATCAGGCACTTAATTGATCAGCCTCAAGCCTTGCTCATGATCAAGGGCCCAATAAGATAAAATTCTGGGACTGGTGACTGCTGCTGACAATGCTCCAAGACTGAACTGGAGGATGAATACTGGATCCCTGCAGAGAGATGATGAGGTGGAATGCTGTTGCAGGAAGAGGGTGACAGCAGGGGTCATATGTAAGGGTAGATGTTTGGAGGGGTTTAGCTTTCAGCACTCCCACTGCACCATCTCCTGCCCCTAATTCTTGATGCCAGGTCTCTCAATAAGGCACTGACTGCTTGTTAGCAAGAGTCTTCGATTGCTGGGTCACTGACAAACCTGGCAATGTTTGCTCAACGGCCTTCAGGACCCATCAGGCACCCATGCTGCTGGCTTTAAATCACTGAGCCATCATTAAATGATGGTGGCTTCAGGAATAATTGGCTAGAAGTGGTTTAGCAATGAGCCATCTAACTGACAATCCAGCAACCAGAGGAGGGGATTCCCAGGTCAGCCCCTTTCCACCCTCCACTAAATTGAGTTTTCCAGAAATGAGGAATAGGAACTGGGTGCCCCCCACCTGATTCTTCCAGTCCCACCACCATCATGCCCCTTCCGGTGGGTTGCATTACATTCCGCCCCTGGTTGCCTTCCATACTTATCGATTCTATGAAGAGAAACAATCTTCTTTCAATATCTTTGGGCCTCTCCAGATTTAATAACAGTTGCCTCCTTCCCACAGAGTAGGAATCCCTCTCCTGCCTCAACCGTGCAACTGGCGCCTGGAATAAATGGAGAAAACGGTGAGCTTTAAATACACCTGCACCTTGAACGAAGCTGCTGTCTTTGAGGCATGAGTATTCTGCATGCTTCCTGCCTGTGGAGGGAGGAAGATCAAACCAACAGTGTTAATGTATAAATGCATCAACCAGTATTGAGTTGTCAAAAAGTGTCAAAGCTACTTTTGCAAATCAAATGCTAACAGTGAAACGTCACGTATGGTGCAATGCAATAACCAGGAGTAGATTATGTTTTATGAATCAGATAAGAATGATTTTCACAGATTGGAACACAGGAACGTGGGATTTTAGGAGTAACAGTGGACCATTCAGCCCTTCGAGTCTCCTTCAGCATTTGCTTAACATCGTGGCTGATCTGATTGTGGTCTGAGCTACACTGTCAGTGTATCCCCTCCCCATCCCCAACCCCTTTGACTCCCTTGGCGATCAAATGTCTCTCTAACTCTGCATTGAATAAATTCAATGACCCAGCCACCATTGTTTTCACAAATCTCCAATCTCCCCGGGGTGGTTGGGGGACGCAATTGTCACTGCTGGGGATGGGGGGGGTGGATGTCGGGGGGGTGGGGGTGGGGGGGGGGGCTGGAGATGTGGCAGTCCAAGATGGGGAGAGGGATTTTGGGCTGGTCTGGAAATGGTCGGAGGGGACTACCTTCAGGCTGTGGGAAGGTGTCTGAGGAGGAAGGGGGTGAGGGTGCAGCACTGTGGTCTTGGGCTGGCCAGCGATTGAGTTAGCCAGCGATCGGGAGGCTGACTGTTCGGTGCCATCGCACATGCGCAAAGGCTTGCTGGTTTCAGCCTCCTGGATGGAAATAGGCCCGCCCCCCGCCCCACCCCATCGAAGTCTAATGATATCCACACTGGTAGCCTCTGCATTGCACAGAGTGTGGGAGAGTCTAATGTGAGCTCCCACTGAAAAAAACCAGCATGAATTACTCGTTTTCCGACAAATTTGACACTTAGAATATTTTTGGGAGAATCCCGGCCAGGGAATTGTCTAAAGCCCTGTGTGGACTCTGGCTAATTATCTATCCTAAGATTATTACTGCCTAATTCTAGACTCTCCAAACAGCTTCTCGGCTTCTGCCACCAGAGCTCACACACAGTTTATCAAAGAACTGGTTTGACAGCTGAGCTGTCAGCAGCGGAGCTCCGGGACAGCCTGGTAAATAAATACAGATGTCACAATGAGTGAACTGATCTCCCGTTTCAGTCAATGCTGCTCCTTTGATGGGAAGCATTAAGCAGCAAGTTGATGGAAACACTCTGGGAAGTTCTTGAACCCGTGAGTTGACTGCAAGTGGAGGAAGAGAACATCAGTAAGCAGGAATTACTATACATCTTTGTAAGGTTGGCATGCCGAAACATGGCTCAAAAAAGCAGATTTCAGCAGATGTAATTAAATTTCGCTGCTCCAGCCTTTAATCTGAACAACATTTAAATTCAGGCCTGTGTGATTCCAAAATCGGTGTCGTTAGACTGTCAGCATGCTCCTCCAGAAGGAGCATGACATTGGTGGGACTGGAAGAATCAAGTGAAGGCACCCAGTTCCTATTCCTGGCTTCTGGAAAATTGTCCTCAATTTATGGTGGGTGGGAAAAGGCTGACCTAGGAATTCCCTTCTCTGGTCACAGGATGTCAATTAAGCTGCTCACTGCTAAACCACTTCAAGCCAATTATTCCTGAAGCCAACAGAATTTAGTGATGGCTCAGGGATTTAAAGCCAACAGCATGTGAGCCCAGATAAATTTATATAAGCCATGTTCTGCTTGAGGGAGTCGAAATCCAGTTCAGAAATGGCGCTGCATGCAACCCTGGTCACTCAACATATTCCTGACCTTGTAAGAGGGTCAGAGAAAACAATACAGGTAACACCAAATATTGGACACTTATATTATGAGGAAAAATTAAGGAAAGTAGTTGTTTTCTTTAACATTTCTCACATGCCTCAACAGAAGGCCCAAAGACCCACTGTAAAATTCCACTCAGTGTCTGCAATGGCTTTAATAGGCCCATTAATTACCTGCCACTTGAAAGCAGGCAACACCAACTGTCCACACTGCCCACCAACCCACCTGATCCTACCTTCAGCAAAATGATGTGGAGATGCCGGCGTTGGACTGGGTTAAACACAATAAGAAGTCTCACAATACCAGGTTAAAGACCAACAGATTTATTTTTCTTACCAGGAAAATGAGCCAGAGGTTGGGCCATTGTGGGAGACTGGCATGCCAACTGTTAGCAGGAAGATTTGGGCCCCTTGTAAAAGGCCTGAGTCAGGGGCTCCCATCAATATTCCCCAAAGCTTATGAGTAACCCTAAACTTCGTCCGCACCAGCCACACCAGTTGTGGATCTGTTATAGAGAAAAGGGAAAATAGAAGGTCTCTAGTGTGCATCTGTGATTCCTCCAGAAAATATCACAGGACTTAGACTGACTCAGTCTCCAATTCACAAATATAAGGAAGGCCGTCACAGTGACAAACTCCACTACTTCTGACGATTAGCTGGCTTAACCACCAGAATAATGTTCTATGTCTAATTTTTTTCATTCATTCATGAGATATGGGCATTACTGGCTGGCCAGCATTTATTGATGTGAAGATGCTGGTGTTGGACTGGTGTAAGCACAGGCCAAATAAACCTGTTGAACTTTAACCTGATGTTGTGAGATTTCTCACAATATTTATTGTCCATCCTTAGTTGTCCTTGTTCAAAGGGCAGTTGAAAATCCACCACATTGCTGTGGCTCTGGTGTTGTATGTAGGTCAGCCCAGGGAAGGACAGCAGATTTCCTTCCTTAAACGATATTAGTGAACCAGTTGGGTGTTTCCAACAATTAACAATGGTTTCACAGTCATCAGTCAATTCTTAATTCCAGATTTTTTATTGAATTCAAATTCCACTAATAACCATGGCAGGGTTTGAACCCAAGTCCCCGGAACATTAGCCAAGTTACTGGATTAATAGCATCAAAAGCATTAATTGTACCAAGCCATTGCTTCCCCTCATCGGCTATCAGAAAGAGTGAAAGTGAGGGTGGCAAATGGTCTAAGGTTTCAGTCAGGAAGAAGTAAATACAGTTGCATATTTGAGCTGGTTTTCAAATTCTTAGTATAACCCGGAATTTAGTAAGTAAAATGTGGCTGGGTGGTTAGCACTGCTATCTCACAGCACCAGGAATCTGGGTTCAGTTCCTGGCTTGGATCACTATTTGTGCAGAATCTGCATGTTCTCCCCATGTCTACATGGGTTTCCTCTGGGTGCTCTGGTTTCCTCCCACAAGTCCGAAAAAGGTGCTGGTTAGGTGCATTGGCCATGTTAAATTATCCCTCAGTGTACCCGAGAAAGCGCTGGAGTGTGATAACTAGGGGATTTTCACAGTAACTTCATCATAGTGTTTACGTAAGCCTACTTGTGACTAATAAATTTTTTAAAATGTTGTTGTTACATCCCAATGTAAATGTATATTTGCATATCTCAATAGAATAGATTTCATTCCATTGATGAGGGTGGGGTAAGACCTGACTGTGCATTCTCACTTTAATTGTTCAGGTTCCAGGGCATTCATTCGTATTCAATGATACACGGTCAAACCAGAAAGTCATAGCCCACGCGTTGAACAACAATAGCTGTGTTTCCCTAGTGAGTGTTTAGCATTCCGGGCAAGACAGACCAATCCCCTAAGTGATTGAAAGGGCCTCTGGCAAGCCAACATTCCAAAGATCAAAGGCAGGAAGTTCACCCCAGTGTCTGACAGCAAATATTTATCCCTCAATCAACATATAAAAAACACAGATAATCTGCTGACTATCACTTGTTAGTTGTGGGAGCTTTCTGTGCACTAATTCAACCAGGTTGCCTACGATGCAATAGTGACCATATGTTGGAAGTAATTGGTTGGCTGGAAGGAGCTTTGGGATGTCCAGTGGCTGTGAAACCTATGCAATTCATAGGATCATAGAATCCCTACTGGCCCATCAAGTCTGCACTGACAACAACCCTCCCAAACCCTATTCCTGCGTATTTAGCACGCTAATCCCTCTGACACTCAGGTCAAATTATGACAGCCAATCCACCTAACCTGCACTTCTTTGAATTGTGAGAGGAAGCTGGTTCACCTGGAGGAAACCCACGTAGACATGGGGAGAATGTGCAAACTTCATTTGCATTACGTATTATTATTTCCTTTAAGCATCTGTCAATAAGTGAGAATGAACTCTTTCCTTTAAGTAATCTTTGCCAGATATGATTTGAGAAAGTCTACAAGGCGGGATTATACTGATGCAGTTTTATCATAATTCTTGGAAACACACCACAATGGCTCACAGAGAGCTCTGAGCTGTGCTTACTAGTTTTGTCATGGTAAACAGAGAAAGTGCTGGTTACGTGTTAGAGGGACTTTTGAACTAACCAATATCTGGCCAACTGACTGCTTGTACACGTCTGTCTATTCCACTCCCTGGAAACTCTGAGAACACGATCTTACCTGCCATTCATGTCACGTTCCTGTTGCAATGAGATCGGAGAATTTGGCTGCCATTTGGCGGATGGGAAAATCCAGCCGGTGTGAATGGTGGTAAGATTCCAACCTCAATCCTCATCGGAGTAAAAGTCCATTGGTGTCTGGTGGCTTAAGTGAAGGTATTCTTCAGGGGTGGATGTTGCTTGGATATTTTTTAGCACTGCGGCATTATAGTAATCCTGCCCTCACACACCCACTGCATCAAGAGGCACTGAGTAGGATTCAGAATTGACAGTGACAGCCCAAGCTTTACTAATAGGGCCAGGATCACTGAAACCACATGGTAGTCAATGTCAACTCAGCAGATATAGGAACGGTTGGGCCTCTCTTCTCCCTGTGCCTCAGCACCCTGTCATGAGGTGCATTTGCCCATTGAGTCATTGATGGCAGATTTTAACAGAAGTAGGATTTATCCCATGGAATAAATGATTCCTGGATAAGTCACTCAGAAAGGATGAAAATCCCCTCTGCAACAATTCTGACTAAGGACAAGACACAAAAGGGCCGCTCACTGATGTTGTTGGCTGATAAAATAATAGCTAGATGGGGGGGACTGTGGGGGGGAGGGGCAGAGGGGCATTGCATGGGGGTGCAGTTTGGGTCGGATGGTAAACTGCATTACAAATTCCACAGGGAGTGTTGGCTGATCTCAGGTTTCCGCCCTGGTTACCTGTTAAAACCCAAACGCTGCCAGCATGGAAATGTTCACTCACTGCCTGGTGCTCTAGTAACGATGATTTGCTCGGGTAAAAAGGCTTTCACTGTTCAAAAAAATGTTACGGGATGGATTTGTTCCCAAACAAAGAACGGTGAGAATGCCGGAGCAATCTGTACCGGTCTCTCAGGCACAGCCCGCACCGCAATCGTCCCTGCACATTTGGTCATTTTTTTGGGAGTTGCGTGCCTATTCTGGGAAGGGCGAGGCCTAAACATGCCACACAGTGGGGCAAGGTTCAACACAGACATCAGGGGGACGTATTTTACGCAGCGGGTAATGGGGACCTGGAATGCACTGCCAAACAAGGTAGTTGAAGCGGACACACTGGGATCATTTAAGACTTATCTAGATAGCCACATGAACAGACTGGAAATAGAGGGATACAAATGAATGATCTCGTTGGGCACATGAGCAGCGCAGGCCTGGAGGGCCAAAGGGCCTGTTCCTGTGCTGTATTGTTCTTTGTTCTTTGATCCCAGCTGCAAAGAACTCAGCACAGTTTTGAAAGAGTGTCCTGATCTCTCAGTGCATTGGGAAACTCCTTCCCTCTTCCCACAGATATTGGGATCCCCTCCTCGTCACATGTTTTCCCCCATCTCCCCAATATGGATCATCAGCGTTGGGGCCTCCTCCCAATGGGTCCCCCATCATTACCATTCACATGTCCCTCTTCATGCGCCACCCCCCACAACCCCCAGCAAACGATAACCACCCCTGCATGACCCCCAGAATTGAACCCCCCACACGACCACCCCTGCACAGAGCCCCATGTATAGACCGCCCTGCGTAGACCTCCTCCAAAAAGGTCCCCCTGCATTTCTCCCTCATCACAGCCCCCACTCAGGCCTCAACCCACTCTGGCCCCACTCCCTTGGCATTGCTAGAGTACAGTGGGCACTGCCTAATGGGCACTGGGGTAAACAATGCCAGCATTTCTACATCATGTCTACATAATGGGCACTGCCCAGCCATGCCCCCAATCTGGGTGAGGGTGGTTTCAATGGCCTCCGAAGCCCCACAACATCACACTTGGTCTCTGCTAACAGAGACCAGTAGTGATTAGCCAGATTCCCACTGCACCCAAAGATCAAAAGATCCCGTGAGCTGGGCGAATCCAACGCTGAATGGGTTCAGCATATTTAAATGCTACTTTAAATACGCTAATCAGCTGCGCCACTAGAAGGGGGTTAGACAATTGCAAACTGCTTGACACAGGATTAGCGTAATCTGTGCCAGGCACAGCGAGGTGGGAAAATTGCCCCATAATCTCGCAGCCTGCTGAAAAATATGTTTCCCCATCGGATATTAAATGAGTTGGAGCAGAAGATTTCAGTCCTTGCTTGCTGCTAATTTACTGAATCCAGGTGATAACAGGGTCTTAACACAACAATAGAGGACATTGACATGTTAAGCTGAATTTGTTCCACACCTCGGAAATGGCTTTGGAGACAGGTGGGTGGGAAAATCTTGATCAACCCACATCAACAATTCTGCGACACGTTTCCTGTTCCCAGGTGTGTGCTCCCTGCCACCTGCCCAGCAGCGACAGGTAGCTAATTAGAGTCATTAATAAGATTAATAGCCTCCATTGTAGAATTGGATTGATATTTTTCTGAGCAGACAGGCTCCTCCGCTGTGTAAGAAACTTGGAAATGAAGCGGAACTGGATTCACAGTGGGAGGTCCAAACCACAAACTATTTGCAGCCTTTTTGTTATGTTGCAGGCTGTAACTCGTGATCTGTAAGTCTCCTCGAGCAGAAGGCAGGACTTTAGCAGCTGCTTTTGTAAGTCCTGCTTAAGACGTGGTGGTGGCAATGCTGCTGGTCCCTTTCCTGGACCACTGACACTGAGCATGCTCACTTACCATGCTTCTGCTTGCAGGAACTTGCTGTGTGTAAATTGGTTGCTACATCTCCCACATTACACCAATGACAGCACTCTGTTGACCATAATGCTCTTTGGACAATCAACTCTCAATGGTTGGCATATATTAATCTCCAGGACATCAATTAACCCATAGAGAAAACTACTTCCAAACCCAGAACTGTTTCCATCTGGAAGAGAAGGGAATGGTTTAGTTTGGAGGGGCATTGCTTTTTATTTTGGTCGGCACAACATCGAAGGCCGAAGGGCCTGTTCTGTGCTGTAATGTTCTATGTTCTACGATAAGGGCAGCAGATAAATGGGAAGACCACCAGTTGCATGGCGGCACAGTGGTTAGCATTGCTGCCCCACAGCACCAGGGACACGGGTTCAATTCCGGCCTCAGATCACTGTCTGTGTGAGGTTTGCACGTTCTCCCCATGTCTGCATGGATTCCTCCAGTTTCCTCCCACATTCCAAAGATTAGAGTGATTGACCATGATAAATTGCCCCTTAATGTTAGGGGGATTAGAAAAGTAAATATATGGGGATACGGGAATAGGCCCTGGATGGGATGATGGTCATGCAGATTTGATGGGCCGAATGTCCTCCTTCTGCACTGTGGGGACTGTATGGTTGCCCTCCAAGCTACTCACCATCCTGACTTGGAAATAGATCACCTTTCCTTCGCAGTCACTGGGTCAAAATCCTGGAATTCCCTCCCAAACAGCAGCCCATAGTACATGGATTCAAGAAAGCAGCTCACCACCACCTACTCAAGGGCAAGTAGAGATGGGCAATAAATGCTGGCCAGCCAGCGACACCCATGTCCCACGAATGAATGAAAAAGAAGAATTTTTTTAAATCATTGGGGTATGAAATTTTTTTAATCTATTTTATTCACATTGTTCATTGACAATGGGGTTCAGCTGACAGTCAAGAACCAGTCAAGTGACTAAAGGATCTGTCCTCTTTCCACTTGGTTGCAACAGGTAGGATACCTTGGGGATGTGCATCCTGGGCAGCGAATGACAGGAGCATAGGGGTGGAGTGATTGGAGGTAGGAGATCATGTGATGAGATGACTAGCTAGAGTTGGCAATCCTCAATGGGAGGGTGCCTACATTTTAAATACTCTCTCTATATGATTCATGTTGGCAGAGGGGTTAAAATCAGAAACTGTGATTCAACAAGCAGGAGAAGGTCTAGAATCTGAGAAATATAGCATGCGGATGGAGTTTGGTTTCTCTCCTGTGGAGTGACGTAAATTGCGACTTCCTGTATTGCCAACTCACACTGCCTGCACAGTGCATGGGAAGAGTGACTTCCAATCAACCAGCTCACCACTTCCTCTGCTGTAATAACCTCAAGGACAAACCCCCCTCATCCTCTTCCTCCAGGATTCATTTTGCTTTTTTGGAAGAATAACATTGCTGGAAGTCCTACCAGCTGCAGAGAGGGGAGGAAATGTCCAGACATCCTGCTACTGGCCAGGAAGATGATCAGCTGGTTTGGATATTACAGAACTTTGAAATGTTAAATCTTCATTGAAATCAGAGAATGAAATCCCTAAAGTCCAGAAGGAGGTCTTCGGCCCATTGGTTCTGCACCAACAACAATCCTACCTCTGCTCTATCCTCATAACCCCAGATATTTACTGCTAGTGACCTTGACACTGAGGAGCAATTTACCATGGCCAATCCACCTAATCTGCACATCTTTGGGACAAAATCGGAGAACCCAGAGGAAACCCATGCAGACATGGGGGGAATGTACAAACTCCACACTGAGAGTGACCCAAACGGGGAGTTGAACCTGGGTCCCTGGCGCTGTGAGGCAACCACAGTGCCACCCTATACCTTCCAAATACTAGAAATCCTGATCAGAAAAGAGAGGCTGAAATTCTTCTCCCATTTACCCAATCCCATTTATCTGATCATGTGACAGAACAGTGAAACCAGGAGGCATCTGGCCCTAAAAAGGAATTGGAAAAATGATTAAAGGTGAGACATTTCTAGAGCTTTGAGGACCTGCTAGGCAGTGGAATTAATTGGCTATCACATTTTCCACAGTCCAAGAGTGTCTGCAATCTCAGAGCTATTTCATTGGCTGTTGAGCACTTTAGGATGTTCTAAGGTTGTAAACAAGATTATAGAAATAGAAGCTCTTCAACACAGCCAAAAGAGGACATTCGGCCCATTGAGTCTATGTAGTTCTCCATCTTCTTTTGACCGTTGGTAGGCTAGTCAGGAGGGACAGCCATGCTAGTAATATAAAAGAAGCTTAAAGGATCAAATATTTCCTTTTGACACAGAGTGGAATGATTAGTCCTGCTGACTCATAGTGCCAGGGACTGGCTTCAGGTGACTGTCTGTGCAGAGTTTGCACATTCCCCCCATATCTGTGTGGGTTTCCTCCTTGTGCTCCGGTTTCCAAAGATGTGCAGGTTAGATTCATTGGCCATGCTAAGTTGCCCCTTAGTGTCCCAAGATGTGTTGATTAGGAGGATTAGCAGATTAAATACATGGAGTTATGAGGACAGGGGCTAGATGGGATTGTTGTCAGTCTAAATGGCTTCCTTCTGCACTGTACGGATTCTATGACACAACGGGGTAGTGAAGGAAGGAGCAATAAATTTTTAACCTATAGATGGGGCCAAAGCAATTGTTTTTAAACACCTTACTCCAAAAACTGTTTATCACAACTGGCTTTCTGGGTTAAGGTTGAACGAAGGTGACAGTAGCTTGTGAAATAATGCTCCAGTTACTCATCTACTGATTTAATGTGATACAAACATTCACACCTTCTGCTTTGGTCTGCACCACTCTATCAGATGTTATTTTTGTGCAGGCATGTAGGTAAAGGCACAATGCTGGGATGTAGATTCACACGCTTCAATTCTGTTATTTCACACCTTTGTATGAAACATGTCCACTACCAGACAGAGCAGGAAAGAGAAAGCTGTGCATACGACTTCCTCCTGTAGAATCTGCCTGCAAAATGAGCAGATAAATAGCAATGAGGGTCTAGTATTGGGCTGCCTGCTTACTAGTTTTGTGTCTGTGGGTTTTACAGACATGAGGTGCTACTCTTTGAAACTTTTAAGTATTTTCGATGAAAGTGATAAATTTGGATCTGTGCTGATCCTAACTTCCCAGGTTGGCACGGGACCCCTGCCACCGAATTCGAGCTTTTACTTTCAGCCTCTTGTTCACAGGATGTTTAATTCACAAACTGCCAAAGGAACAACTTGATAACAACCAATCAATCTTAGTTTCGAAAGCTGTGTTTTTCTACAGCAATTTTGGGGAAGAGAGTTCCAGATTTTTACTGCCCTTTGTGTAAAGAAGGATGAAGCTTTCATAGAATCCTGTCAGTGCAGAAGGAGGCCATTTGGCCCATCGACAACAATCAACAACAATCCCACCAGTTCCCATCCCTGTAAGCCCAGGTATTTATCGCCCCCCTGACAATAAGGGGCAAGTGAGCATGGCCAATCAACCTTACTTGCGCATCTTTGG
Source organism: Sphyrna mokarran (assembly GCA_024679065.1). Lineage (NCBI taxonomy): Eukaryota > Metazoa > Chordata > Chondrichthyes > Carcharhiniformes > Carcharhinidae > Sphyrna > Sphyrna mokarran. Next base: position 15,763,316 of record JAGIQG010000024.1, on the reverse strand, counting down.
ATTGTGGGAAGAAACCAGAGCGTCCAGAGGAAACCCAGGCAGACCCAGGGACAATGTGCAAACTCCAATGGACAGTGAGGCCGGAATTGAACCCGCAGCAGTACAAACCTACCATTTTCCAGCCATTCCCATCGGCAGGATCTTACAGTCCTGTTAATGGAGCCCCCACCTCCTCCCTACCCCACCTGGCATTGAAGGGTGTGGACAACAGGAAAAGCCATTGGCAGTAGTGGGACTGATTCAGCTGCCGGCCAATGGCCAGCCATCCCCACCACTATAAAACATGCTGTGGGAGAGGGGCAGGGCAGAAAACCCTGCTTAGGTACTTTGTGATACAATTCCTGAACATCCCCGCCCTGATTTTAAAGTTGGGTCCTCTAACTGGGCTCTCCCAACAGGGGAAACTGTTTCTCCCTATCTATCTTCATCCTTTAATCATTTATAACACACCTCAGCCTTTCATGCCACTTTCCAATTTCATAGATTCAGAGAATCCCTACAGTGCAGAAGGAGGCCATTCGGTCCATTGAGCTTGTACCGATCACAATCCCACCCAGGCCCTATCGCCATAACCCCATGCATTTACTCTGCTAACCCCCCCTCACACTAAGGGGCAATTTATCATGGTCAATCCACCTAACGCGCACAACTCTGGATTGTGGAAGGAAACTGGAGCATCCCGGGAAGAAACCCACGCAGTTTCATCCATCCTCATAATTTTACTTTCTACAAACTCCAGAATCATTCTGAAAGATTTCTTGTGAGGCTCGGATGAATTCTTGCATCATCCTGCTCCTCCTGGGACATTACTGCTCCGCTTCTGATTCCCTGTTCTAGAGTTCTTCTGCCACCCTGTCACCAGCCTTCTCTTTCACATATTCCACCCTCAGACCATCACACCAGCGGATGTTCAAAATACCGTCATTTCTTGGGGGGATGGAGTAGAGCCAACGTTTCGAGTTTAGATCTTCAAACATTTGTTCTGTTCTCTCTCCACAGATGCTGTCAGTCCTGTTGAGATTTTCTGGCATTTTCTGTTTTTGTTTCAGATTCCAGGATCCGCAGTATTTTGCTTTTAGTCCACTGCTTACTGAGTGATCTCTGCCTACAAGATCCCGTTTTAACACTGTTAGCATTTAAAATGGAGCTCAGGAGTTGAAACCTGTGTCTTAGAGATTAAAACTGATTGCCATGTTTACTAGGCAATGCCTGAGTGGTATTATCGCTGGACTTTTAATCCAGAAACTCAGCTAATGTTCTGGGAATCCGGGGTTCAAATCCTACCATAGCAGGATGTAAAATTTGAATTCAACAAAAAAATATTTGGAATTAGGAATCTATTGATGACCAGGAAATCACTGTCGATCGTTGTAAGAACTCATCTAGTTCACTAATTTCCTTGGGGAAGGAAATCTGCTGTCCTTACCCAATTTGGCCTACCTGTGACTCCAGAACCACAGCAATGTGGTTGACTCTCAATTGTCCTCCAAGGGAAACTAGGGATGGGTAATAAATGCTGGCCAGCCAACAATGCCCATGTCCCAGGAATAAAAAACATTACCAGCAAAACAACAGAAAGTCAATCGTCCTCAAAATATTTCTGCCCTGTAAACTTGTGACCTTCAAGTTTGAGTGAGGATTGAAACAGGTTGCAGTGCAAGAGTTTAAAACTGGCCACATAATTTGTAGTTTTTGGCATCAACAATAATTTGCATTTGTATAGCACCTTTAATCTTGCAAAACATCCCTAGGTGATTAGACAAAAATTGACACCGTTTTACATAAGAGGAAGTTAGACAAACTTGATCCAAGATGCAGGTTTTAAGAAGTGACTGAAAGAGAAAGTAAATAGAGAGGGTTAGGGAAGAAATTTCTCAGCTCAAGGCTCAGGAACTTTGAGGCATGACTGCTAAGGATGGTGAGTGATTAAAAAATCAGGGATGTACAAAGGAACAGAGATTTCAGAGGGTGGTGGGGCTGGAGGACGATGCAGAGGTAGGAAGTGGGGAGGTCATTGAGGGATTTCATAGAATCACAGAATCCCATGGTGCAGAAGGAGGCCATTTGGCCCATCGAGAATGCACTAATCACAATCCCACCCACGCTCTAAACCCATAACCCCATATATTTTCCTGCTAATCCCCCTGACACAAGAGTCAATCTGAAAAGAAGAATGAAACTTTTAAAAGAAGAATAATCATCTCAAAAATGCAAGCACAATTTAAAACGGAGATCTTGTGACTTAGCCTTTTGCTTGTTGTAGAACCTACTTTTCAACTGAAGATGCGCAGTCAGTTTAATTAACTCGATTCCAGCGAGGATCATCTGGTGAGGTATAAAGCCATGAGCAGTTTTTTTACAGTCGTGGTATGTGTTCCACCACAGTCCTGTGGTCTGGTGTTTAATGGTGGTTAGACCTATTTGATCAGCGTCTCTGTTACAATGTTTTACTGGAGCCTGGCTCAATGTAGCATGGCACATCATGTATTGCCGTAAGGTGCAATCATGTCAGACCATGGTGGGGGTGAGAGTTGGAGAGGTCGCAATGGCTGGGAGTTGGGACGAAGGGGAGATGGGGGGACTTCTCGTTTCTGCTGAGCCTTTGGGTTTCTGGGGATTGGTGGCTTGTGAATCTCAACCCAACTATGGGCAGAATCACCACAAAGTCAGGATGAGCTGCATGTGATGAGATGGCTCTGTGGGCTAGAAGGAAAGAAATGAAACAGAAAGTTACTTTACGATTATTTTATCTGTGTCACAGGTAAGCTTACATTAACACTACAATGAAAATCCCCACTCTGGCACCTATTCAAGTACACTGAGGGAGAATTTAGCATGGTCAGCGTACCTCACCAACACGTCTTTGTGCTGTGGGAGGAAACTGAAGAATGCAGATGAAACCCATGAAGACACAGGAAGAACATACAGACTTCACACAGACAGTGACCCAAGCCAGAAATCAAACCTAGGTCAATGTGAGGCAACAATGCTAATGCCTCCATGCCAAGTAACAGTAGGCCCTCTCATCACTGAATCTTCCACTCAGTGTATATGCTGTGAAGTCAGTAAGGATGTTGGGTTAAGGGAAGTGTGGCACCATTGACAATCCTCCTCTGAAAAGAAATTGCTTGCATGCCATTAAATGGACCTAGTTCTTAGAGGGAGAAAATGGCTAGTGGAAAAGTGAGTTTTTGATACACCACCCTACTAAAGTAGGAATTTGTCTGTCTGGAATATTACAGCGGGATTTACAAAAACAATTTGCTTCACCTGTCCTGTGCAGGTTTTATATTTCACAAGAGTCTCTGGCACCCTAATTCACCTCATCTATATCCCATTGTTTCAAAAACAAATTAAATTTTGGTAAGTACTTTACCTAATTCTTTCATTAATGTGCTCGGTGTTACTAGTATACTAAGTTTATTATTAAGGTTAAGTTCAGGTTGAGGACATTAATTAACCTCAGAACATCCCTCAGCATGTAGTTCTCAACCTTGGCAAGTGCACTGGAAGACCAAGAGGTTTCAAACAGACCCAAAAACACCTTCCACCAGCTGATGGTTCTGCAACAGCAGTTGATTTGTTTCTTAGTGCATGTCCCTGGAATCAGTCCTCAGAGCTGTGTTATGGAGCTGCATTATGTGGCTGCATTACAGAGCTGCATTAGGGAGATGCGTTATGGGTAGCTGTATAATAGAACTGCATTACAGAGCTGTGTTATGGAGCTGCACTACGGAGCTGTGTAATGGAGTACATTACAGAGCTGTGTTACTGAGCTGTGCTACGAAGCTGCATTACAGGCCTGTGTTATGGTCTGTGTTATGGTGCTATGTTATGATGCTGCGTTACTGAACCACACTGTGGAACTCTCAATAGAAGAAAATAGTTTGAACCTGGATTCTTATTTCTATTTTAAGGTATGCAAGACCAGTTCAAACCAGTATTCTTTTTCTGTGTTTTCTTTCTGGGTATATGTGGAGTACCTTTGACAGACAGTATTGCTTCCATTCACATAACAGATCCTTTTAAACCGATCTCTGATATTCATCTTAATCACCATCGTGCTGGTGAGTTCCACATTCTCACTGCTCTTTGAATAAAGAGATATTCCTCCTGAATTTCCTTTCAAATTTAATAGCAACTACCGTATTTTCACAGCCCACAATGCTGGTTCCCCTAAAAATGGAAAGATATTTTCTGTGCTGACCCATTAAAACCCTTCACAGTTTTAAAGACCATAAACCATCTCTGCTTTTCTCGAGAAGAGAGCCCCAGCTATTCAGCCTTTCCTGAGAAAGTAGAACTTCTCAATTCTGCGAGTGTTTTATGAATCACTGAGCTAAGTTGGTCAGTTTACTAATGTCACTTAAAGCCAACCAACAACTTTATGACTCTATTAGAGAGGCAGGACTTACTGACAGTAAATCTCATGGTTTAATCATTGTTTAGCACTTCCTGCAACCTCTTGTATTCATGAAACACATTGGAATCCTCTCTAAAAAGAAGTTGAAACAATGCATTACTGGCAGCCCAGTCAGTCCCGAGGCCTGCTGGAAGGAAGCTCCATACTCTGATCTTTTGGTGGCAAGTTCCATCCTTAACTGCGCTATTGCTCCACCCATGACATTTTGCTGAACCCTGACCTTCTGGCAGCAAGCCCTACCCATAAACTGTTTCTCCAACCCTGACCTTTTGATAACAATTGACCTTTTGACAGCAAGCGCTACCCCTAACTTATAGCTTCATCCCTGATCTTTTGATGATCGCTGACCTTGTGGCAGCGAGCCTGACCCTAACCTATTTCTCTGCCCCTAACCTTTTGATGACCTCTGACTTTGTGGCAGCAAGCCTACCTCTAACCTATTGCTCTGCCCCTGACCTTTTGATGACCCCTGACCTTGTGGCAACAAAGCCCTATCCCTAACTTATTCCTCTGCTCCTGATCTTATGATGACCTTTGACTTGTGGCAGCAAACCCTCCACCTAATTTACTGCTCCACCCCAGACATTTTGCTTCACTCCAGATTGATGCAGGAGATCCAGGAAGTGAGATTTGTGAGATTTCATTAAGGAAGGCTATCTATTTGGTATGTAGGACCATAAGATTATTTACAAGGAGGTCCAGTGGTGCTGTCAAGAGGAGGATTTTGCCCCAGTGTTGGAGTCAAAGGGGTCACAACCCCAACACTAGCTCAGTGTGAAACTGATTTGCATCCCACTAATGGGAAGCAGATAATGGCCTGATCAGAATCTTCCCCTGATGCCCGAATCTCCTCAGTGACAGTAGGATAACATGCTGACCTAGAATAACATAGCGTGTGAAGTTTGAATAATGTCTGTGGCCAACAGCAACTCTGGGCTCCAGAACATCATTGCAGTGAGGGAAGGGAGCATTTGTCGGGCTCAGTGTCATTGAGGAGGCCCATCTTCCAGCTTCAGAAATTTCCTGGCAATCCATCTTCTTTCTTCAACAGTGGGTCAGTGATATTGGGCACCTTTTCAATATGGCACCCAGATTTGATGGCTGAACATGCAGCATCAAGCCAGCCCCACCATAGAAGATGAAGCAAAACTTCCAGATGCATAATTAATTTCACCAGGAATGGAAGGTATGGCATTATTTTCCATCACTCTGTATGGTGGGAAACACTCCCTGCCCCCAACCCCTCCCACCTCCTGGTTCTCCCCTTTCCCGAGGGACCTAGTCCCATATGAAGAATTTCATCCTATGTTTTTCCCCCGAAAAGGCCCCGCCCCCCGGGTGTGGGTGAGAGAAATGTACTTGAGGGAGAAGGGATGTTATGATGGCCATAGGGAATGGTCAATAGATTTCCCTTTAACAGAGATCCCTTGTAGAATATGAGCTCCACTAATTGGCAAATGAAGATTCACCCATTCAGGAAGGATGAGGGGGGGCGGGGAAGAGGGTTGGAAGATTAAAACAATCTGGCTCCTCTCTGGTCGGCAGTTGGAAGATCCAGGGCTGACCTGAACACTGCAATTGCAAGCGACATTCGGAACACACTGTAAATAAAGGATGATTGTTGACGGCAGACTGGTAAGCTTATTACAGGAAAATAGAGGGTTAACCTGAGAGACTTTTAATAGCTTTTGGCACCTGCTTTTTGTAAGCACAGTGTTGCTTTGTCTTGCATCCTGACTTCAGAGAGTGCAGCACAGCTCAGTAGATACTGGCCCTGCAAAGCATCATCCGGTTGTGTCGAAACCTTGATTGGACAGTGCCTGACATTTAAACATCATAGAACAGATTTAGGCCTCGCCACTTCAGATCTTAATCTATCAGGTTTCATATTAAACAACATTTTCAGAAAGATTCTGTGGTCAAAGCAAATGCTGCTCAGGATCACACTGCGGTGTCAGCTTCTGTTGCGAACAGGTAACTCGACATCAGCAACCTAGGCTAAAATTTATCCTTCAACCAAAAACAGATCATCTGGTCATAATCTCATTCTTGTTTGTGGGAAAATTGGCTGCTGTGTTTCCTATAACCCAGGAGTGACTGCACTTGTCTGTAAATTGACAAGCTGCTTTAAGAAACAGGTTCACCTTGTTGTTTTTGAACCCAAACTCCTGTATTCTGTGACATCCTGAGGTAGCGAAAGTATATTAAGCACTCCCAGCGGAGGGGGTGTAGGCGCTGGCAGACCCAGAGAATATCGCCCCAGGCCTGGGGCGACACAGTGACACAGTTGTCAGCATGGCTGCCTCACAGCACCACGGACCCAGGTTCAATTCCCGGCTTAGGTCACTGTCTGTGCGGAGTTATCCCCGTCACTGCGTGGGTTTCTTCAGGGTGCTCCCGCTTCCCCCCACAGTCCAAAAAGACGTGGTTAGGGTGCATTGGTCAAGCTAATTTCTCTCTCAGTGTATCCGAACAGGTGGCAGAATGTAACAACTAGAGGATTTTCACAGTAACTTCATTGCAGAATTAATGTAAACCTACTTGTGATACTAATAAATAAACCTTAACTTTAATCATATTGAAATCCAAATTTCAATATGATAATTAACTCCACGCTGAATTTTAGCGTGGAGCTGATTGCGCTAAAAAAAGGGCTTGGGAGACTTGCGTTTGGTGTTATGATGGTTGTGAACTTCACTAACCGCCCCCATAGATGTCTCCCGGCCCACTCGCTGCTCAGGGCCAGGGCCAGGCAGCTGCTCAATTATTAAATATATAGATGGCCCCAGAATACACACAAGCAAGAAATCGGAGCAAGATTGAAGTGAGGGTCAATCAATGGTTGTAAACTGGTTCCTGACAACCATTAAAACTTACATTTATATAGTGCCTTCAACATAGTAAAGCATCCAAAAAGACACTTCTCAGGAATGTGGTGAGCCAGAATTTGACACCGAGTCACTGGTGGAAATAATTGGAGAAGGAAACGGAAGCTTAGTCAAGGGGGTCAGTCTTAGGGAAAGTCTTAAAAGTGGGGTCAGAGGTAGAGAAGAGGAGAGGTTTAGGGGGAGGAATTTCAGAGTTTCATTCAGCTGAAGGCATGGTTGTCAATGGAGAGAAGGAAATCGGAGATGTGCAAGAGGCCAGAATTGGAGGAGTGCAGAGATCTCAAAGTTTGTAGGCTGTAGGTTATAGAAATGGTTGGGGGAGGGAGAGGAGGGGGGGTGTGTTGGGGAGGGTAGGGAGTGGTGTGCAGGCGGTAGGCAGATGATATGGGAGGGTGGTGGCAGTTTGGCATCAACACCATGGAGGAATTTGAATATTAAGATGAGAATTTGAAAACGTTGCCAGACTAGGAGCTGATTTTGGTCAGTGAGTACAGGTAGGCTGGATATGGGGCCTAGTGGGAGTTTGGATATGGGCATGGATTTTCAGTGAGTTTCATTACTGGAGGTGTAAGATAGGCCAGGAGACTATTAGAATAGTCAAGTGACAAAATGACTCAAATGTCCCGTTTCACTTTCAGGAGTTAATAATCTGCTGGGTATTTCCAACATTAACTATTTTCACTTTCCATTTGTTTTTTCTTTGACCAATCACAGGAGCATAACATGGGGGGCATTCCAGCATGTTTTCTTTGGAAATGCATCAGGAAAACAATCTGACCTTTGAGGGACCAATTCCTGAAGTAAATATTACCACATTCCTCAACTATTGAAACTGAGACTAAATCATCCCACCTTGGAAAGGATTTGGCCACAGCCTATAGACATTGTATGACTGTAAAGTATTTAGATATCAGCTTGGTCTGAATTAATGCTCTGGACTCTGAATCAAATGGGCACATTCTCAGGCTCCAGTTGAGAACAGGGTCTGAGTTGGTACTGGAATACAGCATTCATACAATGCTGCATGGCTGGTAACTGGTAAATGAAATGGTGATGCCAGATTTGTATCGAATGGCTGCCACACGTGTCTAATGGACATGAAACATGTGATATATATGATTTTTCTCTTGCAAACCTTGTCTCAATGGTGTAGCACCCTCTCCTCTGTGGTTAAAGGCTGTAGGCTCAATTCATACATCTTAAGCACAAATCCAGGTTGTTGTGCTTATATAGAACTGAGGGGGTGCTGCACTGTCTGAGAGGCAATCATCTGAATGAGATTGCCTCTCTAAACCAAGGCTCCATTTTCCCTTTGGATTAAAGCACTCTCCTCAATGCTTTGAATCTAATCTGATACTCTTGCACATAAAATGGGTTTTTTACATAGGGGACAGAGGAAACCCTTGAACTTTATCTATTCTTCTTTAGGCTAGATATTTATTCAATGGCTACACTGAGTTCAACCACTACGTGTGGTGATGAAGAAGCTTGGGTGGTGATAATAAAATACTTCATGGATCTCAATGGTTTTGGCTAATGGAATTTTGTTGACTGTTTGGTAGAGAGCAGTTTTACTGATTTAATTTAATACAAACCCTGGGCGTTGTTTTAAAAAAGAGAAAGTCTGTCAAAGCTTTTCATTTTGTATTCATCAGGTCAGATGCAAAATTGTCAAATTTTAAAGGAAGCAATCGTTTATTACAGGTAGCAGTAGATTCAAATAGAGCAATTATTTGAATCACCGACGCATTGGAAATTTACAAACGGTTGGAGGTTAGGGATCATTTCATCAAAAATTCATTTCTCGTGGAAACAATGAAACATTGGTGAGAGTGGGCCTTATAGAGGGGAACACATAGCAATCTATTTGAGCATACATAAGATGGAAATTTCCACCTATGGGATTTTCCATTCCTGCCAAAGTCAGTGGACTTTTGAATGAGTCGTTGCATTTTCCAGTCCCATTCCTTTCGTGATGGCCATAAGATTCAGCCCATATTGTCACCAAAGTTGGATAGAACTATGTGAGTAGCTAAGATCATATGTTCAGGACACCGCAATGTATCTAGATTGCCAATAATACAGTGACGTGCCGTGCTTTCTTGAGCGATACATCAGTACATAATTTGCAATATCGATCTAACAACTGAACCCCGCTAACACCTGTCATTGCTGTCAGTATGCAGGCATGAAATTTTCTGACCTCTGTAAGGTTTTCCAGTACTGTGACAGACAATGAATGTTTAAATGGCTTGCCATATTTTCCAGCCCCACAACCACCATGATGGGGCCTTGGAATTCCACCCCGAGTTGTGTTTAGCCTTCATATAAGTAAAGGAATCTCTCACCCTTTGTAGCTGTTTGTAGCAACTCACACAACCATTTAGCCATCTCACGTTGCAAAGAACCAGTCATAAATCAGATAGGGACTACAGGGACATCACTTTTGTGTGTCTTGGGGAGGGAGGGGTTAGGGAGGGGTAGTCTGTAAATATATAGACATAGTGAGCTATGAGGACAAGATCTATCATTCACTCCAGAATGCAGCTTGTAACTCTTATGCAAGTCTAACAAGTAGTTTTGAAACTTGCTTTCAAGCAGGGACTGTGTGCTCATCCTTAATGGCAGATCCAGTGAATACAAATTTGGATCCATCATTTTATCATTGCAATTATGCTTTTTAAGAATGAAAGAATGACTATTCCAGTTCCTTTTTCCAACTTGGAAATATGTATGTTTGGGTTGACTTAGAGTCCTCACGATGCCACCAGACATTCACACTGTATGTGAAAATTGGGCAAGGCATTGAGTAACCCGCCATATACAAGAGGTAGACCAGCTAACGTGTTTTCTGGGACTCAGTGTTTGTTGGAGATCAGCTTGTGTCATGATAGCTGAGAGTAGAGTTCAACACCCACAAACACCTCTTCCCATCTGGTGAAAGGTGAAAAAACACCAGAAGTGAAGATATGCATATGAACAACTCCTTACTTTCAGACAGTATATGACTAGACAGATTCATTAGATGCTTGGCAGGGTCATTAATTGCGTGCTTCTGCTTGAAACATGCCCACACTGTAAACATTCATTAATTAATTATTGAATGAGTTTACAGTGTAAGCATGTTTTAAGCAGATATTGCTTGGGTGCTGTCATCAATTGAGGCAATATATCAGCTCAACTGGATCAAAACAAACAATTTGATCCTCAGTCCAAGCATATCATAGAGTTCATTCCACAAGAAAACTCTTTGATTGTGGGATTGTGTCTGCTTCCAGCATTATTAATGGGCTTGGAAATAACCTCTGGCACAATCTTGGTTGACGTGACTTGCATATCAATGGCAACAATGCTTTTGAAGATTTAGACAATGTTGTGTCTATGTTTTTGTTCCACATTGCAAGCCTATTTTTTTTAATTTGTTCATGGGATGTGGGCATCGCTGGCCGAGCCAACATCTATTGCCCAGGAAATTTGATAGTCAACCATATTGTAGTGGCCTCGGAGTCACGTGTAGGCTGGACCAGGTAAGCTTTATTGATTTTCTTCCTTAAAGGACATTAGTGAGCCAGATGCATTTTTACAACAATCAACAATGGTTTCATGGTCATCAGTAGACTTTAAATTCCAGAATTTAATGAATTCAAATTTCACCATCTGTTATGTTGGGATTCAAACCCGGGTCCTGAGAGCTTTTCCTTGGTCTCTGGACTACTAGTCCAGTGACAATACCATTACACCATCGCCTCCCCTATCCACGCAAAGAATGCCATCGACATTTGCACCATGATATCATTGGCAATCTGGATATGCTGCCAGGTTCTGAACCTGTACTAGTTAAATTATGAAATTAGCAACTTGCACAGTTATACTCAGCTTTAATGACACTGTGTATGCCTAAGTAGATGGTACAAAAATGGAAGATGCTGGAAAACCTCATCAGATCAGACCTGCTGAGATTTTCCAGTATGTTTTGTTTTTGTTTCAGATTCCAGCAACTGCAGTAATTACCTTTTACCCAAGTCAATGATGTTTGTCTCTCAGGCCAACTCTCACTAACATTTTTATCAGTTTCCACAAAAAATGCTTTTTTGATGGACTGACCCCCTGACCTCGCACCTCTGGCATACTTGTAGTATGTAGAGGACACATTTGCTACATCTGAATCTGCAACTGCATGTAATAAACTGTCGCTCCCTTTGAAATTTAGAATTCTTGATTCTGTCCTGATTAGTATTAATAATGTGAAAGTGAGTCACAATCACACAAGTCCTCATGTGGGATGTTGCCTTATCAGCATATTCATATTTATTGCTGGTTGAGATGTTTAGGCTATCAGCTCAGGCGGTGATTCTGGAGTTGTATTGGGGGAGGTATCTTCAGTACTTCCCCTGAAATCAATATATAATAGCCTTCAGATCATTGCTGGAAGACAACTCAAAACACTTTCCTCGCTATGTTAGGTTTCCAAATGCTTAAAAACAAATTCCTCCAATACTAAAGCCAGCTTAGTGATATAATACAATAGGTTCTCCATACTTTGACCTATTTCAGACACCCCAATCTGACAGTCTACAGTTTTCAAATGTTAGTTAGTGACACACACCAAAACTAATTGAAGGCATTATACATATTTCCGTCATGTGAATGCCTCATGGGATAGCACAGGGAGAGCTTTACTCTATATTTAACAGGTGGTCATGATGTGGAGGTGCCGGTGTTGGATTGGATAAACACAGTAAGAAGTCTCACAACATCAGATTAAAGTCCAACAGGTTTATTTGGTAGCAAATGCCACTAGCTTTTGGAGCGCTGCTCTTTCGTCAGGTAAGTGGAAGTTCTATTGTGAGACTTCTTACTGTGTCTAACACGGTGGCACAGTGGTTAGCACTGCTGCCACACAGTTCCAGGGATCTGGGTTCGATTCCCAGCTTGGGTAACTGTCTATGTGGAATTTGCATGTTCTCCCCTTGTCTACATGGGTTTCCTCTGGGTGATGCAATTTGGCCATGCTAAATTCTCCCTCAGTGTACCTGAGTAGGTGCCAGAATGTGGCGATTAGGGGATTTTCACAGTAACTTCATTGCAGTGTGAATGTATGCCGACTTTTGACTAATAAATAAACTCAACCCATGCAGTACCTGCCCAGGGAGTGCCTCATAGGACATTGCAGGAGAATCTTCACTGAATCTTCACTCGTACAGTGCCTCCCCCGGGAATGTCTCATGGGACAGTATAGAGGGAGCTTTAATCTGTGTCTAACTCATATAGCACCTGCCTGGGAGAGCCTCATGGGACTGGATTAACTTTGGAGTGGCTAGTGTCTCTTTACAAGATTTCCTTTAGTTACAAACTCTATTCCTCTCCTAAGAGTGCTTCAGGTACAAAATCAGAATCTGGAATGTCCATAGTCTTGACAGTCTTCAATATATATGTACAGGTGATTAGGTAGGCAATCATTATCTCAATCAGGCAGCTCACAATCCAAGAGACCAAGCTCACGGGCCTTATTGGGCTTATTACAGGGACCATGCATAAGGAGCTTTACCTTGTATCTAACCTGTAATATATCTGCCTAGAAGTGCCTCATGAGACAGTGCAGAGTAGAGTCCCTGCCCAGGATTGTTCAGAGTAGGAGGCCCAGCTGTTGCTATCTTTGGCAAGTCAAGTCTGCAGCTAGTGTGTGTTCCAGATTGGTTGGTAAAGTTGAAACAGAAAGATAAAACAAACTGTCATAAATATATAGGGACAATCCGTGCCATGATGAGTGATTAAGCCAGTGGCAAGTTGGTCTATTAAACAATATCTAAGTGGTGATATTCTTAGTAACGAGTTACTGACATGTAAATGCTACATAAATCTAGTGCTGACATTCAGTTTCTTGGAGTTAAGACCCCTGAGGCTTGCACGGGCCTGTGCTGAGTGGGTAGAGTGTTTGGAATGAAGTGATTTTTTTGGTGTCAGGTTTCACTGTGAAGTTAGTCCACACATCAACTAAACCCTGAACTTATCAACTAGAAATTTTTCATCTTAGTATCCTGAGGGAGATGTGGATTAGTAGGAGCAGCAATTATTTGAGGGGCTGTTTTCATATGCCGTGTGTATGTAAATAGCACCATTTCAGGGCCAGGCACTGCCAGATATTTCTGTGGCCAAATTCCAGGCCTCACTTTCTATTACAAATATGTTGGTTGTTTCAGCATTACAAATAGCTGCAAAGCTGAGTCGGTCTTGACCTTAGAAACTTGATCATATCATCTGACCTGCCAGGGGTGCCATCAGTTGGATGAGACAGTAAATCAAATCATAGAACCATAGCATCCCTACAGTGCAGAAAGAGGTCATTCAGCCCATCAAACCTGCGCTGACTTTCTAAAAGAGCATCCCTTCCCATGCCCTATCTCCACAATCCTGCGCATTTGCCACGGATAATCCACCTATTGTACACTAAAGGCCAGTTTAGCATGACCAATCCACCTAACCTGCACAACTTGGGACTGTGGAAGAAACTGGAGCACCTAGGGGAAACCCATGCAGACAAGGGGAGAATGTGCAAACTCCACACAGACATTCACCCAAGAATTAAATCTGAATCTCTGATGTTGTGAGACAGCAGCGCTAACCACTATGCCACCATATCATCCTCCTAACCCTCAGGTGGACACAGAGCATCTCAAGGCATTGTTTAAATATTTGAAAGAAGAGCAGGGGAGTTATCTCCTGTATCTTGGTCAGTATTGATTCATCAACCAACATCACTGAAATAAATTCTCTTGTCATTATCATGTTGCTGTTTGTGGAAACTTGTTGCAAACTGGCTGCCATGTTGTTTGTGTCACAACAGAAGTTACATTTTAACAGTATTTTGTTTGAGGGACATTTCAATCTCTGAAAGGTGCTATCCTTATGCAAGTTAAACACTATCGCTTTTGGATGCAGGGGAGAAAATGTAATGACTTCAATCAGGCCATGGAGTTTGGCCTATTGGAGTCAAGGGACTTCTGCCTTATCAATTTTAAACCCTTATCGTGACTGAATTACCTCCTCTTCCAGTCTGAGTAGCATCTTCTTCCTTGGAAAGACAGATGCCAATTATTAATTTAACCATTTAATATTCAGTTATGGGAGCTATGCCATTTTGCCTTCATTCTATACACCTTTTAGTCCCTAAGTGGCTTACTCCTTTTTAATATCTTTTTTTACTATTTGTATGTCAATTGAAAATCTTGGGATTCCCTTTATATTAGCTGCCAGTCTCTTTTCATACTCCCTCTTTGTTTCTCTTTGCTTTTTTACCTCCCCACTTAACTTTCTATATTCAGCCTGGTTCTCAGTTATATTTTCCACCTGACACCTGTCATTAACACACGTTTCTTATTTAACTTATAAATTTGTCATCCCGGAAGTTCTGGATTTCATTGCCTTACCTCTCTTTTTCGAGGGAATATGCCTTGATTTTGCCCGAACCATCTTTTCTTTGAAGGTAGCCCATTGCTTAGCTACCATTTTTCCCTCCAACCTTTGATTTCAATTTATTTGGCTCATATCCATTCTTACTCCATTGAATATGGCTTTGCCCCAATTAATGATTGTTCTGTTACTTGGTTGGCGTTAATGGGAGAGCCATAACCCAATGACTGAGGATGATTTTCACAATGTTAACCAGTGGAGAATGCTCCAACTATCATAAAGCCACACGAGGTGAAACAGTACAAACTGTCTGCTACTTTCTGAAGAGAAAGATGTTCTTTTCCATTCCCTGCTTTAAATCTCTCCATGTTGCACATCACTTTACTGCTGATGGAACGAGCAAATGACTTGGCCACAGGTTTCTCTCCCTGCCATTAGCAGGTGGGCCTAGGACGCTATCTTGAGAGCCTCCTGCAGAGATGCCCTGGAACCAAAAGAGAAAATGGTGGAAAATTTCAGCACATATGGAGCATCTGTAAGGAGAGAAAAGAGCTGGCATTTCGAGTCCAGATGACCCTATGTCAGAGCTAAAAGGCATAGAAACTGGGACATATTTATACTGTAGGGAGAAGGATGACTCATAGTCACAAAAACAATGGGAAAGGCTGCTAATGACAGTCTACAGAGAGAATAGAAGGTGTGAATGGCCAAACAGCAGAGAAGCTGAAATCAGAGAGAAAACTGTGACAGATGAAGATATGGGGGCGGAGGAGGGAAGGGAAGAGGTAAAATCGAGAAAAAGGGCAAAAAGGGGAGGAAAGAGGGATAAAATGGGGGTAAAGAATGGGGAGAAGAAAAATAAAGACAATAAAGAAATAAAATCTAGAGAACAGCAAAAAATAAATAAAATGAAAACAAAGGGGTCGAGGTGAGTAGAGCTAATCATCTGAATCTGTTGAATTTGACATTGAGATTAGAAGGCTGTATCGTGCTTAATTGAGAGATGAGATGCTGTTCCTCACATATCCTAGAGCTGAGATGACTGAACCCCCACAACCACTATCATCTTTCTATGTGTCAGATATGACTCCAACCAGCAGAGTCTTTGCCCCCTGATAGCCATTGATTCCAGTTTCGCTCAGGCTCCTTGATACCACACTCTGTCAAATGAGGGTACTTAAAAATCAACCACATTGTTGTGGGTCTGGAGTCACATGTAGGCCAGAGCAAGCAAGGACGACAGGTTTCCTTCCTTAAAGAATAATCAACAATTTCATGGTCATCACAATGCTTTTCATTCCTTTTTTTCCTGAGTTTAAATTACATTGTCTGCATTGCTGGGATTCGAACCTAGGTTCCTGTGCTATACCTAACCCAGGAGTGTTTGATGAGACAGTGTAGAGGGAGCTTCACTCTGTATCTCGGTTTCTGTGTTATTGCCACAATATCATAATCCAAGTGGCAACATCAGCCTGCTGTTCACCAACCTAATTTATCATGTTCTTACAATGTCTATGTTATTTTCTATGTTCATGGACATGTCCAACATCAATCTTTGTCTTCTGGAAGGAACCTGTCAATAAACCCCACTAACAGAAGGAAGGACGCTGCTTCTCGGAAATGCTGAGAGGAAGTGACAGCTTTCTCATGTCTGCTTTACCTCTGATAACTTGAGAGGACAACAAAAGACCTAAGATGACACATTACCAACAGCTAATGTGGTTTATCAGGAGTATGACTACATCCACCACAGTGTACCTCATCACCCACATCTGAAAGGTAGCATATACCAACCCATTTTCCTTACAAAGTACACATATGTAGGCATATTTATTCATTTATTGTTCACTATTGTCACATGTAAGACTTACATTAGAACTGCAATGAAGTTACTGTGAAAATCCCCTAGTTGCCACCTATTTCAGTACACTGAGGGAGAATTTAGCTTGGTCAATGCACCTGATTAGCATGTCTTTCAGATTGTGGGAGGAAACCAGAGCATCCAGAGGAAAGCCATGCAGACATGGGAAGAACATGCAGACTCCACACAGACATTACACACATGTAATTCATAAAGGGCCCACCTTCTCAACTTTCCCCTCGCCTGAGGTGTGATGATCCTCAGGTTAAATCACTACCAGTCAACTCTCGCCCTCAAAGGGGACAGCAGCCCCTGAGACTATGACAACTTTAACTTTTATATATTTTATATATGTATGTATATATTTGTGCGTAGATGTCTCAATATAGAATCGTAGAATCCTACAGTGCAGGCCATTTGGCCCATCAAGTCTATATCGACCACAATCCCACCCAGGCCCTATCCCTCTAACTCCACTCGTATCTATGAATCACCCTGACATTAAGGGGCAATTTAGCATGGCCAATCAACCTAAGCTGCACATCTTTGGAGTGTGGGAGGGAACCAGAGCTTCCAGAGGAAATCCATGCAGACATAGGGAGAATGTGCAAACTCCACACAAACAGTCACCCGAGGCCAGAATTGAACCTGGGTCTCTGGTGTTGTGAGGCAGCTATGGTAACCATTGTGCCACCATGCCTCCCAATATATCTATTCATTTATGCATATACTTCAGAATTCCACCAAAGGACAGCATAGGGGCAAAAGACACTAAAGACAACTTCACCTGATTTGATGCTAAAAAGGATCATTTTCTAAAATGAGGCAGACAAATGTTGCTAAGGGTTTCTGATGTATCATGCATGGTCATTGTGGAGATGATACTTCTTTTGGTCATGGAATTAAGGCTAATAGAAAGAGATTGATGTGTATAAGGCACTGCAGTACTTGCTCCATTAAACTTTTCCTTATCTCTATCATGGCTCTACTATTTTTTGCTCAGACATGGCTGTCTAATCGGAGCTGGTGAACTTGTATTTATGTAGAATCTGTTGGGACCTAACAACAGCCCAAGATACTGCGCGGTCAATGCTGTACTTTTGAAGCGTGGCCACTTTTATGTAAGAAATTTCAAATTGAATCCAGCAAGATCCCAGAGAAAACAAATATTATTAATGGCCAAATCTTCCATTTTTAGTGATATTAGGTGAGGGTTAAATATTAGTAATTTAACACACTAAGGACCTGATTTTACTATCATCTGCACCCATTTTCAGGCACGAAAACTTGATAAAGTCAGGCGTGAGGTGAGTAGTGTGATCTGCGCCCGGCTCCACGTTGGTTTCCCCTCTACAAAGACCTGAAAATGGCCACAATCGGGACCATGCCCGAAACAGGCGTGACAGCCATTTAAATGTATTTGCATACATTTAAGTTTACTTAATGAGCTATTTTAAGAGACACTCATGAGAGCATCTTATCCGAGTTTTATTGTCGCTCGTCGACACGCGTCATGCATTTCTGAATGGAATCAGATCGACATCCACCTGATGTTTTCACAGCCGTAGGGTGTAGATGGAAACGGGGAAATGATCAGAATGATGCAGCAACAACTACCATAATTGCAGACAAGCAGATTGAATCACACCTTTGGGAGCGCCTGACGTGCAGGTCAGTTTTTGCTCGTCAGCCTCGTGCCGTTTACCCATAAATCATCATTTGATACAAAATGAACTTTTATTTAGTAGGAGACACACCTGTGCAACGAACAAACTGCATTGCCGAAAATGCGACCATGGCATGAAACTCGCTCGCGCAACACCGGGAGCTGCGCCCATCGCTGTCAACCATGCCCAGCCCATGGGGCGTGAAAGACATGTCTATACTGGTAATTTATTTCATCAACATCTGGCAGCGATCATCAGGAATGAGACGGGGCACCGCATCCCTTCTCTGCGTCACACCAGGTTCAGACCTGTGCGTCTTTTCCTCTAGGCTGATCGTGTGGGCAGGAGGTTGCAGAGGTGCTTATACCACCTTGACAGGCATGACCGCATCCGCCAGCAGATCACCAACTATCTCTGGGACAAGCTGAAACCTGTCAAGACAAAATTTTTCTTTCACAATTAACCAGGTTTATAGGTATAGAAGCGTGTTGGCTGTTCTCGGCCAGTCAAATTCCCTTCAGGACCATTCACCTGCCAGCTTGAAGGCCTGAACACCCTGCGGGACCTTGGTCAGGTTTGACTCACTGTGGTCTAGAATGCCAAGAATACCACAGCTATGCGAAACATACCAGAGACCATTCCAACAATACCACTCCTGGCTGGCAGTCCGGTGGTAGTGGTCGTGGTCCTAGCACGAGTAGCCCTCGCTATTAGTTTCTCGGCCAGTCATGGAATACCATTTCCTGTGCCCACGGAGACAATACCAGGTGGCTCCTGCGGAAGGGATTGACTCACTGTGCGCTAGAAACCAGAAGAATCGCACAGCTACTGAGATCGGCTATCAAACGAGCCTTTACGCACGAATGGATAGTAGCTGATCTCAAACTCCTGTTTGTAATTGCAGTCTGAGTACAGCCAGACATACAACTACATCCATGTCACTTCTTGGACAGTCACTTTAGCCATCACCACAGGTGGAATAGCGGCGATGTTGCCCAGCGGGACTATCGAGGAGGCGCAAACTCACTGTGCTACAGAAACGACAAGATTCACACAGCTACTGTAACCATGACTCTCCCACTCCCCCACCGAAGAGTAAGAGAGTCATAGTTATTCCCGCCCAACTTTACTGGCACTTCCCCCTTTTTCACTTTGTTCATCAATCCAGATTTGACACAAAACAGACATGCTCCACAGAAGTCCAATTCGGCACTCCAGCTAGTGAGAGGGTAAGTGCCGAGCATCTGAGATGGGTGGGGGAGGAGAGAAGGTGGGTCCACTGCCACTCTTCCTGTGATCAGTGCAGGGAAGGGGGATCTGCTTCCACTGTGCCTGAGATTGATGGGGGAGCAATGGAGTGGGGCCTACAATTAGTCTGGGTGGCAGAGCGGTTGGGGGGAATAAGGCGATCAGTAATGTTTGGGGGAACAATGCCGGTGGAGGGGGAGATATTATCCATCCCAGGAGCGATGTGACAGTGGAGCCCCAATCCTATATTTTTTCTGCGTATGTGCAGTTGGGAACCGTCAATCGGAGCTGCAGTGCTTCGGGTACATTAAGCGTGCAGCACAATGCGGAACTGTTGATACTTTTTCAAACAGAGTGCATATGGGGCTGCCTCAGAACAGGTCTAAAAGTCAGATCTAAAACAATCACAGTTTCAATTCTGCCCAGCACTTAAAATCAAAATGGTAACTTAGGGCCCCAAGGATCAGTCTTCTTTCAAATAATGTCATGAATTTTTTTTTACAGCCATTTGAATTGATAGACAAGTCTTGAGTTTAAACTCTCACCCAAAAGTGTAGCATTTCCTTAGTGCTGGGCCTTGAATGTTAACCTAGATTATATCTCTGGAACTAGACTTTAGCCAACACCTTCTGATTCAGAGGATTGAGTGCTCCTACTGAACCATGATTGATGTCATCATGGAGTCAATCAGGTCCTAAGATGGATGATTGGAAATCAGTTACGAGGACGCCCTCTCCTCATTAGTGAACGGATAACCTCCTATCTTCTGTGGCAGTAGATAGACTCTACCCTACTCGGATCACTTTACCCCAATAATATTGCGGAAGCTTGGTTCAGTAGGTAGGATCCATAACTTTTTAGAAGACCCTTTCGTTTCATGAGGTATTAAAGGAAAATCCCATCGACGTGCCCAGGTGGTTTATGAAGGTATTGTGATCTTCTGGCACTGTTGGAAGGTTAATAATATTGGTTTGGCTGCATTCCTCTCTCAAACTGGTCAACTGATCGTTCATCTGAGTGTGGTTTGTGGAATCATGCCGAACACAAATGGTTTGCCTATGTAACAATCTATTTTCTTTGATGAAATTTGACATGTTTCAGAGAGTGCAATAACGTGTCATCAAATACTATTATCATTTATCTGCAGTTAGTATTGGTTAAGGTGGAGCCAACTCAGGTATGTCACGCGATTCAATACACGTGACATAACCTGCTACACCATTCATACCATAAAAAGAAAACTATCCCATATACAAGCTGGATACCACAAACCTGTTCCTGATCACTTACTCTATTTAAGAGCTTGAATCACAATTACTCATCACAGCACAATCCATGTCTACTTTCCATTGGTATTTTGTGCCAATCTCTTCATAGAATCATAGAATGTATAGCATGGGGATAGAACCTTCGGCCCAAACTGGTCAATGCCAATCAAAGAGTCCATCTAAGCTAACGTTATCTGTTTGCATTTGGCCCATATCAGTCTAAACCTTTCCTATCCATGTATTGGTCCAAATTCCTTTTAAATGTTGTCAATGTCCCTGCCTCAACTGCTTCCTCTGACAGCTCATTACGTATTACCCTTTGGGTAAAAAAGTTGCTCCTCAGGCTCCCATTAATTCTTTCTTCTCTTAACGTAAATCAATGCTCTCTGGTTCTCGATTCTCCAACGTTGGGAAAAAGACATTCACCCTATCCATGTCTCTCGTGATCTTATACCCCTCTGTAAGACCACCCCTCAGCCTCCTAAGCTCCAAAGAAAAAACTCCTACCCTGTCCAATCTCTCCCTATAACTCAGTCTCTTGAGTCCTGTAAATCCTTGTAAATCTCTCCTGCACTCTCTCCAGTTTCTCTCTCTCTTGATTATATTCCTTTTACTGAGTTAGTCTCATGGGGCAGGATTTTCTGACCCATACGCCCCAAGACCAGAAAGTCCTGCTCTAGACCTTTGTGCAGTCCGTGTCCCACCTGCTACAATTCTGTGGCAGACAGAATGAGAAAATTCCACCCATGAAAGCAAAAATATAAATACTTTATAAATGGGTGTGGTTCTGATACCATAGCATCCCTATAATGGAGAAGGAGACCATTCGGCCCATCAAACCTGCACCATCCATCTGAAAGACCACTCTATCCAGGTGCACTCCCCCACTCTATCCCTATAATCCTGCACATTTACAATTGCTAATCCACCTAATCTGCAATCTCTTTTTTTTTATTCATCTGTGGGATATGGGCATCGCTGGCTGGCCAACATTTATTGCCCATCCCTAGTTCAGAAGGCGATTGAGAGTCGATATAGACCAGACCAAGTAAGGATGGCAAATTTCTTTCACTAAAGGACATTAATGAACTAGATGGCTTTTTCCAACAATGGACAATGGTTTCACAGTCATCAGTAGATTCTTAATTCCAGATGTTTATTGAATTCAAATTCCATCATATGCCGTGATGGGACTTAAACCCTGGTCCACAGAGCATCAGTTTCTGGATTAATAATCTAATGATAATACCAATAGGTCATTGCCTCCCCTAAATCTTGGGACACTAAGGGGTAATTTTAGTATGGCCAATCCACATCTTTGGATTATGGGAGAAAACCGCAGCACCCAGAGGAAACCCAAGCAGACATGGGGAGAAAGTGCAAATTCCACACCGACAGTCTGCCAAGACCAGAATCAAACCTGGGTCTCTGGCACTGTGAGGCAGCAGTGCTAACCACTGTGAAATCTTGCTATACTGAATTAGCAAATCAAAAGTATTGTTAGAAATTTAATTTACCAGCAAAAGTGATTTTGCAGTTTCTCCTTTCAATAATATGGGTTGATTTAATATCCTTTGAAGTGGCCTAACAAGCATCTCAATTGTAAAAACAAGTGCTAGAACATTCTCAATAGTCAACTGAATAAGACTGAAGGTGTGGTTAAGCTTTTTAGTTTCTTTGTTAAATTGATACTTTCAACCAAACACCACTCCTTTCACGGGTAATTATTCTGCAAAACTAGTGTTGAAAAGTCCCAATTCCTTCAATTTCCGCTGCTCCCATAGAAGGCAGCACTGCCTTCAGAGAACAGCTGGATTGTGCAATAAATGTGGCCTTGAACAAAGAAGCAGTATATGTCATTTATTTCATTCATTCAGGGGATATCGGTGGTTGGGCCAGCATTCATTAACCATGCCTAATTGCCCTCCATTTCAGAGCATTTGAGAGTCAACCATCATTGCTGTGAATCTGGAGTTACACATAGAACATAGAAAAACTACAGCACAAACAGGCCCTTCAGCCCACAAGTTGCGCCAATCATATTCCTACCTAGTAGGCTTACCTATAACTCTCAATCCTATTAAGTCCCATGTACTGGGACTTAAGTCTCTTAAAAGACCCTATCGAATTTGCCTCCATGACCACCAACAGCAGCCGATTCCACTCACCCACCACCCTCTGAGTGAAAAACATACCCTTGACATCTCCACAATACCTACTCCCCAGCACCTTAAACCTGTGTCCTCTTGTAGCAACCACTTCAGCCCTGAGAGAAAGCTTCTGAGAATCCACCCAATCTGTACCTCTCAACATCTTATACACCCTCAACT
The DNA here is from genome assembly GCA_024679065.1 of Sphyrna mokarran. Taxonomy (NCBI): domain Eukaryota; kingdom Metazoa; phylum Chordata; class Chondrichthyes; order Carcharhiniformes; family Carcharhinidae; genus Sphyrna; species Sphyrna mokarran. Next base: position 15,740,221 of record JAGIQG010000024.1, on the reverse strand, counting down.
CATTTAAAAAAGTGGCTAGATATGCACCTCAAATCCCACAGCTCCAGGGCTATCGACTAGAAAATGGGATTAAGCTGGGGGTGCAGTGCAGGGTCAGAGGGGCTGCTGCAGGCATGATGGGCAGACTGGTCTCCCTCTGTGCTGTAAACATGTATACATTTTTCTATATTTTTTAAATATCTGAAAAGCAGGAATGTGCTGGAATGTTGGGAGAGAGTAAGGGAGTAGCAGTATGTGAATCTTTCCTTTGGAGAGCCAGCATGAACACAATGGGCCGAGTGGCCTTCTTCTGTGCTGTAACAACTCAATGATCTGTCTCATTCCTCCAAATCATTTGCCATCAAGACCTAGGAATATATCAACCAATTGTGCATCATCACAGAATCAAAATCCAGCAACTCCACACTATTAGGATGATGGAGAAAAAAATGGAATTCCTGGTATTATATATGGAAATATTGGACTTTAAAGAAGACCTGAGGTGAATATTTTAAAAAAGGAGGTTGACCCCAGTCACTGACAGTAATAGCTTGAAGGATTCTCCCTTAAAGAACAATACAGCTCCTCCCTACAGTTCCAAACAAGATCATTCTAAAAGAATCCAAAGACTGATTACCATCTCTGGTAAAGATAAAGGAACATTGCAGACAGGCAGTGGTATAGTGATATTGTCACTGGACTAATAATTCACAGAGTAATGGCCTGGATACAGGTGTTCAAATCGCACCAGGGCAGATGGTGAAATGGTTGGTGGTAATAAACCCATCTGGTACACCAGTGTCCTTTAGGAAAGCAGATTATCCAAACTTACTTGGTCTGGTCTATACATGATGGAAATGGTCATACAGTTCAAGGGCAATTAGGGCCGAGCAATAAATGTTTATTCAGCCATTCATGCCCACATCCCATAAATGAATAAAAAAAAGGCTACCTCATCCAAAGACCCTAACCCGCTCGCCAAGGGAATGGTAGTGGATGGGACACAGACCTTACAAAGGTCAATTGACCTTGGATGGAATTTTCCAGTCTTGGGGGGAACACAGCCAGAAAATCCCTCCCGCTGGGCATAATTGCCTCGAATAAGTAGTGGGCTCCAATTTGAATACATAAAAACAGTTGTTAAAAAGTTGACAGTATCTATTGCTCTGTTAGTCTGTGCCATGGGAAGAGCAGCTGGAAGTTTACCACACTGAGGATCTGAAAGCCCTCTGCAAAGTAGCCACTTTTTGCAAGAACATTTAAAACTCTCTCTCTCTGGCTGTGAAAGTCGATCAGCCAGCAGAAGGATCACAGCTGGAAAAAGAATTTAAATCTCTCCACTAAACCACAGAGCACCAGAACTATGAAGAACCAACTACTGAAATCAACTTGTATTGGCCCCAGTGCATCATCATCTAGTCCTCACAAGTCAAGGACTGTTCTGTATAACTTTAATTTAAATTTATTTACTATTGGACTCTATTCTTATTTCTAATCCATATGAATATTGATGCATATGTTTTACCATTTCTCCTTACCAGTTCAGTAGTTAATAAACTTACTCTGTATTGGCTCAAGAAAGTCTAGTTAAATTGGTTCTTTTTTAAACATAAGTATGGTCTGGAAAAGGCATCCAAGGGAAAGAGAACCTTCTTCGGTTAAATCTTTGTTGCCACCAGCAGGGTGAGTTGAATAAAGACACTGAATCAGTCACCCACCTTACCTGGGTTTGTAACAATCTGGGGGTATCCCAGCTGAATGGTGACAAACCGAGGGGTCCATCCGGATCAACAACTTTTGGGGAACCTCACCTGGGACTGGTTGTAACAATAACTAACAGCACAAGAGGAGCACCTTTATCACATGGACTTGAGGGGTTCAAGTTTGATATTTATTTATTAGTGTCACAAGTCGTTTTACATTAACAATGCAATGAATTTCCTGTGAAAATCCCTCAGTCGCCACACTCCGGCGCCTGTTTGGAAACACTGAGGAAGAGTTTAGCATGGCCAATGTACTTAACTAGCATGTCTTTCACACGGTGGGAGCAAACCAGAGCACTCGGGGGAAACCCACGCAGACATGGGAAGAATGTGCAGACTCTACACAGACAATGACCCAAGATAGGAATCAAACCTGGGTCCCTGGCTCTGTAAGCAGCAGTGCTAACCACTGTGCCACCGAGCCACCCTCATGAAGGAGGCCTTGCCATCATTTTCTCAAGGGCAATTTAGGAATGGTCAATTAATTGCAAAATAGGAGGGGATTTTCTGCTGGGAACATATACACAATAGGAACTGGGTTGCTAAGGCCCCAAATCATTTCAAACCACACTGCTACAATCCACAGATGGAGGAAACCCCCATATGGCCCATCCTACCATCCTGAACTAGGGTTAACGCTGTTGAATGGATGATTCTACTGCACTTCCCCAAGGGAACGGGTGGGATGATGTGTCAGTATTTGTCAAAGGCAGTATCGTCAGTATTTGAATCAATGGACAATAGGAGCATCAGCATCTTATTCACTGAAACAGTTTGAAGCTTAGACATTGTCTCATTCAAACCTAAATCATTGCTATCCTAGCAGCTAACTCACTGGGAACTAGATTCTTTTGTTCATCACGGTGTCTACTGCCACTCAAATAGAAATATTTTTATAAGGTAATCCCATGCTCCTCCCCAAAATCTGTTCTACATCGGCAGGAATCTGGTAAGAAAAGACCAAATCCAAGATGGCCAGATCAAATTTTCAAAAGCATCATCATACACAGGTCATGCTTATAACAAAAATTAAAAAGGAGTGGGATGAACTAATTACAAGCACATAAGCGAGTCAAAAACAAGGCTGTGAATATTCACTCTTGCTAAAATAACAATTGGCTCTTGCTTTTCTTCTTAAACTTTAACTGTAAGTCAAGTCTAACATTCAGTTAATATTTTCTGTGTCTGATCTGTTGGCAACTTCATGACAATGGTCAAATGGGATGTGGGCTGGGGCAGTGATTTTGGTTTGATTTATTACTGTCACTAGTGTTAGCATACAGTGAAAAGTATTGTTCCTTACGCACTATACAACAAAACACACTGTTTGTGAAGTACATAGGGGACAAGGAACGGAGAGGGTACAGAATAAACTGTTACATTGCAGATAGAGTGAAGAGAAATATCAGCTTAGTGTGATAGGATCATTCAATAGTTCAATAGCAGCAGGAAAGAAGCTGTTCTTGAGTTGTTGGTACGTGATCTCAGACTTTTACATCTTTTTCCTGATGGAAGAAGATGGAAGAGTATGCCTGGTATGTGTAGGATCCTGGATTATTCTGGCTGCTTTTCCCAGGCAGCAGGAAGTGTAGATGGAGTCAATGAACATGAGGCTGGTTTGCTGGCTTCTTTCGCGATTCTTTGTAGTTTCTTGCGGTCTTGGTCACAGCAGGAGCCATGCCAAGCTGTGATACATCTGGAAAGAATGTTTTCTATGATGCATCTGTAAAAATTGGTGAGAGTTGTAGCAGACATGCTGAATTTCCTTAGCCTCCTGAGGAGTACAGGCGTTGGTGAGCTTTCTCAACTATAGCTCGGCATGGACAAACCAGGATAGATTGCTGCTGATCTGGACATCTAGAAACTTGAAACTCTCGACCGTTCCTTGATTTCTTGGGGTCTGTCGATTTTAACATCCAGTCTGGCTGAAGATTTTGTCAAGTCCAAGTCCAGCCCTGATTTAGTGAAACAATTTCTGCAGCTTTGGTCAAAATGGGTAGCCATTCTGAAAACCCCAGAAGCTCGGTAACATTTGAGAAATATTTCAAATTAAAGCTCTCCAGCTTTACAAAAAATACATTGCCTTTTGTGGACTTGCACCACAACTAGAAATGTTCCTTGACTAAATCTCTTTCTGACTATATCTGATTGCATTTTGTTACTTACCTCATTCTGCTATTATCATTGTCACGATACTGTCGGACCCCATCAGCATTTTAAAATGCTGTTTCACTAAACGTAACAGAAAATCTAGTTGGCATGTTGTAGGTTTGTCACTAAAATCATTGACTGATTCTCACTGCAGGAAAGTACATGATGGTTATAACAACACACTGAAACCATCCAGAACTCAACAATGAATCCATTGAACAACAACCCAATTAAAGACTGTATCAATCCCTGACATTCTCTGCCTGATAATAGTGTAGTAAGATGTCTCACAGCACCAGGTTAAAGTCCAACAGGTTTATTTGTTAGCACATGTTTTCAGAGACTGTCCCTTCATCAGGCAAGTGGGAGTCATATTCACAAACAGAGCACATATAGGCATAAACTCAATTTACAAGATAATGGTTGGAATGCGATTCTTTACTGGTAATCAAGTCTTAAAACGCATAGACAATGTGAGTGGAGAGAAAGTGAAGCACAGGTTAAAGAGATGTGTATTGTCTCCAACTAGGAGACATCCTCATCCCCTGGGACATTCTTTCTTGCAGCGTATCAGGTAGACGACATTGGCCAAGTCACAAGAGTATGTACCGAGGCATGGTACATTGGAGAGACCATGCAGACGCTATGACAATGGATGAATGAACATCGCTGGACAATCACCAGGCAGGAGTGCTCCCTTCGGCAGTCAAAGGCATTCAGCATCTGATCTTTAGGTAAGCATTCTCGAAGTTGGCCTTCATGTCACACGACAACGCAGAATCGCTGAGCAGAAACTGATAGCCAAGTTCCGCATGCATGAGGCCGACCTCAACCGGGATCTTGAGTTCATGTCATACTATCTGTAACCTCACAACTCACCTGGGCTTGCAAAGTCCTGGCTGGAGACAATACACACTTTTTTGACCCATGCTTAACCCTCTCTCCACTCACATTGTCTATACCTTTAAGACTTGATTACGTGTAAAGACTTGCATTCCAATCATTATCTTGTAAATTGAGATTGTGTTTATATATATCCCTGTTTTGTGAACACAATTCCCACTTACCTGATGAAGGGACAGTGATCCGAAAGCTTATGCTATCAAATAAATCTGTTGGACTTTAACCTGGTGTTGTGAAACTTCTTACTGTGCTTAATATAGTCCAACGCCAGCATTTCCACATCGTAATAATAGTATAAAACACTTGCTCTTGGCTGGGGCAATAGCAACATGAGGCACAATGGGCCTATGCTACACATTCTCACTGAATGACACCAATAAACGAGGTAATTGACAAAATGTTACAGGCCTGTGAATAACAGGATTCCTATGTTGCAACATTATAGACTTTTTTTAATGTGTTATGTTTCCCTAAATTATAGCTGAGATCATTCAAAGAGGGACAGCCTCCTTTAGAACATGTCTGGTGTGGTAGAACAGCCTGACTCTCCAGCAAAGATACCAAACTGCTGAGGAATTACTTCGAAATTACGGAGCAACTTGGCCCATCTAGCCAGTGCTGATTTATACTCAGTACCAGCCTTCTCTTACTTCATCTCCTACATCTCAACATCTCAACTAAAATTTGCCAAGATCAGACGGTATTATAATATTACTGCACGCCTCCAACCACCCGCACACCCATAATCACTCACATAAGTCAACTAGTCAATAATGGCAGCTATGGTACCCACATCCTCCATGTGCCAGAAACCATTCAGTTCATCACGTGGCTTTTCTGGAGCATTCACACATCAGGGCTATACTGCATCTTGGGAGTGTAACAAAGTCTGTTGATAGCATGGTTGGAATGGAACAGGAGAAGAAAATATCCCAGTTATTTCTCTGATCAATCCAGGAAATTAGTTTTTAATTCCATAAGACTCCAGGACAATCCCGGGGATGACAACAATTTGCATTCATATAAGGTACGCTCAGCACAATAAAACAATCCAAGGGGCTTCACAAGAGCAAAGTGAATGAAGTTTTAACACCGAGTCTTGTTCGGAAACATTGGAGCAAAGTATTGAAGATGCTGAAAATCCAAAATGAAAATAAGAAATTCTGGAAAAACTCAGTAGGTCAGGCAGTCTCTGTGAAAGGGAAACAGAGATAATAGCTGGAATTTTCCGTTTCTCCTACAGCTTGTTTTTCGGTCCCGTCCCACCAAGGGCTATGGCGTTTTGTATGGCTTGCCCAACCAGTCTGCTAGGGAACCTGTCATGGTGAGGGTAACGGTGGTAGGAGAAAAGGGGAGGGGAATGGTGAGGGCCACCTTCAGCGAAATCAAAAGATCCCACTGGCAGGAACGGCTGGAAAATCCCACCTAATATTTCTGATTTTGTTTTTTTTGGTACAACGAACTGAAGAAATAACCAAATGCTACGTCAAAGAGCTGATTTTAATGGGACTTCAAGAGGGAGAAAGAGGGTGGAGAGGTTTAAAGAGGGAACTCCAGGGTTTCAGAGTCTACACAGCCAAAGGCACCACCCACTAATGATGAAATGATGGAAATTGTGGAAGAGGTCAGTTTATTAGAACAGTATGAAGAGGAAAATCAGCCTATCTAATATGAGCTGCTGCATTGAGTCAGATGAGTGAGAACCACAAACAGGGTCTGTATTTAAAATGTTCAGTCATCAGGTCAACACATTGAGCCTGGATTAAGCTCAATTGTTCCAAGTAGAGGAACCAATTGAACGATATCACCTCTTGGTGCATTACTGAAATTGGTAAATAACAGTAACTGTTCCAATATATTAGGGGGCAAAAGAAGACAGCTGAAATTACTGCAGCAAAGACACTCTCTCATGATCTTAATCCAGCTGCATTATAGGAATGCACAGTGACATGGACAATTTGTACTAGTATTAAAGGGCAAGTTACATTTCTTCACAATCTGAATCGTGCTCTGCATCCAGAGACCTCTGTGGAGAAGGGTTAGAGTTTCAGCAGCTGAAGTAGACCATAGATGGTGAGGAGATTAAAATCTGGGTTGCACAGAAGGCCAGAATTGGAGGAGGTTATGGTTTAGCAGCAGAATTTTGGATGAGCTCTTGTTTGACAGAGGGGAGGACAACATAGAGAACATTGGAATTGTTGGGGCCAGACAACTTCTATTAATGAAGCATTGACTGAATAATGTAGAACATTGCTCACAGCCCGTGTCTGTGTGGGAAAAGTGGCCGGGATTTTGCACTCCTATTCATAACAGGCGTGAATGGCAATGAAAATGAGAATCCCACGAGATGTCAAATCACATTTTATACCAACGTGCAGGTACGACGTGATAGCTCCTCCCTCTCCTTCCACCATAATGAAATTCCTGACATCCAACAAATTTGAATCTAATGATCAGGCCTCTCGGCCTGATAACCTCTCCTCTCGATGTGAATTATGAATGGTCTCCCACAGGATGTATCTGACAGACAAGCCCATCAGAGGAGCTCAGGTTACTGTATCACTCACAGAGAAGAAGGCCGTGTCCAGACACTGTGATCAATGAGACAGAGAAAGTTGTTGTTGGAGTTGAAAGTTTCAATGCCACGTTTCCTGTCTGCTGCAACACCCAGACTCCAGAGTAATCCCTGGGGGTGGGGTTAGACAATCTCCATTTGCCTTCTTGATGAACCTCACACACGGGCAGCAAAGAGAAACAGGCTGAGATCTGGAGGTGGGGCACGTGAATAGTGCCCATTATAGCTCCTGCCACCCCACTCACCTACCATCTGCTCCATTTCCTTGGAAGGAACTCTTCAAATGTTGACAAATAAAAACATAACAAAATTTATTGTAATTTATAAATCAAAGAAAAAGTGTAATAAAGATACTTCATTATTCCAAACTTGGGGCCTGGATCAATCCAAGTTCCCCACAATTCCCATTATTTATAGTGAGTTAGCTTACCTCATTCTATAATTGGTTCCATGGTTTACTGGGTCAGATGACTCTTACAGCTTGTTACCATTGGTTCACCGGTTACATTCTAACATTCCTCTCTGTACAAACAGAGTGCTCGGTGACAATCATGCTGGGATGGCATGTTGAGTTGGCAATCCTGACCAATATGTCAGTACAGTGGCGAGGGGGTGCAGAACTGTCAGAAATGTGGGCTCCACAATCAGATGTTAAACTGAGGCTCCACCTGGTGGTTAGGCTGCTCAAAGTCCCCGACATCATTTGAATAAAAACTGGGTGCAGTCCCAGGCAATATTCAACTTTAATCAAAACGGAACAGGTTAACTGGTTATTTATCCTGTTACTATCTGTGGACTTCCACTGGCAGCACACTCTGTCAGGGCAGGATAAAAATACATCAGTCAGTCTGAACTAGCATTTTCCAATTGCTCCTGCATTGTGAGAATAACTTTTGCTCTCCAGTACCTCATCAATATAACATTGGTTCAGTAAATACCTCTCAGTCAGAATAATGTGGGTCCAAATCCCTGTCCAGTCATTTGGGCACACAATCCAGTGTGAGTACTGAGGCAGTGCTGCAGTGTCAGAGGTGCTGATTTTCTGATGAGATACTGAATGGAGATCCCTACCTGTCCTCTCAAATGGATGCAAAATATTTCACAGCAATGTTCCCTCCAGTGCCATAGGCAAATATTTATCCTTGAACATAAACCACTCCAACAAAGATCAAATGCTAGGCATCATGGCAATCTAAGAAAATACTGTGGCCAGAGAAATGGGCTAATGGCCAGGATTTCAGGTGGAGGCAGTAGCCGTCTCCTAGCCACAGAGTTGGAGGCCAACTCCCTTCTGGTACTCCTGGGAGCCACGATAAAATTATGATTATTCAGGTAGTAAGATGCCTGCAGATGGGGCTTCAACCCCTCTAAGTCCAGATTTTCCATCTTTGACAGCTGCCTGCCAAATCTCAAGTTTTTGCTGGTATCGCCATTGGGAATGATCCAGGAGCAATGGGGCTGGAGAATCCCAGAGTGCAGGAAAGTGAGGTTGAGAATTATCAGAATCAATCAGGCTGGACCTGGCAAGGCCGGGCTTGAGATATTCTGGAGGTGGCCCCTACCTTTGGTGGTAGAGACCTTTGTAGGCCACAGAGTGCCTGATCACAAGGATCACCTCCCACAACCCACTGCCCCCCCTCAAAAAAATCATCCCTTCCAGCTCCAAAGAGCCCCAGTTGACAAATATGTCCTCAGGTGACAAATATGTCCACTTACGACCAGTAAATACCAGCAGCAGTGGAAAGAGGCCCTCAAGTGGCCAGTCATCAGCATAACAGTGAGTGGGCTACCCATCACCTCCCATGACCCTATTTAAAAACAATGCCAGCAGTGACAGCAGGTGATGGGTACGACACGCCAGCCCCACCTCAACTCCCCAACTTGCCATTCCATCTGATTTTGTGTTCTACTTTCACCTCCCAGCCCACATCCAGCAGAGAGATTACAATTTCAGCCAATGATGACCTTTTGTCACATCAGGGCCTGGCTGGCTTGCTGAGTATTTCCAGTGTTTTCTGTTTATATATCACTTTCATCCCTAACAGCACAGGGGTGTACCTACACCATGTGTACCGTAAAGGCTCAGGAAGGCATCTCACCATCACTTCCTCAAGGGCAATTAAATAAATGGCAGCCTAGCCAGCCCACAGCCCATAAAAGAAAAGACAACAGAGAATCAAGTCACTATCCTGTTGCTTTTTTGTGAAAGTTTTGCACTAATTGGCTCTCCCATTTTCCAGCATTAAAGCAGTGACTATGTTTCAAAGGTATTTCATTGGGGGTGAAACACTTTGAGGCATCAGTGGAAGCGTTCTAGAATTAGCAGTTCCTTCTTTTCTTTCTGTGTGTGTTAATTTATAAATGTATTTTAACAGAAGCTCAGGATGTGCCTGGGCACGACCTATTTTCACCTGACGCCTGCACATGGACACTTTGTCAGATTGTAATCAAGAACAGGAATCTTGACCAAACATCCCACTCCCTCACCCAACATCAATAACAGCTTCTCGCCCACTGACCCGGATCAGCTAACACACTGGAGGCCAGGGATCTGAACTGGACTCCTCTGATTCTTTACGGTGAGGTATGAGAGTCTGGTGGTTGTTACTGAACTAATATTCATAGAGTCAGAGAAGTTTACAGCATGGAAACATGTCCTTTGGCCCAACTTGTCCATGCTGTCTTTTTTAAAATCACTAAGCTAGGCCCCATTGCCTGCATTTGGCCCATATCCCTTTAGACCTATCCTACCCATATAACTGTCAAAATGCTTTTTAAAAGACAAAACTGTACCCGCCTCTAACAGTACCTCAGGCAGCTTGTTCCAGACACTTACCATCCTTTGTATAAAAAAATTGTCCCTCTGGACACTTTCATATCTTTCCCCTCTCACCTTAAATCTCTAATTTTAGACTCCCCTATCATTGGAAAAAGACATTGACTATCTAGCTGATCTATGCCCTTCATTATTTTATCTCTATAAGATCACTACTAAATCGCCTATGCTGCAGAGGAAAGAGTCCCAGTCTACCCAGCCTCTCCTTATAACTCAAACCACCAAGTCCCAGTAGTATCCTATAAATCTTTTCTGCACTCTTTCTGGTTTAATAACATCCTTTCTATATCTTTCCTGAAATAATGGCCAGGGTTTTAAGGCCCCACCACAGTGTGTGACTCCCGGTGGATGCAGTGGCATTATTAAATTGCTGTTTATTCTGGCAGGGTAGCAATATACAGTCAGGCGAGAGAGACAGTGAAAGTTTGGCCTCTTGAGTTCAAACCCCATCAGAGTATTTGAGCCCATGAACTCAGTTTTCAACAATTCCAATTTGAAACATACAATACGGCGGCACAGTGGTTAGCACTGCTGCCTCACAGTGCTAAGGACCTGGGTTTGATTCCCAGCTTGAGTCACTGGCTGTGTGGAGTTTGCATGTTTTCCCTGAGTCTGCTTGGGTTTCCTCCAGATGATTATTTCTTCCCACACTTTAAAGGTGTGCAGGTTAGGTAGATTGACCACGCTGAAATGCCCTTTAGCGTCAGGATATGAGCAGGATAAATACGTACGGTTACAGTGTAGGCCTGGGTGAGATTATTGTTGGTGCAGGCTCGATGGGCCAAATGGCTTCCTTCCGCACTGTATGGATTCTATGATTTTGTGCTAGCTTGGATGACTATGTCAGATTGTTGTAAAAAGTCACTGATTCATTAGTGTACCTTTAGGGAAGGAAATCTGGACCTCTGTATAACTGCGGTCTTTACACCACTGGGGTTGACTCTTAACCTCTCTGGGAATAGTTAGCGAGCCACACAGTAACACTAGACAATGAGAAATAAGTGCTGACCTTACCAGAGATCCTGAAATCCTAGAATGAGTGAGAATAAATATCACGTCAGATGATGGACTTACCCTTCCTTAGGGTTGGAATGTTGCACAAGCTATTATTGGATTAATCAGGTTCAAGTCAGCTAGCAATTGATAGCTTCCTGTTTTTCTGTAAGTACAGAAACTGCCTCTTCGCAGAAAATAACATCTTTATATGCTGTCAGTTTGAAGAGTGTGTTAATGTCTGGAGCATTGAGAAGGTCAGCAGCTCTCATCCAATCAACAAGAGTTGCTATTCGTACTGGCAACCCTGTAATTACTGCTTCGGTCAGACTAAGGTGCGGTCTCTACATGTTCCAATGGTGCCCGTCCCTCCCCACCGCCAACCTAAGCTATAACACAGAGGCATAAAAAAGTCAGAGGAGTCTTATTTATTAATAGTTACAACATAGGGATGTGGTACCATGGTAAACCACAATACATAAAAAAACTTGCTGAGCGTCTCGTTAGAAAACACTCACCTTCAAGCAATTGTCCTTGCGTCGGTTTCGGTCAGACATTATTCCTTCAAAACAAGAAGATTATCTATAACGTAGCTGAGACAGAGAGACTCCCACCAAAGTGAAATGTCTCTATACATGCTACCTCACCCATTTTCCAAGGAATGGGGTCAATGGTAAGGAAGAACATAAATGGGTATTGAACCCATCGTTGCTCTGCTCCTTTTTATTATTTGTTCATAGGATGTGGGACTCACTCTCCAGAGCAGCATTTAATGCCCCATTCCTGAGGGCAGTTAAAAGTCAACCATGTTGCTGTGGGTTTGGAGTCACATGTAGGCTAGACCATATAAGAACGATGATTTTCTTCCCTAAAGGACATTCATGAAGCAGACAACAAATTTAACAATTTTCAGTGGTTTCATGGTCATTAGTAGATCCGTATTAGCATTTTACTAATACTAGTAAATTAGTAAATTAGTATTTCCAGATTAATTTACTGAATTCAAATTGCAGCATCTGCCATAGTGGGATTTGAACCCAGGTCTCCAGAGAATTACCCCGACTCTTCTGAATTAGTGTCAAGTGATAACACGACTATGCTATTCCTAGCTTGGATAAGATTTAGATTGTGACTTTTAATTTGGACTATGTATTCTCTGAACTTGGAATCATGCAGCAAGTGTCTCACCTCCTGATCCCCAAAGCCTGTTCACCATCTACAAGTCGTAAGTCCGGAGTTTGATGCAATATTCTCCATAAGCATAATCCCAACAACACTCTGGAAGCTCAACACTATCCAGGACAAAACAGCCACTTGATTGGCACCTCATCTACCGCTTTCAACATTAATTCCCTCCATCACCAATATATAGTGGCAACAGCGTATACCATCTACAAGATGCACTACAGGAACTCACCAAAGCTCCTTCAACATTTCGTTCCAAAACTATGACTTCTACTATCTTGATGGACAAGAGCAGCAGACAAATGAGAATATCCAACAAATTGTGAAGTCCCCATTAAGTTACATACTATCCTGACCTGGAATTATATCACCATCCCTTCACTGTCACTGGGGTCAAGATACTAGAACTCCCTTTCTTTAATAGCACATAGACTGCAGAGGTTCAAGAAGGTGACTCAGCATCACCTTCTCAATTAGGGATGAGGAATAAATGCTGGCCTATAACCAGAGATGCCCTTATTCTATAAAAGAATGTTTAAAACACTTCTCTTTGAGTAAAGACACTGGGGATTGATTCCCACTGTTGACATAAAAAGTAGGTACAGAAGTAGACCATTTGGTCTTCTGAGCCTTCACCACCATTCAATATGATCATAGTTGATCATGCGTTTTCCAGTATTCCATTCCTGCTTTCTCTTCATACTCCTGCACACAATGCTGAAAGTTTAGCCTTACCAAAGCCCTGTATAAGTGCAGCATCCTTACTCCTATACTCAAATCCTCTTGTTTTGAAGGCCAGCATTAATTTTCCTCACCGCCTGCTGTACCTGCATGCCAACCTATTCCACCGTGACATCCAAGTCACGTTGCACTTCCCCTTTTCCTAAACTGCCACCTCTCAGAAAATAATCTTCCTTCTTGTTTTGGCCACCAAAGTGGATTACCTCACATTTAACCACATTATAAAGCATTTGCCGAGTACTTTACCCACTCAGTCAGCCTGTCCAAGTTATCCTGCAGCCTCTTAGTATCACATTTAACCACATTATAAAGCATTTGCCAAGTACTTTACCCACTCAGTCAGCCTGTCCAAGTTATCCTGCAGCCTCTTAGTATCCTCCTCACAGCACACACTGCCATCCATCTTGTGTCGTCTGCAAATTTGGAGATATTGCATTCAATTCCTTTGTCCAAATCAATAATGTATATTGTCAACAGCTGGGGTCCCAGCACTGAACCCTTTGGCACCTCATTAGTCATTGCCCGCCACTCTGAAAAGCACCCATTTATTCCCACTCTCTGTTTCTTGTCAACCACTTCTCTATCCACATCAATACATTACCCCCAATACCATAAGCTTTAATTTTGTTCACTAATCTTGTGTGGGGCCTTCTCAAAAACCTCTCGAAAATCTAGATACACAACATCCACTGGTTCACCTTTGTCCTGGTTGCATCGTCAAAAAAATTACAGAAGGTTTATCAAGCATTATTTCCCATTTAGTGAATCCATGCTGACTTGGAACGATCCTACCGCCTCTTCCCAAATGCTCAATCATTGCATCATTCCAGTATTTTCTGCAGCACCGATGTCAGGTTAACTGGTCTATAATAATTCCTACAAATGGCACTAATGGATTGCAAGCAGTAATTGATCACCTATTGTTTATTCCACCCAGACAGATTAAATAGCAGGCAGCTAACCCATTAATGACTAGTTTCTACCAACGAGAAGTGAAAATCCAGTTGGTCACCTGTAACCCTGGCCCGGAATGAATTACCTTCTGTTTAAAGTTTATTTATTAATGTCACAGATAGGCTTACATTAATACTGCAAATGAAGTTGCTGTGAAAATCCCCTAGACTCCACACTCAGTGCCTGTTCGGGGACACTGGCCAATGCACCTAACCAGCTCATCTTTCAGGCTGTTTGGCTTTCAGATTATGAATGCAAAAGAAATTCTTCCATAATCACAACAATAACTTGCATTTATATAGCCCCTTTAGTGAGATAAAATGTCCCAAGGTGCTTCACAACAGCGTCATTAAACAAAATTGGCATCAAGAAATATTTGGATATATAGGCACAGGGACCAAAGTTTTAGTCAAAGATTTTATCATTGTCTTAAAAGGGTAGAAAGAGGCAGCAATGTTTAGAGGGATGACTTGTAGAACTTAGGACAGAAGCAGATGAAAACATGACTTCGAATGGTGGGACAATTGAAATCAGGGATATGTAAGAGGTAATTGTTTGGAGTTACACTGGAGATCCTGAAAGGTTGTTGTTCAATTGCAGACTACTGGGGGAATTCCCAAGAACCCAGGACCAGACAAACCGGAGGACAAACAAGGCTTTATTGAACAAACTGTTCTCCTCACACTCCAGCCCTCAACTGCCTGTAAGGCCAGAATCTTGGGCAGGTCATGCCCTGGCCAGGGTCATCTAACCTTCCTCTTAAAAAGGGGCTATGCCCCGCATACATAACCATTTTGTAGGGTTAGAGGAGGCAACAGTGATAGGGAGAGGCAAGGGGTAATGTGTGTTTTTGATGTGCCGGATCCCATTCGATTTCATAAATTTTGTGAACTCTAGGCTGGTGAACACTGAACCATTATCGGAAACTAATACCTCTGGGACCCCATGTGTTGTGAATGGGGTTCAATGGTTGTTGTCATGTTTGCTGAGTTTAGTTTATAGGCATCTAATTATCACCAGAAATAAATAGGCCTGCAAAATTGACATGGAGTCGCGACCATGGTCTGCCTGGCGATTCCCATGGGTGCAGCAAGGCGGCCAGTAGTGCCTTCTGCCCCTGTTGGCACTTCTGGCACTATTCTACCAGTTTTGTTATGTCTGCGTCCAAACCTGGCCACTAGACGTAGCTCCAGGCCGGCATCTTCATTGTTGATACTCCAGGGTGTCTATGTTGTAGTTCAGCCAGTATGGCCTAATGGTCCTGCCTTGGGACAACGACCTGTGCTTCCCACGGAAGTATCCCAACTTTCACCATGATCTGCTCCAACATGGGTGGATGGACCCATCTTTCCTGCTGTCCTGTTAACATCAGGTGCCTTACTTTCACCAATACTGGGTCTTTCTGCGTCCACTGGTGTGTATTGCGTGCATGCATCAGGAGGGTTATCTATAAAATTTAACATCATCACAGTCTCCTCCATTCCGGGTACCAATGGTGGAATGTCTGGTAATGGTTGCCAGCTTAAGGCATTGGCATTTGCCACTACTCTCTGGTCGGTGCTCCAGTTGGTACTGACATGCCGCCAGCAATAATGCCCCAACGCTGGATCTGGGCTGATGCTATAGGCAGCACTGTTTTGTCTTCCTTCAGTAGGCCCAGAAAGGGTATATAGTCTGTTATGATCATAAATTTTTGCCCATATAAATACTGGTGAAATTTTTTGACTGCGAAGAATACCGCCAGTCCCTCCTTTTCAATCTGGGCATATCTTTGTTCTGTCATCTTTGTTCCTGGAGGCATACGCTATTGGCTGCTCTTGTGTATTCTGCTACCTGTCTGTCAGGACTGCGCAAACCCTATATGGAGATGCGTCATAGATGAGTACCAATTCCTTCTTGGGATTATAATGTACCAGTACATTTTTGGATGAGAGTTGCTGTTTAGGCCCCATTCCCAAGTTTGTCCCTTTGTAGCAACTGGTGGAGGGGATCCAGAATGGAGGCCCTGTTCTGTATGAATTTTCCATAGTATGTTACCAGTCCTAAAAACAACTGTAGCTCCTGGATGGTTTTGGGAGCCAGATCATCTTATATTGCTCGCATCCAATCCTCTAGAGGGTATAGGCCTGACTTATCCACTTTATATTCGAGGTCAGTTACTTGTGGTGCTAAAAAAATGCATTTCTCCCTTTTCAGATGCACTCCTGCTGCTGCAAATCTCCTGAGAACTTCCTCCGGGTTCTGCTCTTGTTTTACCTCTAATAAGGGTATCATCTGGGCAAATGGCAACCTATGATACCCCCTTTAGGATGGTCATTTGGAATATGGCACATGCTGACAAAACCCCAAAGGGCCATCTTTTACACTGGAATACAATACATTTATTGTGGCAAACTTTTGTGAATCCTCCTCCAGTTGTGGTTGCAGGAATGTGTGGCTCGTGTCCAGTTTTATGAATAGGAGTCCTCCTGCCAACTTTGTGTACAGATCCTCAATGCTGGAAATTGAATATTTGACTGGCTGAGTGTAACAATTTATCATCTGCTTGAAGTTGCTGCAAAGGTGCACTGAGCCATCCAGCTTTAAGATAAGAATCACAAAGACTGCCTATTCCACAAACTGGACCAGCTTTATTATTCCTTCATGCTGTAATCTTTTGATTTCCACATCAACCTTTTCACTTAATGCAAATGGTCCGGTCGAGCTTTGCAAAATTTTTGGGACAGCCTCCAGGTTGATGTGCAATTTCGCCTTGACTCCTTTAATTGTCTCTAGGCCTTTCTGAAAAGCCTCCAGATATTTGCTCAGGGCCTCACTCAGACCACCATTTTCCAGTTGGAAGATACTTGTCCAATTTAGCTGGATTTCTATTAGTCAATTTCACCCTTATAGGCTCGGTCCCAAACCTTCCACTACCATTAACGGGAGTCTAACTAGTTGATTCCTCTAAGCAACTGGCACATGGATTGTAGCCATCATTTCCAGTGCTTCCCCCGTATAGGTCCTCAGCCCTGGCAAAGTTTTGGTCGGGGTTAAGGATTGGACTCCAGTGCATACTTTGTTAGATATTGTCTCACCTGTGACCGATACAGCTGCACTTGTGTTGACCTCCATTAAAATCCATTCAGTCTCACTGACAATTTGATGGGTTCTGATTTTGTCATCACTACCCACAGTAGTTATTCCTCGTCAGATTCACGGGGAGCTTTCCAGATTGTGCATTCTTCTGTCTCTTGGCCTATGTGTTCTTTTCAGCCACGTTGGTTTCGGAGACTTGCTTTTCCTCTGTGCATCCTGACACTGACAACCATTGCAATGCTGTGTCTGGTGGGGCTCTACAGGATATACTGTCACTCTGGGCTTAACCTGACCTTGTCTAGGTGCAGTTCCATAGGTGGACTTGGGCTCCTTGTATCCAAATCCTTTTGGAGGGCTGCTATATATTGGCCTGCCCCGTAGTGATAATCCCCTAACCCAGTCTCCCTGGTGTTGGCCTCTATCTCCATCAGGATACATTGGAGTTTATGTGCTCCACTTGCCATTTTTTCTAATGACAAGGCCAGCTATAATACCTGTTTACAGTCCAGCTGGGCCTCCATCAAGTGTTTCTGTCCAATCATATCGTTAATTTTGCACACCAACCAATCATTTCATATCCTCCCAAATTCACAAGCCTCCACCAAACATCTTAGCCTTATTAGGAAACTGGTGATTGACTTCTTAATTTCTCTAAATGTGAAGTAAAAACAGTACCTCCGCAGAATTAGGGGTGGCTTAGGGTCATAATATTTTTGCACTAAGTTTGATGACGCTTGGAAGGACTTTGTGTCTGGTGCTTCTGGGAAAGTTAAACTGTGCATAATCGCAAAAGCTGCTGGTTCACACACAGTCAGCAGGATAACTCTTTGCTTCTCAGTTGATGTTATGTTGTCTGCCCTGAAGAAATACTTCATCCTTACCACATATTGGGCCCAGTGTTCCATTATGGGATCAAAAGAGTCTAATTTTCCAAACAGTGGCATGTTTTCTCAAAAATGGCTTACTCTCAATATGTGCGGTGGCTCAGCAAGTTGCTTCAGGTCGCTTCTTTTTCCACATTGCAGGTGTAATAACTCCATGGAGGTGAAAGTCCCATCACCAAGTTATTTTATTTACACCACACATCTGTACACAACCAGCTGTCCAGTTGCTCCCCGCTGAATGCAGGCTGGGAGTCTGACACACTGCTTTAACTAGAGAACATGAGGCTTCCTGATTTGACCATCAATTGAGACTCATCAGAGAGTTCATACTTTAGCAAGCCAACCTCATTAGCCTGGCTGAAGGGAGGAATTTGCAAAGGAGGATGAGACGGGGATCCAATATAGGTTGAATGGATGGTGGATGAGAATTAGGTACAGCAGAGCTTTGCGCGAACTCTAGTTTACGAAGATGTTAAGCTGGAAGCCAGCCACACCAGCACTGGAATAGGTGAGCCTTGGGCTAAAAGAATTTCTGAATAAGGGTTAACAAGAGCTGAAACAGGGAAACAGACTGGTCAATGTTATGGTGATGGAAGTGGGCAGTCTGGATGATAGAAATCCACAGGTCAGGCACTTAGCTCCAGGTCAAATAGAACGGCAAGATTACAAAGCGTCTGGTTCAGAAAATAGTCTTTTCCCTTCTCAATCCTGAGACCTGCTGCTCATGTTTTTGAATCATCTATTCACACCTCTGCAGAATTCTCACAAATTTAGATTTACATCTCTCCTTCTGTGCTCAGGTAGCAAAGAATTTTGAATTTCAATTTGCTTTGAAGCAGAAGTGTTGTAACTAATTAATTGAACAAACAAGCCAATTTGACTTTGTTTTTATCTAAGGCAGAATCTGATAGTTGGAGTTTGACAGCACATCAACAAGAACATGCCTGCCAACATTAGTTCTAAACAACAAACCTCCCCTATCCACTGACATCCCTATAATTACTGGTTCCATCAGACTGGGATGAGTATCAACATGTTACAAGGGAGCTTCTTTCTCATTCTGGGAGATCGAAGCTATAATTCAAACGTAAATAAGTCAAAGATGTTTACTCATTGATAGTGCCCACAGCTTATAGTTACAACAACAGAGAAAACAGGATCACTGTAAAGCACTCACACGGATTGAAATACTCACCCTGAACAAAAGGTTTATAAAGCCAGAAAGGGGAAACTGTTTCTCTGGATATCTTTGATTGATAGAGGTGCTTAAGCTGATTAAATAGGTAAATCAGAGAATCCTTACAGTGCAGAAGGAGCCCATTTGCTCCATCAAGTCTGCACTGCCCATACTCCCACCCAGGCCCTATCCCTGCTAATCTGCCTGACACCAGGGGCAATTTAGCATGACCAATCCACCTAACCTGCACATCATTAGATTGTGGGATGAAACTGGAGGAAACCCACATAGACACAGGGAGAACATGCAAACTCCACGCAGACAGTGACCCGAGGCCAGAATTGATTCCGGGTCCTGGTGCTGTGAGGCACCTGTGCTAACCACTGTGCCACTATGCCAGTAGATAGAGAGGAACTATTTTCTCTGATGGAGGGAGCCCAGAACAAGGGAGCAAAAATGAGAGTTAGACCATTCAAGGGTGATATCAGAAAGCACTTCTGCTCAAAAGGGATAGTGGAAATCTCTCATCCAAAAAAACTGTTGAAGCTGGAATTGAGCATTTCAATTAATAGATTAATAATCAAATAATTGATAAGTTAACCAGGCAAAATCAGTATTGACTGACATCTTAATCTGGGGTTGCATGATGCAAGAACAAGATGCACATTTTGTCTCGTCCTTGATAGAATCAGGAGCTAAAACTCAACCCTGTTAAATGCAGATTCAGGATCAACTAGACTCCCTAAGAGGGACACTTACTCAGCCAATAGGGTGAAGCCAGATCCAGACAAGGCAATGGCTATAAGACAGATGTCCATTCCTGTGGATAACTCCACTTCACAGAGCTTCCTTGGGATGACAAATGATGTTTCCAAGTTCATTCTTTGTTACTGTGAGGTCACTGGACTTCCACCAGGATGTGGAATAGTGCTAACAGGAACACCACACAGCCACAAACTCAAAAACAGGTATTCCTAGCACCACTGCTTTTACAATTCTTCAGGATACAGGATGACCTGTATGCACATCAGCGGAGGTTTCCCAGCAGGGACTTGGTGCAATCTGCAGAATGGCAGACCAACGGCATCAAGAGCCTTTTGTGACTCTGAGACTCAAAATCCAGAGATCGAAAAGGAACTCTTTGCACTGGTCTTCACCTGTTACAAATTTCATGATTTCATAAATGTTTGTCGCGTAAGTATTGAAACTGATCATGGGTCATGCATAACCATCCTAACAAAGCCTCTTCGCACTGTGTCTACATAGTCGCAGTACATGATGCGAAAGTTACAACACGACAAACTCAGTGTCTTCTAGAAGTATGGTAAGGAGCTGTATTTGGCTGATGTCTTCTCCAGATCATTCTTACATTACAGACCAGGAAGATCATGAGGAAGACAGGGACATTATGAAGATAGAGGTGCTGTGCTCACATTGAATTCCAGAACTCAAAGATGCCTGACAGATGGACATCATATACAGGCAACTTCACAACATCATTATGAGGCACTGGCCGGAGTTCCTAAGGGAGCTTCCCCTGGAGCTCTGTATATTCTTGGCCACCAGAGATGAACTTACTATACAGGATGGACTGACACTACATGGCCAGCGATTTAGCATTCCTACCTCTTTTCAAAGGTACTAAAACCAGCAACTTCACCAGGGGTACCCAGAGTTGGAAGTAAATCAGTTACAGGACAAAGGAGTCACTGTACTAACCCTCCATATACACAGACATAGGAAGGGAGGTCCCTAGTTGTGCATCATGCAATGCAGTCAAGTCGCATCAAGCCAAAGAACCTCTGCACCTACATGTGGTCCCAGACCTCCCATGATCAATCCCAGCAGTTGATATCTTCAAATGAAATAGTAAACAACATCTGATCTTAGTCAATTCATTTTCTGGGTGGTTTGAACCTGATTCACTGCCAAACATGACAAATAACACAGTCGTTATCAAACTCAAGATACTTTGCTGCACTCTGCATCCCTCAGAGACTTATGACAAACAATGCTCTCCAATTCATCTCTGCTGAGTTTAGAAATCTTGTGCACACATGGCAGCTCCCTATACCCACAGTCCAATGGTCCAACGGACAGTATGTTCAGTGAAGCATCTTCAAGAGAAATATGCCCAGGTTCACACACATTACAATGCTGCATTCTTCAGCCTGTGAAAGATGCCAATACAGGGTCTTCCCTCATCATCACAGAGAATGTTTTCCAGGCATACTAGGACCTTCCAACTTCCCAGACTCTTTTGTAGCCCAAACTCTAAACCAATGTGGATGATGTCCCCAGGCAATGCCATTTAAGAAGAAAAATGCACTAATGATTACAGTATCCCCAGACCTAAACCTCTCACACTCGGTCAAACAATTAGGATCCAGATCAAACACAACCATGACAAGTTGTCAACAGTACACAGTCTTGCCTCACAGCTGAACAGTTACATGGTAAACTCGGATGGTACAAAACAGTACCCCAGCCATCCAGCCTACAATGCAAGCCACCTATACCAATGGAAATGGCGGATCCACCAGAGGCCTAGGCAGCAACCCCTGCATCCATTTTGGGTACAGTGAACGAATGCCCTAGGTTATCCACATGGAGGACATCAGCCGAGAACAGATACAGCACAGCTAACTGGCACAATCACACACTCAGGATGTACAACCAAACCAACACAAGGTTCCTGGACTACGTCATGAAGTAGTTCACAACCAGCTTTCATCTTTCCTCCTTTAAACAATAAGACAGAGAGGATGGAATGTTGAGGAAATTCAATGGGCAATGCACCAATTCAACTTTAGTCAACACTGCACTACTGTTTCAAAGCACCAGTTTCAAATCCAGCCTCGAGTCACTAGCTGTGTGGAGTTTGCAGTTCTCCCTGTGTTAGTGTGAGTTTCCTCCGAGTGCTCTGGTTTCCTCCAAAAGATCTGCAAATTAGGTTCATTGGCCTTGCTAAATTACTCATTAGTGTCCTGGGATGCATAGGTTAGATCAGCAGGGTAAGTATGTCAGTTTACAGAGATAGAACCTGGGTGGGATTGTTGTCAGTGCAGGCTCAATGGGCTGAATGGCCTCCTTCTGCACTGTAGGGATTTTATGATTTCTATCTCCACACTCTGTTCCTTCATCACTGATAACCTGTTTTTCCTTCTGAGAAAGAAGGATTGCATTTATACAGCATCTTCCATGCCAAAACTCAAGCCAAGATCCCAAGGCTCTTTACACTCAGGGAAGTACTTCTTTCGTGCAGTCTCTGTGGTAATGTAGGAAAGAAGGCAGCCTTTTTGTGCACAGCAAGCTCCCACAAACAGCTGTGTGATACTTTATCTCCTTTATATGGTCTCCACCTCAATTATTAAGTCCAGTTGTGAATTACTCTGCCCCACTGTGCTCAGTGTAAATCAGTTTCTCCTGCTCTCTGTCCAAAATCTCCAACATTTAATCTCAGTTTATTCTGGGCCTGATTCCATTACTTCATATGAAATGGAAGTGAGACTAATGAATCTGTGATTGCCAGTTTCTGTTTTGTCATCTTTTGTTGCATTTGAGTTCAACGCTGTATTTCATTTCTAGTCTTTGGGAATCTCTCTGGAATCCAACAATCCCTCATAATCATAAAATTATCTAATGATAACAGCATCAAAAGTCACCTTTCAGCCCACTGAGCCTGTGCCAGCTTTCTAGTGGAAATATCCAATTATTTCCACTAATAATGATCCATGTCTCGCAAATCTCCCTTGTCCATGTCAGATTTCCCCAGGCTTCTGGCAATAAAGGCAGTGTGGTTTTATATAGACATGACTGCAGCCTTTGTTGCACATTGCAAACGTGTCCCAGCTTTAAATCATATGGAAGGTATGCAGAGGCAGAGAGTGGGAATAAAGGTAGGAAGGAGTGGGAACTGGAGGGTGAGGGCAGGAGAGTGGGAGGCTGTAGAATGAGGGTCAGGGTTATCCGAAGAGTCAGAATGAGGGTCAAGGAAACTGAGGGACTCAGTATGAGGGTCAGAGAGAATAAGAAATTTGGAATGGGGGCAACAAGAGAGGGACACTAGGAATAAGTCTTGAGGATTGAGAAAACTGGGAGTTGAATGTTGAGATGAGGGGGGCATGAGATTGAGGTGAGAGAGACTGGGAGTTGAGGATTGAGGTAAGGGAGACTGGGGGCTGAGGATTTTCAGGTCTTCTCATTCAACAGCAACACAAAGCTAAGAACCACAGGAGAGGCAGTGTTGATACAGTAATGCAATAACATTCACAGACACAACATGGCTAGACCTTTCAATCAGAGCTGACAGCTTAATTATGCATTCTAGACCTGGAGTGGGTCTTAAACCCACACCCATCCTGACTCAGAGGCCAGAGTATTACTATTGAGCTATGCTAGCATTTGCTTAGCAGGTCTCTCTCTCTATACATCCTGTGGCAGAACTGCAGTGATAATGAAATGTTCCCTTCTAATTAGCCTCCCATTACTGCAACAAGATGCGACATGAATATCCACCCCCACACATTACCCTCATGCACAGACCACAGAGAGTCATATCATTAGGTCAATCGTGTAGAAGCAAAGCAACTACCAAAGTACTGAGAAAGCGAAAAATTAACTGCAATTAATCTTCAAATATTATGAAATAAATCTCCATTTACCTCACAAAGGCACTCGACATACTGAATGTCATTCCTAGTTTAAAGTTGCTGATTATTCATTATTTCTTTTTGAGTTTCGATTTGTACTTGCGCAGTTCCTGAAACTCCTCTTCGCTGCCACGCAGCATTCAAAAACAACACAGTAGGACAGAAACAGTTCCCATTCTCATACCCAAACCCTCCATAGCCTTGCCCTCTCCCCTATCTCCGTAATCTATCCAACTGAGACCCCTGCATTCCTCCAATTCTGGCCTCTCGCACATCCCGTTTTCATCATTCCCTAAGTGGTCAGTGGCGGTGCCATCAATGACCTGGAGTCACAGATCTCTTTCCTTCTTTATGATGTTTCTTAAAAATTATATTTTCAGTCAAGTTTACTATTACTCACTCTAGTTTCTCCTCATATGAGCCAGTGTCAAGGTTTGTTTTTTTGTGAAAGGCCTTTGGATATTGTACTAAGCTAAAAGCCAAAGCTGTCGTGATTGTTGCCCTGTGCTCATTTTAGATCCACACCTGTAGATTGGTTAAGCTAGTTATAGAACTGAAGTATGGAAAGGTTAGAGCACAAAAGGAGGCCATTCAACCCAACATATGTCTGTCAGCACTTTACAGGAGCTACTCAGCTAATCCCAATTCCCCACATTCTTCCATATCCTATGTAATATTTTGGGCAAAATGTTGACCATCAAATGGGGAGTAACTAAAAGACTATTTTTTAGTAGGAATAACTATATACTTTATGCACATTCTATGGGTGGCATGGTGGCACAGCGATTGACACTGCTGCCTCACAGCACCAGGGACCCTGGTTTGGTTTCCTGCTTTGGGTACTGTTTGTGCGGAGTCTCCAGTTCTCCTCATGTCTGCGTGGGTTTCCTCCGGATGCTCTGGTTTCCTCCCACATTCTGAAAGACACACTGGTTAGATGCAATGACCTGAACAGGCACCAGAATGTGGTGACTAGGGGATTTTCACGGTAACCTCATTACAATGTTAGTGTTAGCCTACTTGTGACACTAATAAGTAAACTTAAAACTTAAATCTACAGAGTGAGAAAGATGTAACTGATAAACTATTTACAATGTAACACCATAAATGAATTATTTAGCATAGTGAATTATAAGTTCAGTCTGTCGGGCGATTTCCTCTCCCTCTGGGCGTGACACAGCACTACAGGAGATGCCTCAACAGCAGGGGTAGATTCAGTTCGACTTTCAGAAATTGGACTTCCAACCTGTAAAGGTGCAGCAGTGCTGATCGCTTCTTCAGTTCCCATTGGAACACGATTTGATCCTTCCTCAAACTGACTTGTTTCCATACTGCTTTCAACCACAACAACATCACCGGCAGGCATACTCAGAGTGGACTGCCCCACTGGTTCTCTATGTGACTTCGTCCTTCCTGAGTGAACTTGATGCTTCTTCAGTATTTTACCTTAAACTTTGATTTTATATGATACTAGGCCCATCTTGGCCACGAGAGCACCTAGGATCCAACTCTGACCAGTCCCAAAATATTCAGCATGTACTAGATCATTCATTTTGAATGTTTTGTCAGACTGAATTGAATTGTGATTTTTTTTTTGTACGCTCTGCTTTGCCTCCACTTTCCCTGCCAAATTTGGGAACATTAGGTCTAACCTGGTTTGAATACATTTATTCATGATCAACTTGCTCCAATAGGCATCAAACTATAGGAAATGAAAAAAACATACTAAGCTGGTCTGTAGGGATACTGGTGGTTGCTTTTTCATGACTGCTTTACATGCTTGCCTAGCCCTCTCCACCAATCCATTTAAGGAGTGTGATAAGATGTGATACATGTATGCTTAATGCCATTTGACAATGTGAAATACTGAGCTGTTGTCCAAACCTAAAACCTCCACAAAATGGGCGGTGAAGGTTTGCCTTAACTTTTCCACTATTGCTAAGTTAGTTGTGGACTTTATTTCACTTAGCCATTTTTGAGTGCACGTCCACGATAAGTAGGAAAATTGGTCCCAAGAGTGGGCCCACAAAATCAAGGAGGGATCTCACTCATGGCTGACCTGGCCATTCCCAGGGTGCATTGGGGCAGCTGCTGACAACCTTCTTCATGCCTGGCATTGATGGCACAGGTTAGCCATGCCTTCCATGTCTATGTCTAACCCATAGCTGAGGGCTGACATTTTCATCTTGGACATCCCCGTTTGCACTACCACTCTTGTTCCCCACAGAAAGATATCATCCTTGTAGGTCAATTCATCTTTCCTTGTTTGAGAAGGTTTTACTTGTTCAGATATGAAGAACCATATGCTTAACTCTGGACAATATTGGATCTTCTGAATCCAGTATGAGTTGAGACAATTCACGGCAAAGATAATTTTTTTGTGCCAGTGGTCGTGGGCGGGGGAGCTGTATTTTCCAGTAGTGAGAGATAGCTCAAGACATCTATATTTGATATATGTGTCCTCCGGTGTGTGTTAGAGATATATTGATAAGTGGTCAACAATAAACCTAATGCTGTATCCTTGCAGATGTAATTGAAGGAATGGCTTTATCTTCTCTAGATAAGCCTATCAGGACCTTATGATCAATAATTGCTGTGAAATGCTGTCCGTAAACATACTGGTGGAATTTTTTTACCTTGGAATTGATGACCAACCCCTCTTTCTTGATCTGTGAGAATACTTTCACTGCAACAGTCAGGGTATTTGAAGCATCGTCAATCAGTCGTTTTATGTGACAGAACAGCTCCAGTTCCATAAGGAGATGCACCACAAGTAAAAATGGTTTATTTTGAAGGAAAAAAAATGGGCTCACTTAATGTAAGTTGGAATTCCAGCTAACGTGGCGTACAGGTCCTCTATTTTAATTATGGGATACCTTTCCGATTTTGCCACCTGATTGACCATTGTTTTATAGCTCCCACAAATTCATACAGTCTTATCTGCCTCCCTACTATACCCTACAAATTCTTTCTCTTCAGATAATTGCCTAAATTTTGTTGAAAGCCACAATTGAATCTTTCTCCGTTACTAGAGTACCTGGCTGGGGCCAGTTGATCCCCTGCCTCTGGCAGATCTCCACGTGCCTGAGTCCTCGGACATTCCCACTTCCACTTGATGTGCATCTATGGGTGTGTTGTGCACACAATGAGAGGTCTGACAACATCAGTTTTAAATCCAACCGATTTATTTGATAGTAAAATCACAAGCTTTCGGTGTTGTCAAACTGGTGTTGTCAGACCTCTTACTGTGTTTTCCCCAGTCCAATGCCAGCATCTCTACATCATGTGTTATGCACACCCAGTAAATGACCCAGAAGCATCATCCTGACATGTTCCACTATGGCCACTGTATCTGTGTTGGTGGTTAGTCATGATGTAGAGATGCTGGCGTTGGACTGGGGTAAGTTCAGTAAGAGGTCTGACAACACCAATTTTAAATCCAACTGATTTATTTGATAGTAAACTTGCTAGGTGGTTAGTGCCTGTCATTCCTATGCCGAAACGTACTTTCCTCTGAGGTTTCCTCAGAGTTGTCATGTGGCATCTCAATGCAAACAGCAGGGTGGGGGTGGGAGGAGGAGGGGGTGTTGCGTGGTGGTCACTCTTGTCTATCCTCTCCTCTCTATCCTCAGCCTCTCCTCACAGCTCCAGTGCTCGGTCCTCAAAAAAGGTAAGGGTACGCAGATCGGGGATCCCACTTCTGGTCTTCTCCTGCTTCCAGCAATTATGGGCCATCTTCTCCTGAGGGAATAGAAGAGGGGATTGAAAGGCTAATGGACAGAAGAGCCAGGGATGTTGGGTGTGTCAGTGGTGGGGGCAATCGGATGGTGTATTTTGACACCCATTCTTTAACAGGCAGGGGTTGTGAGAAGGAATGCCAGAAGGGTTGAGGGAAAGTGCTGTCATCACCCACTCTGGCATGCCAACACGTGTTGGGGACAGTGCCAGGGCACTGAACATTTGGATCTCAGATGGGGTTTTCTTCCCACAGAATTCTTGATTTGCACTTTGGAGCCTGAAGCAGAAGGAACAGAGTAAAAGTTGCTCATCTTTATGAAACAGTTGCTCCCAACAATGCAGATCACAACAAGATAACTTGGATTAACTCCTTGGAGTGGTATATTTCTCAATTGAACGAAAAGCCCCCAGAAACGATGAAAGCTGACTTACAATGAAACACACAGTGTTGCAATGCAGGGACTGGGCCAATGGAGGAGCCCCGTACTGAAAGGCAGCAATGGGAGCACTAATCAGACCCTGGTAGTTCTAACTTTGCTCATTGGCTCAAGAAATTCAAATAAACCTATTAGCAGGCAATGCAGAACAACATCAGGCTCTGACTGGTGGAGTCACCTTTGAGTGGGAAAACATCAGCCAGAATTTTACCGGCACACCCGCCCTGATTCCGGGGGCAGGCAAGGATTGGAGAGCAGCATTCTCTGTTGGCCTCGGGCAGGATCATACGAACCTCAGGCGGATTTGCTGGTAAAATTCCACCCACTGTCCCAGATGTTGAGAGATGATGGTGACTTGAACAGTTTGGAATTATCTCCTGATTGTCTGGTCTAAGTTTCTGAACATGAGGGTGTGGGGGACATCCAGACCAGCAAAGGCAAGGTTGCCAACCAAGGGCTAGACCAAAAGCCAGGGGACAAAAGGCCAAAGCATAAATGCCCAATGCTTTCCCTACTTGTGGTCCCTTGTTTGAACCTTGCAGGCTCTAACTTTGACAAGAGTTGAAAATGCCAATTTGCCAGGAGTTGACTGGGACAAAAATGTCTTTATGGATCGGATAAGGAAGGGACTTCTTGGGTTAATAGAAGACTATTTCATGACTCATATTTGTAAAGGAGCCAACAAGAGTAGAAAACATTGTGGATTTGATTATGAGTAATTGAGATGATCACATTCCAAAGGCAGGTGAGGCATTAAGTTCCAGTGTTCATTCATGTGATCATATTTGACATGACAAGGATCTGGAGTGTTTACTAAAATGCAGAAAAAAGTAGCCAAATTTTAAAAGGACTGATCTTAAGCATTTGAAAATCCTTGTCAGAGTGGGGCAGGTAAAGTTTAAAGTTTATTCATTACTGTCACAGGTAGGCTTACATTAACACTGCAGTGAAGTTACTGTGAAAATTCCCTAGTCGCCACACTCTAATGCCTGTTCGGGTACACTGAGGGAGACTTTAGCATGGCCAATGCACCTAACCATCACATCTTTCAGACTGTGGGAGGAAACCGGAACACCCAGAGGAAATCCACGTAGACATTGGGGGAGAATGTGCAGACTCCATACAGACAGTGACCCAAGCCAGGAATCGAAGCTGGGTTGCTGGTGCTGTGAGGCAGCAGTGCTAACCATTGATGTGCAGGTTAGGTAGATTATCCATAGTAAATTGCCCCTTCGTGTCGGGGGGATTGGTACAGTAAATACGTGGGGTTACAGGAATAGGACTGAGTGGGATTGTTGGCAGTGATGACTTGATGGGCTGAATGGTCTCCTGCTGCACTGTAGGGATTCTATGATTGTAACAGGTCAGTAGGTTTGATATCCATTGTGTAAGGAAATCCTTACAAATGTTAAGATCATGAAACATCTGGGCAGAAATGAAAGCATAAAGATTACCATCATGGGTTCATGAACTTGACGTCTTGCCAATCTAACTTTATTTTGAGGATGTAACAGAGGGGTTTGATCAGGTTATTGCAGTAGATGGAGTAATTAGCATACAGTGAGGCCTCTGATACAAATTTCCCTGGAAAGGCTGATACTGAAGATAGGGAAGGTGGGAATCAGTAGAAATGATATACAATGGGTGTGTGATTGATTGACTGATAAAACCCAGAGGGTGATAGGACTGAGGTTATATTCATTCTGGGAAAACATGAGCAGTGAGATCCCACAGCGGTCTGTTTTGGCATCAAATTGAAACTGTGACAATGTCTGGCGGCAATTTGTGAAGTAAGCAGCATGTTGGGATATGATCACATTAAAAGATAAATAATGCACTGAAACAGTGTGGTACGATAATCTTCTCAATTTATAAATTATTTATGATACTGCACTTAGAATAATATTCATAGTTCCTGGAAATCCCTGTAAAATAGCATGCAATTAGAAGATTAAAATTATTATATTAAAAAGGTTGTAGAAGGCCAATGAAAAGGACCTTGGTCTTTTTTTATCTGATAGTTTCCATGTTCCTATGGCTAGCAACACACAGAACAACAAAAGCAGCTGGGAACAATTGACCTAATTCTGATCACAATTTTAAAGCAGCCAAGCATATTCATTTTCAGACATGTGCAACCTTACCAACACATTGGGCAATCACTCTACTGTGGGCAGTACGGTGGTACAGCGGTTTGCACTGCTGCCTCACAGCGCCAGGGACCTGGGTTCAATTCCATCCTCAGTTGACTGTCTATGTGGAATCTGCACATTCTCCCTGTGTCTGCATGGGTTTCCTCCAGGCACTCCGATTTCCTCCCACAGCCCAAGATGTGCAGATTGGGTGGATTGGCCATGCTATGTTGCCTTTTAGTGTCCCAAAATGTGTAGGTTTGGAGTTTTAGCCATTGTAAATGTATAGGATAATGGGGATAGGGTGGAGGAAAGGGCTTGGGTGAACGGTCTTTCAGAGAATCGATTTCAGAGAATGGGCCATCCGGTCTCTTTCTTTACTGTCAGGATTCTATGCTTTTCAATGTGACCTGCTCTGAATTTGGGAGAATTTTCAAGGCATGAAGATACGAACAGCAATTTCAATCAAGGTGCTTCAACGTATGATAAGCCTTCATCCGAATTCAAAATCTTTTCAATTCAACTCAGAAAAACACATATCTTTGTCCAATGTTTCCTGTGCTGACTTGAAATGTTTCTGTCAGCATTTTAAAAATTGCCTATCTCTTTCTCTGAAATGTGATTGTGTGCGCCATCTGTCCCCTCCAGCTCAGGCCGACCTTATCATTCAGTGAGGTTAACACAGGACTATCCTCCCACCAGCTGTCACATCAAAGGGAGAAATTTCATTCTCAGAAAGAAAATTCCAATGAGAGGATGATGCATGGCATCTTGCACTCATCACTGAGTAACATGGGGTTGGTGAGCGAACTATCAGACTTCCCACCTGTTCTGGGCAGTCCCACAAGATCTTGCCTTGTTACGCCCAAGATACGGAGTTTCTGCTACCAGTCCATTTCAGCCTGTTTTTCCTCTGTGAACGCTGCAGACAAGAAGAGGCTGGGATGAAAGGAGCTCTTTGGCAGCCATTGACTGAAGCTGCACCAGCCAATAAGGGCTGTACCCGAAACAGGCCCGAGGCTTCATTAGAAATGTCAAGATGTGAGCAATGGTCCTGCCAGGCTAATAATCCACAATCCGTGAATTCACGTCCCATTAACACACCTTAGGAACTTCTATTTGGTTTGAGAAACATCAGGAAAATAAAAGCTGGTATTAATAAAAAGAAATATTTTGCTTGCACAGTAGCACAGTGGTTAGCATTGCTTCTTCACAGCTCCAGGGACCTAGGTTTGATTCCTGGCTCAGGTCACTGTCTGTGTTTGCACATTCTCCTTGTGTCTGTGTGTGTTTCCTCCAGGTGCTCCAGTTTCCTCCCATAATCCAAAGATGTGCATTTAGGTTGATTGGCCATGATAAAAATTGCCTCTTAGTGTCCTGAGATGCTTAGGTTAGAGGGATTAGTGGGTAAAATATGTAGGGATATGGGGGTAAGGCCTGGGTGGGATTGTAGTCAGTGCAGACTCAATGGGCCGAAGAGCCTCTATCTGCACTGTAGGATTCTATGATTTTATGAAAAGAATGTCATGAGTTTCAAAAGTATCTTTCCAGCTCCAGCCCTGAATTTTATACTGCCCACCAGCAGCCTTTTTAGGCAGGAGAATAAAGTTTGAGGGAAGGGATTCTCTCCAGGTTACTGCCTACCCTAACCTCACAGCAGATTTTCTCTGCAGTGGGCAAGGCCTTGGACGGGAAGCCTGCCTTTTCTTCAAATGAAGGCCTGTGGTGGCCATTTCACGTTCATTTTTTATTTCCCTCCTCAAGCCCATTTTGCCTTTGAGATCCATCTCCTGTTTGCTTCACCCCTATTCACACCAAAACCTTGACTTCCTGTAATGATTTTAATCAGGCAATTGAAGTTGGTCTGCTTCAATATAAACTCACCGATTAAGGGCCAAATTGATGGTTCAATCCAGGAGTTCCATACTCTGTCTTTAAACAGGTTGTCAGTCCCTTTGGTACTCCGATGCAGACTACATACTGGGAGCACTCTGTATAGTGTTGTTGGATCATGTAAATAAAGGAATTTTGGTGAAGGAACTTACACCTCCGAGGAATTATTACATCTCCCAACTTCCCTTCCTGACTGCCACATTAGCTGATATTGTTAACAGTTCCTTCTCCTCACATACTGTCCCCTTCTCAGTCACGTTTGCTGTTATCACCCCATCTTTTCCTCTAAAACAAATATCCTATTTCCAACTGCCCCTTTCACTACAAAATCTTAGAATGTATTGCCATCTTTGCCAGACTCCCCCTGTTTGAAAGCTTTCAGTCAGGTTTCTGTCCCCATCACAGTCTTGAAATGGTCTTTATCAAAGTTACAAATGATATCACGTGTGACTGTGATCATGGCAACCAACCCGCTCCATCCTGCATGACCTGTCTCCAGCCATTGCCCCAGTTGCTCAGACTATCCCCCTTCCACTGCTGTCCAGCTGGGATTGACATTGACCACCCTTCCACAACTGCTTCACCAGAGGGAGGCCTTTAATTTTCAGGGAAAAAGTACTTAAAAGAAGATGATGCACAGTGACGTATACTCAGCTTCTAATAAGCTGATAGGAACACTTTGAGTCAGCACAGGAAACATTCTAAGATATGGTATATTTTTTATGGGTTGAATTGAAATGAATTACCTCACCTCGCTCCATTGTTATCTGTCCAGTTGCAGCCAGAGAATCATCAGCAATGAGTTCTGTCCCCAGTCCTGTACAATTAACTCTGATGTCCAACAAGGATCTCTCCTTTAGCCCTGTGGTCACATGGCCCCTTTAATGTTTCAGCCTTTGCAAATCGCGTCTTCAGGCCAGACCCTATAGAGCGACCATGCAGGAATCTGGCCATTCGGGAACAAGGGCTTGCATCTTGGGATGAGGAGGACATTCAGTTAAAGCCAGGGAGGAGAAGAAAGTACATTTCTTAGAATCATAGAATCCTTACAGTGTAGAAAGAGGCCATTCGGCCCATTGAGCTTGCACTGACAACAATCCCACCCAGGCCCTTTCCCATCACTCCATATGTTTAACCTACTAATCTCCCTGATACTGAGAGTCAATTTAGCATGGCCAATCCACCTAACCAGCACATCTTTGAACAGTGAGAGGAAACTGGAGCACCCGGGGGGAAACCCATGCAGACAGTGACCTGAGGTGGGAATTGAACCCGGGTCCCTGGCACAGTGAGGCAGCAGTGCTAACCACTGTGCCACCATGCCACCCATATTTGTATGTGTGTTTAAGTTAGGGCTTTACCTTGTGTATTTTTTTTATTAGTTTAATAAACACTGTTGTTAGACTCATCTTGAGTCACCTCCAGTTATTACAAGTCCTCTCCTATTCCTCATCTACATTCTGCCGTCAGTGATAACATCAAAAGAAAATATCAGATTCTACATGTCTGCTGCTGGCATCCACCAGCTCAATCAATCTCTCCACTTTGCTTCATTTGTCACTATCCTCATCCAATGATCAGGATTTCCAAGAACTGAATATCAGGAAGAAAATAACCGCTGGCCGGGAATTTCTGCTGACATTAGGCTGCAGACGAAAGTGGCTACGCTGGCAAAAAATCTAGTGAGCTGTGTCTTCAGCTGCCTCAGCCCTAAAGTCAGGAATTTTTTAAAAAACTAGGGGCCCTGAAAACCTTTGGATCAAGACCTTTGGGTAACTCTGTCTTCACTTGAGGTTGTGTAGTGTATTTATCAAAGAAGTTGCAAAGCAATTTTACAGCCAGAGACCAAAGACCAGAGACCATAACCACGGCACTGGAAAGGAATGAATTTTGTTCCAACCTGGTCTGTGCTTTCCGTGAAAATTCCCAACACACATTTTTCACACACTGGTTTCAGTTACTGTTTTTTTTATGGGTTGAATTGAAATGAATGACCTCACCTCATCCCATTGTTACCTGTCCTGTTGTAGCCAGAGAATCACCTGCCCTGGATTCTGTTCCCATTGCTGCACTATTACCTCTGACATCTACCAAGGATCTTTCCTTAGGTGTCTTTAAGATTTGAGCCTTTGCCAACCATGTGATCAGGTCCAATCCTATGGAGCGGCCCCGCGGAAAATTATACTTATTGGACGACCATTGTCAAATTAGGAAAAGTGGAGATCCTCAGGTCTCTGTATTTCAGTTTTAGTTCAAGTTTGAAAGTAAGAAAAGAAGATGGATAACAAACTTCAAAACTCAAAAGATCAAGTTTAAGTGTGACAGGTCACTGCTAGTCAAACGCCCACTTTAAACTGTTCTCCAGATAGCATTACTGCCGAGGCTCGCGATTTAATGCGTACATGCACATACTTCTCCTCCATACAGAAAAAAACTCCCTCTTTTTTAAACAGTCCATGCAATGCTCTTGGCATTTTTACAATTGTTTTATAATTTTTAGAAACACCAACTTCATAACACTTTCTAGTTTAACTTTCTTTAAACTAGAAAGGTTAGGGGGAGGGAATAGTGATGTGGAAACTGGGAGCAAGGAAGCTAGCTCCCAGGTAGGGAAGGACTCTAGGCAGGATGAGAGGCAGGTTAGACGAGTGGGGGAGAAGGGAAATGTCCAGTCTGAGGGACTGAGCTGCGTCTATTTTAATGCCAGGAGTGTAGTAAATAAGGTGGATGAACTTAGGGCGTGGATTGCTGCTTGAGATTGTGATGTGGTGGCCATTACAGAGACTTGGATGTCTCAGGGACAGGACTGGGTACTACAGGTCCCGGGATTCAGATCCTTCAGGAAGGACAGGGAGGGAGGCAAAAGAGGGGGTGGAGTGGCACTGTTGATCAGGGACAGTGTCATGGCTGCAGAGAAGGTGGATACCGAGGAGGGAATGTCTACGGAGTCGCGGTGGGTGGAAGTTAGGAATAGCAAAGGGTCGGTGACGTTGCTGGGTGTATTCTATAGGCCGCCCAATAGTGACAGGGAAGTTGGGGTGCAGATAGGGAAACAGATACTGGAGAGATGTAGAAATAACAGAGTTGTCGTGATGGGAGACTTCAATTTCCCAAACATCGACTGGAATATCCCAAGGGTAAGGGGTTTGGATGGGGAGGAGTTTGTTAGGTGTGTTCAGGAGGGTTTCCTGACAAAGCACGTGGACAAGCCTACGAGAGGAGAGGCTGTACTGGACCTGGTACTAGCTAATGAACCAGGACAGGTGATGGATCTCTCAGTAGGAGAGCATCTTGGAGATGGAGATCATAATTCTATCTCCTTCACCCTTGCATTGGAAAAGGATAGGATCAGGCAGGCTAGGAAGGTGTTTGTCTGGAATAAGGGGAAATATGAAGACATCAGGCAGATGTTGGAGCGAATAAACTGGAAGGAGGTGTCCTTGGGGAAAAGCACAGAAGGAAGGTGGCAGATATTCAAGGAATGCTTGTCTGGAGCTTTGCACGACAACGTTCCGGTGAGACAAGGAGGTTTTGGTAGGTCGAGGGAACTGTGGTGCACGAAGGCTGTGGTGAACCTAGTCAGGAAGAAAAGAAAGTTGTATAAAAAGTTCAAAGAGCTAGAGATGTTGGGGATCTAGAGAAGTATTAGGCTTATAGAAGAGAGCTTAAAAAGGAAATTAGGAGAGCCAGAAGGGGTCATGAGAAGGCCTTGGCTGGTAGGATTAAGGAGAATCCCAAGGCCTTCTACAAATTTGTGAAAAGTAAAAGGATGAGAAGAGAAGGGATAGGACCTATAAAAGGTGAAGGGGGAAAAGTCTGTATGGAACCGGAAGAAATGGCAGAGGTGCTTAATGAGTACTTTGCCTCAGTATTCATGGTGGAAAGTGATCTGGGAGGATGCACTACAAGTTTGCGGCAGACTGAAAAGATTGAGTATGTAGCTATTAAGGAAGCGGATGTGTTAGAACTTTTAAATGCTATCAAGATAGACAAGTCTCCGGGACCAGATGGGATGTACCCCAGGTTATTGTGGAAGGTGAGGGATGTCATTGCAGAGCCCCTGGCGATGATCTTTGCGTCATCGATGGAGACGGGAGAGGTTCCAGAGGATTGGAGGATTGTGGATGTGGTCCCTATTTTCAAGAAAGGGAACAGGGATAGTCCTGGAAATTACCGACCGATGAGTCTGACCTCAGTGGTTGGTAAGCTGATGGAGAGGTTTCTGAGGGACAAGATTTACGAGCATTTGGAGAAGTTTAGGTTGATTAGAAATAGTCAGCATGGTTTTGTAAAAGGCAGGTCTTGCCTTACGAGCTTAATTGAGTTCTTCGAAAATGTGACTGAACACATTGACGAAGGAAGAGCAGTGGACGTGGTGTACATGGACTTCAGCAAGGCATTTGACAAGGTCCCACTTGCAAGACTTCTTGAGAAGGTGAGAGGCCATGGGATCCAAGGGGCTTTGGCCTTGTGGATCCAGAACTGGCTTG
Source organism: Sphyrna mokarran (assembly GCA_024679065.1). Taxonomy (NCBI): domain Eukaryota; kingdom Metazoa; phylum Chordata; class Chondrichthyes; order Carcharhiniformes; family Carcharhinidae; genus Sphyrna; species Sphyrna mokarran. The sequence goes on along the minus strand of JAGIQG010000024.1, from coordinate 15,703,660 downwards.
CCTGCAGAAGGCAGAGGGTGGTTGTGGATGGCTCTTTTTCTGCATGGAGATTGGTCACCAGTGGAGTGCCCAAGGGATCTGTTCTAGGACCCTTGCTGTTTGTCATTTTCATAAATGACCTGGATGAGGAAGTGGGGGGATGGGTGAGTAAGTTCGCCGATGACACGAAGGTCGGTGGTGTTGTGGATGGTCTGGAGGGATGTCAGAAGTTGCAGCAGGACATTGACAGGATGCAAGACTGGGCGGAGAAGTGGCAGATGGACTTCAATGCGGATAAATGTGTTGTGGTCCATTTTGGCAGATCCAACAGGATGAATGAGTACACTATCAAAGGTAGGAGTCTTAGCTGTGTGGAAGAGCAGAGGGATCTTGGAGTCCGGGTCCATAAGACTCTCAAATTGGCCTCCCAGGTGGAGGATGTGGTTAAGAAAGCTTACGGTGTACTGCCCTTCATTCATCGAGGGATTGAGTTCAGGAGTCAGGAGGTAATGCTGCAGCTTTATAGGACCCTTGTCAGACCACACTTGGAGTACTGTGTGCAGTTCTGGTTGCCTCACTATAGGAAGGACGTGGAAGCTATTGAAAGGGTGCAGAGGAGATTTACAAGGATGTTGCCTGGAGTGGGAGGCATGCCTTATGAAGACAGGTTGAGGGAGCTGGGACTGTTCTCCCTGGAGAGACGAAGGTTGAGAGGCGACCTGATAGATGTTTACAAGATGTTGAGAGGAATAGATAGGGTGGACTCTCAGAGACTATTTCCCAGGGCTGAAATGGTCGCGACGAGAGGGCACAGATTTAAGGTGCAGGGAAGCAAGTACAGAGGGGATGCTAGTGGAAAGTTTTTCACTCAGAGGGTGGTGAGTGAATGGAATTGGCTGCCGTCGGTGGTGGTCAAGGCAAACTCGCTGGGGTCTTTTAAAAGACTTCTGGATGAGTATATGGGATCCAATGGGATTGGGGGTTATAGATAGGTCTATGGCTGGGTAGGTTTTGATGTGTTCGGCACAACTTGTGGGCCGAAGGGCCTGTTTGTGCTATGGTGTTCTATGTTCTATGTAACACTTAATGTGACATCTTTTATAATCTCAGGACATTCTAGTATACTTTAACAGACAATGAAATACATGTTGAATTGTACCCAGTGTTGCAATGTAGCATTCTGTAGTATTTTTCTCCATATATTAATGCATATGATTGTTGGTTATTTAAATTAGGTGTTATATTTATGCAGAATTGACCCTTTACTTAACCTAAGAAGCATGTTAAACCCTTCTGACTGACCGTCACTGATTAGAACTTTTGTCCTAAAGTAGGAGTTCCTGTTATTCAAATCAAAATTTTGGAATCGATGAATAGATTTGGGAACAGCAATCAGTTTCTATTCATTGAAGAATTTTCTATAAATGATTCCCAGAAAACATTTACATTTAAATGATGTCTTTCTCAACGTTTGGATGTCCTAAACCACAACCAATGAAGATCAGTCACTGTTGTAACGTAAGGAACATAACAATTCTCACCAACAGCAAGAAATTATATCAAATAATCGGTAGCTGTGATTTTGGTTCAAATTGCAGGACTGTCCTGTGCTGGATTCACTGGCCTCAGCCAGAGTTATTATTTAGAAGCTATTGATATAGATGAGGAAGGCCATTCAGCCCATCTGCATCCAATATTTACTCCAGCTTGAATGTCTCTAGAGATTTTGCCTCTGTGAGGCTAACCCAAGTATATATCATTCTTCACTTGAAATTCTTCCTAATATTTTTTCTTTCAATCAATGCCATCCATCTTGTAGCCTGGCATATCTAGAAGGATTGCCCTTGATTAATTTCAACTAGGTCCCTGAATTTCTGTGGCCATTCTGCTGCTGTGACCTCGTTGAAAGTGAAACAGAGAACCCACTGATCTGGGTAAACAGGATTTCTGCAGCATTGCGTTACACTTACGCATCTGTGATGCTCAGACAGCTGAATCTCTTGCTAATATTCACTTTTGGATATCACATGTGAAGAATGATCAGTGTCAGCAGTCCCTATCCTGCAAAGAATTAAAAACTTCTGTCAAAGAGGACTGAGAAAGTGTACATTGTTCCAATCCTTGATTGTAATTAATGGTTAACTGATTCATATAAAATAGAATAAAAGAAATTAAAACAGCAAGAAGGCATTGGTATGCTTGCCTTCTTCAGCTGGGGCATTGAGTTTAAAAATTGGCAAGTCATGTTGCAGCTTTATGGAACCTTAGTTAGGCCACACTTCGAATATAGTGTTCAATTCTGGTCGCCACACAACCAGAAGGATGCAGAGGCTTTGGAGAGGGTACAGAAAAGATTTAGCTGAATGGAGCCTGGAATGGAGGGCATTAGCTATAAGGAGAGGAGATCAATTTGGTTTGTTCTCATTGGAACAACGGAGGTTGAGGGGTGACCTGATACAAGTCTACAAGATTATGAGAGGCATGGATAGAATGCACAGTCAGAAGCTTTTTTCCAGGGTGGAAGAGTCAACTACCAGTGGGCATAGGTTTAAGGTGAGAGGGGCAAGGTTTAAAGGAGATGTATGGGGCAAGGGTGGTGGGTGCCTGGAACTCACTGCCGGGGGAGGTAATGGAAGCAGATACAATAGTGAGCTTTAAGGGGCATCTGGACAAATACATGAATAGGATGGGAATAGAAGGATACAGTCCCTGGAAATGTAGGGGTTTTAGTTCACTTGGGCAGTATGATCAGTGCAGGGTTGGAGGACCAAAGGACCTGTTCCTATATTGTAATTTTCTTTGTTCTAAAACCTGGAAATGGACAATTCAGCCCATCAGGTCTAGATTGGAAATGTATCATCCATATGAGTGCTCCATTTGCCCACCATGATCCCATTTTTCTTCCTCAACCTGTCTAACATAACAAGTTGCATGTATGTAATACCTTTAATAACATAAATTACAACTTGGAAATGGGCTATTCAGCCCATCAGGTTTACGTTGGTACGTCCCTCCATAGTGTCCAATTTGCTCACCTTGATCTCATTTTCCTTCTGCAGCCTATCTAACAGAATAAGTTGCATTTATACAGTACCTTTAATTGGGTAAAACTAAATTACGGGTGACATTTTTCCATCCCTTCTGCCACGGGAATCCCTAGCAAGTAGCAGGCAGAACAGAAAATTCGGCAGACCATGCAAAGATCCATTGACCTGGGATGGGATATTCCAGCCTTGGGGCAAGCATGGCTGGAAAATCCTGCCCTAGGTGTCAATCTACATTGACTAAAGGGGGTCTGTCAGCCTGTAGAGATACATTAGGCCTTGTAGTTGATCCACCAGCCCATGGAGGTTTTCCTTAGAGATAATTCAACTGCCTCCAAAGAAGAACTACCGCTGCTTTGAGGAAATGCTCCCATTTAATTCTTTGGTCCAGAAGACTCCCGCCCATCACATTGGAAGTCAATAACAACTAGCAATCGTCAAACTGTTGTTTAACGCTGTCTCTGCTGAGGCTAATATTCATATTTTGAAGGGTAATTGATTTTTCTTCTAAATGGCGCAGTGATACACAAAATGTTCGGGAACGTTTGATAATGCTGCCCCTTTCTCAGAGGCAGGGGAGAAGATTCCAGTAAAAAATAAACCAGAGCCAAGGGGGAGAGTCAGTCAGCAATGAGGCACATAATTAGAGCTGATATCCTCTTTCAACATTCACTACATCAAACACAGGAAATGTTTATCATCAGATCCCTTTAGCCGCAGATGGCAGCAGCATTGTCAAGTCTGCCTGGAAGGCGGAGGCGACGAGTGAGGATAAGTGAGGCATTTGTGCTTTGGAGAAACGTTGACACGGAACCTGCCACTGCAAAATTAAGTGGCAAAGCATTGTTCATCCATGTGCTTCTTAATGCATGTCTTTGATATGGTTTTAAGTCAATAAGCTCACAAGGACTTTTCAGATGAACTGTTTCCACAGCGGCTCAGTCTGAATCACACTAAAGAATCGTAAAATCACTAGAAGGAGGCCATTCAGCCCATCGAGTCTGCACCAACTACAATTCCACCCAGGTCCTATCCCCATAATCCCACACATTAACCCTAGTTGGTCCCCCTGACACTAAGAGGCAATTTAGCATAGCTAATCCACCTAACCCGCACATCTTTGGATTGTGGGAGAAAATCAGAGCACCCAGAGAAAACTCACAGGGAGAATGTGCAAACTCCATGCAGACGTGACCGGCGCCAGGAATCAAACCCGGATCCCAGGCATTGTGAGGCAGCATTGCTAACTACTATGCCACTGTGCTGCCCAACTCAATTCGAAGATCGTGGCCCAAGCCCCATTCCAGAGATCTGAATATATAAATCCAGGCTGATTTTCCCAGTGCAGTATGAAGAGGGTCTTCAATTATTTTAGATGAGATGCAGGATTGATATTTCTTATCCGTCTTCCGACTGCCCCTGAGAAGGTGATGATGGATTTTCTCCTTTCACTGCTGCAGCCCATGTGGTAATTGTGGTCTTTGAGAAATATGATGCCTAATTGATTTTAGAAGCTCCAGTATATCTGACTCAAATAACCTCTACACGTGGTAAGATCTAGTCCTTTGACTAATTCTGAAGTTCTCAATATCTCTCCCAGTTTACACTTTCCAAAGTGAAATGCCGCAGCCCTCTCAGACTGACCTTAAATTAAATATCCACATGACCTTTCTCTAAACTGTTATTTCTCCATTTATTTCCAGTTGTGCAGTATATTCAGGTCACGCCTTGGCAAACATGTTGGTGTCTTATGTACAAGAAATACATGACCACTAGGAGCAGTGAATGACAGAGTTTGAATTAGGTTCTAACAGCACCATATCACCTAGCTTGACACACTCTGGCTTTCCTGACCTATACAGGGATACAGATGGAACCAAGAAATAGAGGGGTAAATTTTCCAGTTCCACATACTACGTGATTCATCCCCACGGGACAGAAGATTCGACGGACGATTTAAAGGTCCATTGGCCCCAGGTGTTACTTTCTGGACACTGGATGATCATGACTGGAAAGTCTCCCCTGTAGGGTCATTAAAAGGTTACAAGACGGAAATTATTTGACCCACTGTCTCAGTACTAGCCCTCTGAATCAGCAATTCACCAAACGCCACTCCCTCATTGTGTCCCGAGGCCAGGGGAACACAGGAGTTAACACTTAGGAGATGGCCCTTCATGCCTGTCCCTTCATTCAGTAAGATCCTGGCCGATTGAATTGTGACCTGAGCTCCACTTTCATCTCTACATCACTCCACTTTCTTGCCAGGTCCATAATCCTTGACTTCCTTGTCTATCACAAATCTGTCTAATTCTTCCTTGACTAAATTCAGAATCCCAGCCTCCACTGATTTCTGGGCAAGAGAATTCTGCAGACTAACAATGCTCTGAAATAAAAAAAATTCCTCTACCCCACCCTAAGAGTAGATATCTTATTGTTAACTGTGTCCCCAGGTTCTACACCCCCCTCCACAAAACAAGACATCTTCCTCCTATCCACTTTATTGAATCCTATTTGTTCCAATAAGACCACTTCTCATTCTTCTACTCATCAGCTATAGGCTCAAGCTGTTCAACCTTTCTTCAGAAGATATACCATTCATCCCAGGAATGAGTCAACTTAACTGTCTCTGAACTGCTTCGAACATAATGGATGTAGATGGATTACTCTCTCTGGGAAGCGGGAGGTGGCTATGTATTCAGTGAATGGGGCTAATATTTGATGTATTTTTTTAGGCGTCTGTTCTGATTATCTCAATATCCTTATTCATCATTTTGTGCTTTCAAAATATTGAAACTATTTCCGACAGTCTGCACAGACGAGAGTGTGAGTAAAACAAAAGCTGAGCAAGTAGAGTCACAATGATGGTAAGGGCTCACTGAGGCAGAGTTCCTGTAGTGCGGAAATCAATCATCAATATTACTGTCAGCAAAAGAACATCATGTAGAACACAAAGATCAGGAAATTTCAACAGGAAGGAGCAGCCACTGACAGGAGGGTGAGGTTCAGTGAGGGGGTGTCAGTGAGGGGGGGGGGGTTCAATGAAGAGGGGTCAGTGGGAAATACGTCAGTGGGGGGAGGGGAATCAAGGGAAAGGGGAAGAGGGTGAGTGAAGGGAAGTGTGGATGAGGGGAGACAAGTTAATGAAAGGACGTGGAATGAGGGAAGAGGGGAGTGAGGGAAGAGGGGAGTGAGGGAGGAGAGTGAGGGAGAAGAGGAGGGGATGTGTGAGGGGAGGGAGAGGAGTAAGGGGGATTGGAGTGAGGGGAAGAGATTGATGGCGGTTTAAATGAGGGGGAGGCGAGTGAGTAGAGAAGGGGAGTGATGAGAGAGGGGAGTGAGAGAGAGGGGAGTGAGGGGGAGGAGTGGGAGGGGAGTTAGTGGAAGAGGAGTGAGGGGGGTTGGAGTGAGGGGGAGGAGAGTGAGTAGGGGAGGGGGAGTGGGGGGGGGAGGGGAGGGAGTGGGAGAGGGGAGAGATGGTGGAGGGGACTGGGGGAGGGGAGTTCGAGGGGGAGAAGAGTGAGGGGGAGAGGAGTGAGAGGGGAGGGGAGTTGTCAGTTTATTTTTCCAGTTCCCTTCTGTTCGTCAGTATTGAAATTGATTCCAGTACCAGTCAGGCTGAGCTTTGGAGGTGACAATCACTCCCGATGTAAAGAAAACATTTCTCTCTTGTGGAGTCAGGTACTTTTGCCAATTCTTTTAAATCTGTGTCCTCTGGTTACCAACCTTTCCGGCACTCAAGATATTCCCCCTCATTTACTTTATCAAAATCTTTCATTAATGAAACACCTCATCAAATATCCCCTTTGGCCTTCTGTGGACTAAGATATTTAATTTTTGGTTGTTAACGAATCCTAGGATGAAGCATAGAGCACTGACATTAACTCACTTCTGTTTGAACAAGGGAACCTTCTTCATGTGAAGTGAACATAATAATCATTGTACTCTGGAAATGCGCAATAACAATTTATTACCCATCATGGGACTTGAACTCATGACATGGTGGTTTGAGAATATCATTATTCATCAATTGAGTTACCACGACCACTGTACTGCTGATGCTAAGCTTATTGTGAGATCTCCAGAGCTCTGAGACACCAGGTAAACCCTGAGGCACCACTTCCATCTGCAGGCAGAAGGGGGAAGTTTCAGTTGGATCCAGTCTGAGCTATGTGAATAGTCCAGTCAACACAGACTTCATCAGGGAGGGGATAGTAACAGTGTGAAAGAAAGATTCCTCCATCTCCCAGCCCCCAACAGAATAATGTTGTGAGCACTGATTGCATCAGAGTCACCACTAGTTAATTTTTGGCCAATTGAAATAATTTTACTGGATGAAGAGTTACAAGTGACAAAGTTTGACACTTTGAAGTTTATTTATTGGTGTCACAAGCAGGCTTACATTAACACCGCAATGAAGTTACTGTGAAAAGTTCCCTAGTCACCATACTCCGGCATCTGTTCGGGTACACTGAGAGAGAATTTAATATGATCAATGCACCTAACTATCTTGTCTTTTAGACTGTGGGAGGAAACCCATACTAGCATGGGGAGAATGTGCAAACTCCCTGCCAGAGTAACAGATTCTCCAAGAACTGGGTTCCAGAAAACCTGGAGTGAAAACTCCACTAGTTAGCTCAGTTGGCTGGATGGCTGGTTATTGATGCAGAACAACATGGGTTCAATTCCCGTAACTGCTCAGGTTCTTCAGGAAGGCCCTGCTTTCTCAACTTTACCTTGTCTGAGATATGGTGATCCTCAGGTTAAATCACCACCCCCTCTCCCCCTCACGAATCACCAATCAGCTCTCCCCCTCAAAGAAGTACAGTGGCACAGTGATTAGCACCGCTGTCTCACAGAGATCTGGGTTTGTTTCCTGGCTTAGGTCTGTGCGGAGTTTGTACATTCTCCCTGTGTCTGTATGGGTTTCCTCTGGGTGCTCCGGCTTCCTCACACAGTCCAAAGACATGCTGGTTAGATGCATTAGCCGAGCTAAATCTTTCCTCAGTGTACCTGGATAGGCACCAGAATGTGGCAACTATAGAATTTTCACAGTAATTTCAATGCAGGGTTAATATAAGCCTACCTGTGACGATGAAATAAATGAAGCCTATGGGAATATGGTGAATTCTACCTAAACAGTTCTGTGGTCAGTACAATATTTTAATCATCTTAGATCTTGTGAACTTTTGAAGCAATTGTTCCATTTTCTCCAATGCGAATTCCAATGGAAATCCCCTGGTCTAACAGGAGAGAATTTACTGGCAGTTACATGTGGGACAATACTGCCGGAAAGTTCCCTGCGCCTATCTACTCAGATTCACACATACCGGCAGGGTAGAGACACTTACCGAATTTTATTGCTTACGGAGATTTCTCTCCCAGCAACAACTCGGTCCCTGCCACCTCCTCCAGTCCTACAACCCTCCTAAACCATTTGATTCCTCCAATTCTGGCCTTTCTGTGATTTTAATAGCTCCCCAGTCAACTGTCGTGACTCAGCCAACTGGATCCTGAGATAGAATTCCCTCCTGAAACCTCTCCACTCACCTTCCTCCTTCAAGATGCTTGTTAATTTACCAATTTGGCCAAGTATTTCTCCTGATGTTTCCTCACGAGGCTCAGTAAATCATTTTGCCTGGTAATGCTTCTGGGACGTTTCCATTCGGCGCTATATAAATGCTGTTTGTATTTTCAGCCCCACCAGCACTTGCACCAATGGGTATAAGGATTGACTTGATTTGATTTGATTATTATTGTCACGTGTATTACTATACAGTGAAAAGTATTGTTTCTTGCGCGTTATACAGAGAAAGTCCAAGTCCAAAGATGTGCAGGTTAGGTTGATTGGCCATGCTAAAAATTGCCCTTAGTGTCCTGAGATGTGTAGGCTAGAGGGATTAGTGGGTAAATATGTAGGGATATGGGGGGATTGTGGTTGGTGCAGACTCGATGGGCTGAATGGTCTCTTTCTGTGCTGTAAGGATTCTATGATCATAAAGCATACCATTTATAGAAAAGGAAACGAGAGAGCACAGAATGTAATGTTAGTTATAACTAGGTTTGATCTGATTTGATTTATTATTGTCACATGTATTAACATACAGTGAAAAGTATTGTATTTTGTGCACTATGTAGAAAAAGCATACCATTCATAGAGAAGGAAACGAGAGAGAGTACAGAATGTAGTGTTACAGTCATAGCCAGAGTGTAGAGAAAGATCAACTGAATGCATTATAACATTGTTGGAAAGTTTAAAAGAGTTAGAATAAAGTTTTAGAAGCATAGAATGAAAGTAAAAGAATTAGAGGGTATTCTGGTCACAGCCCCACTCCAGCACCATCTTGAGATAAAAGAGGCAGAATTATTGATTCAATAAGAAGAGGAATAGAGTTTGGATTTCTGACAGATCGCACAACCCCTCAACTAGCAGAGCTGGTTGAATCTCAGGGAAATGACACAATCAGGAATTTTGCTATTTTCCAGCTTTCCTACGCCAGTGAAGTGGGAGAGACCACCCAATACCCAAGGAAATGACCCCCAGAATTGTGCTTGTCACTTTAAGTCAGAAATAAACAGCCAAATAACAAAACAGAAAATGCTGGAAAATCTCAGCAGGTCTGACAGCATCTGTGGAGAGACAATAGGGTCAATGTTTCGAGTCTGGATGATTCTTCAAGGAAAATCAGGTAAGATTTATACTGTGAGGGGAAGTAGTTGAGGGGGGCTGTGATTGATAGGACCGGCATAGACAAAAAGACAAAGGGAGTCTAAATAGTGATGATAAAGGTTAGGAATGGTGCTGAGAGCATCCACTCAGAGATCAGAATGTGTAAATGGCAGAACAAAATCTCGTTATCAGATATCACAAGTTTCAAAGAGCCACACTTTAGTGATTTAGTTTCGCAATCTGCTAAATTGTGGAGAGGAACAGGGAATGCTAAGGGTGTGATGATTCGAAGTACGGGTGCGGCAATACAGAGTCACCTGCTGATCCGCACATACCTTGGCAAAGTACACTGCCATTCCAGCCTGTTTACGAATGAAGTTGTGGGTTCAAACTCCATTGCAGAGACTAGGCAAATACTTGAATGGATGCTACACTGTCAGAAGTCATCATTTCTGGATGAGACATTAAGTCATTATGTTTGTCCCCCTCAGGTGGAGGTAAAAAGTCCTCTTGGACGTCAAAAAGCAGTATAACTGGAATTCTGGCAAATATTTCAGTGTTCCTGAACCCAGCATGCATTTAGTTCAACTGTTCCAGATACAAATCTGCATCTACTCGACATTGTGGAAAATTGCCTGGGTATGTCCTATATACAAGAAACAGGACAAATCCAACCTGGCCAATTAGCACCCTATCAGTCTACTCTCGATCATCAGTAAAGTGATGAAAAGTGATGTTGACCCAGCAATAACCTGCTCTCTGACAGTCAGTTTAAGGTCCACCCTGGACACTCAGCCCCTGATCGCATTACAGCCTTGGTCCAAACATGGAGTAAACAGCTGAACACCAGAGGTGAAGTCAGAGTTACTGCCCTTGATATCAAGGCAGTATTTGACCTAGTGTGGCATCAAGGTTCCTCGTGAAACTGCGATCAATGGGAATCGGGGAAAACTCTCAGTCGGCTAGAGTCATACCTGGCACATAGGGACATGGTTGTGGTTGGAGGTCAATCATCTCAATCCTGGGGCATGACTGCAACTGTTCTTGTCTTTGGCCCAATCATCTTCAGTTGCTTCATCAATGACCTTCCATCCATCATTAGGTCTGAAGTGGGGATGTTCATTGATGACTGTGCAATGTTCAGCACCATTTGCCACTCAGATACTGAAGCAATCCGTTCTGACCTACAGCAAGGACTAGACAATATCCAGGCTTGGGCTGACAAGTAGCAAGTAACATTCGTGCCACACATGTGTCTGGCAATGACCATCTCCAACAAACGAGCATCTAACCATCGCCCTTTGACATTCATTATTAACACAGAGTCCCCCATTATCAACATCCTGGAGTTACCATTGATTGGAATGTGGACTGGACCAGCCATATAAATACTGTGGTTACAAGAGTAGGCCAGAGGCTAGGAACCCTGCAGTAAGTAACTCACCTCCTGACTCCCAAAGTCTGTCTACAATCTACAAGGCACAAATCAGGAACATGATGGAATATTCCCCATTTGTCTGGATGGGTGCAGCTCCAACAACACTCACAAAGCTTGACACAATCCAGGACAAAGCAGCCTGCCTGATTGGCACCAAGTTACAAATATTCACTCTCTCCACCACAACGGCAGCAGTGTAAGAAATCACCAAGGCTCCTTAGGTAGTACCTTCCAAAACCCTGTGGCCACTTCTACCTAGAAGGACAAGTTGAGCAGATACCTAGGAACACCATCACTTGGAGCCTTCCCTCCAAGCTACTCATCATCCTGACTTGGAAATATAGCACCGGAGCTTCACTTTGGTGGGTCAAAATCCTGTAATTCCCTCCCTAACAGCACTGTGGATATACCTACTCTTCATGGACTGCAGCAGTTCAGGAAGGCAGTTCACCACTATAATGGAATAATCTCTTTTGGATGATAATGGTTAATGGTGCTGAGAGTCTTTGACAGCCGTCACCTGCAAATATCCTTGCAAGAGATCCCTCTTGGTAAACTTCTGATCACCAGCAAGACCACTAAACAGGTCTTTATTAGGGGCAATGGATATTAATCTGCACATAGGTTAGGGTTCATTGTGACTCTACAATTCCCACATAAAACAAAGAATACAGTACGGGAAACAAGCCCTTCGGCCCAACAAGCCCGCGCCACCACCCCGATGTTCCCACCTCTACCTGTGATCCCTGTCAATGTTTATAGATCTATGATTAAAAACCAAATTTGAGACAACTTAGGGAGAATTTGTTTTCCCAATTAGCCCAAGAGCTCTCAAAGGCAATTAGGGATAGGTAATAAATGCTGGTTTAGAAGGCGATGCCCATATCCTGTGAAACAATTGAAAAAAACGTATACCTCAACCAAAGTCATTATGACAAAGTCATTATGGGATCTTGCTGTGCATAAATCAGTTATGCACAATGACTACACTTCAAAAGTATGTAAATGGCTGTAAAGTGTTTTGGGATATCCCAAGGATGTAAAAGGCACTATATAAATGCAAATCTTTCTTTGTGCTTGACTTGATTTTCTTTAAATTTGGTTGTGTCATCAAAAGTTGTTACAGTTCACAGTGCTGGGGAAACATTAAATAGAGGGATTGTAGACTGCGAGACCAAACCTGTTAGTTACCATTGTATCTGCAGCGTGGTTGTAAGCTACTGTTGTAATGCAATATTTGACCACTTGATGTCACCATGGCCTTGGGGATTGCACTCAGTAAGAGGTCTGACAATACCAATTTTAAATCCAACCAATTTATTTGATAGTAAACTTGCAAGCTTTCGGCGTTTGTGCCTTTGTCTGGCTCATTCGCCTGACAAAGGTACAAAGGCCGAAAGCTAGCAAGTTTACTATCAAATAAATCGGTTGGATTTAAAATTGGTGTTGCCAGACCTCTTACTGAGTTTACCCCAGTCCAACGTCGGCATCTCTTGGGGATTGCAGACAGCCTGGCAAATGGAACAGTTACTGTACTCACTTGGTGCTGAATAATTTACCAGCTTTATCCCCCTCATCTCCATCACATGGTGCCTCAGTTAGTCACTGATATCTTTGAGATCAGGACTGTGACTCATTATCCAAACCAACAATTCGATGCAGTTAGAAGCAAATGTTGAGAGGTGGCAACTTTCACTGTTAAACTGAGAGCCTATGTGACTGTTTCTAGAATTTCAGATATTGTATAATATCCCATGTTCCTTTTCCTGGAGCAGTACAGCTCAGGGTCAGTTACACAGCTAAAGATCCCTCTGACTATCCAACAAACTCCGTCAAAAAAGGTAAGGTAACGGTAAAGTCATCATAGTCCCAGATGACCATAGGCTGCATAGGTGATTTAGTCTGAGGGTCACCACACCTCAAGCAAGGGGTAAGATTGAGATCTTATGAATAACATCAGGAACTAAATCGCAAAGTCATTGAATTTTTATAATGTAGAAGGAGGCCATTCGGTCCATCGAGCCTGCACCAACAACAATCCCATCCAGGCCCTATCCCCATAACCATGTATATACCTTGCTATTTCCCTGACACTAAGGGGTAATTTAGCATGGCTATTCCACCTAACCTGCACATCTTTGAACTGTGGGAGGAAACTGGAGCACCCAGGAGAAACCCATGCAGACACAGGGAGAATGCACAAACTCCACACACAGTCACCCAAGGCTGGAACTGAACGCAGGTACCTGGCGCTATGAGGCAGCAGTGCTAATCAACGTGCCACCCCACACTGTTGGCATCAATCTGCATCACAAACCAGCTGTCCAGACAACTGAACTAAACCAACTCTCACCTTCAGAAGGCACAGTACAGGTTTGATAGAGAGTCCATCAACTCTCTCAGTGAAAGTATAGCACAGAGTTAGATACACAGTTGAAGCTTCCTTTACGCTAATGGTGTACAACCTGCTACCTGCAGTCTACATGTAGCTCAGGGTCCACACGCAGCCCACCTGGGTTCTGCGCATGGCCCATGAGACATTTTGTTGACCAATGCCCATTCCACTGATTTCCATAGTCTTTTTCCTACCGCTATGGATGAACCGATACACCCTTAAAGGCAAGACAAGTGAAGTGTGGTGATGCAACATTGACTGTGAGAGCCGAGTGCTCCACCTGTATCCAAAATGTAAAATGTTTCTTTTGTTTTTAATCATTTGAAATTGATGATAGTTGTGGCACCTTTAAGGAGATGATTAAGGGGTCACATGATCAGGCTAGACCCTATAGAAAGGTCACATGGGAAGCCAGGCCAATTAGGAGTAAGGCTGTGTGTCCTGCCTTGGGGAGGAACCACAGTTGGAGCCAGGCCAGAGAAGGGAGTAGAACTGTCTATTTCAGTTCTGTCAGAGCCATAATTATATATTAATAATAAACCTATTATTTAAAGCCACAATGAGTTATTTTTGACTTTACTACAATAGTTGTTAATATGAATGTTTAAGTATTTTCTATAACTCATTATGTAATAACATATTTAATGTCATTCATAGGGTCATGGTTAGTGAACAAGCCCAATTTCAAGCTTGTGGCTCGCTAAAATGAAGGAGGGCCACTCATGCAGCTCAGTTACTAGCCAAGGTTGCTCATCACTGCTTCACACTGTCCCATCAAACACTATGTGGAGATGTTAGCATTGGACTGGGTAAGCACAATAAGAAGTATCACAACACCAAGTTAAAGTCCAACAGGTTGTGGCTTGGCACTTATACTACCAAATAAACCTGTTGGACTTTAATCTGGTGTTGTGAGACTTCTTACCATCAAACAGTCCCAGGACAGGTACAGAATGCAGTTAGATAAAGAAAGTTTCCTCTACACTGTCCCCATCAAAAACTGCCAGGATAGGTACAGCACAGGGTTAGATATGGAGTAAAGCTCCCTCGACATGTTCCCCTATCAAACATTCCCAGAACAGGTACAGAATGGGGTTAGATAAAGAAAGTTCTCTCTATGCTGTCCAAAACACTGCCAGGACAGGACAGTACAGCACAGGGTTAGATATGGAGCAAAGCTCCTTTTACACTGTTGCCCCATCAAACGTTCCCAGGACAGCTACAACTCAGAGTTAAATAGAGGGTGAAGCTCTCTCCACACTGCTTACCATCAAACACTCTCAAGATAGGCATAGTATAGGGTAAGGCACAGAGTAAAGCTCCCTCACACTATCTCATCAAGCACTCCCAGGAAAGGTACAGCAGAGTTAGACACAGAATAAAATACTGTCCCCCATCAAATACTCCCAGGCCAGCAACAGCACAGGATAAGATACAGAGTTAAGCTCCCTCTGCACTGTCCCCGTGACAGCTATTGCACAAAATTCAATATCAATTAACACTTCCTCTACACTATTCCCAAAACAACTACGGCACAGGGGGATTTTATTATGATTTTCCCTCACACCCCAACCAATCATTGGCAACACAGCCACCCTTGTGACACACTGCCTTCCTATACCTGATTGGTGATAACTGTCAGCCAATAGCCTTTTCCCCCCATTTTCAATCTTTATATAGAGAAAAGTTCAAAGAAAATGACAACAAAAAGTATATTTTTAATGTCTGGATGATTTTTCTCCTGGGTCGTTCACAGCAATGTCCTGGTGATTGATATTCAATTTTAGGAGACTCCAGGCCAATTCTGGAGTTGGCAACCCTACTTCACCCTGTTAATAAAGATGGATTGGGATTGAAAAGGCAATGGCTAGAGGACAGGGTGGGATCAGGGTGAGAGAGAGGGCAGTGCAGGGAGACAGTGAGGGCAGGGCAGGGGGTAAGGGGAGAGGGGGGTAAGAAGGGGGGAGGGGGAGGGGGAGAGGGGGTAAGGGGAGAGGGGGCAGGCCTGGGGAGAGAGGGCCAGGTAGGGCAGGTGGAGAGAAGAAAGTACATATGGTAGGGGAAAGAGGGAAGGGTCAGGAGATTCTGTCTGGTGAATGTACTAACAACTTTGAGACTGTATGGACTCTCTATCTCCCTGGTTTAGATCTGGGGTCTTGTCTCTGGGTTTCTTATTTCTGGAGGTCTTGTCTCTCTCTCTGGGTATCTGTCTCTTTGGGCTGTCTCTGTCTCCAGTGGCCTTCACGCGGAGTCTGGAGATCTGTCTCTGGGGTCTTGTCCCTGTGTCAGTGGTTTGTATCTGGGGTCTTGTCTGTGGGGAGGGGCTCTGTTTCTGGGGTCTTGACCCTGTGTCTGGGGGTCTGTCTCTGGGGTCTTGTCCCTGTGTCTGGAGAGTCTGTCTCTGGGGTCTTGACCCTGTGTCTGGAGGGTCTGTCTCTGGGGTCTTGACCCTGTGTCTGGGGGTCTGTCTCTGGGGTCTTGCCCCTGTGTCTGGAGAGTCTGTCTCTGGGGTCTTGCCCCTGTGTCTGGGGGTCTGTCACTGGGTTCCTGTACAGGCAGCCGCGGGCGGGTCTATCACCCGGAAGAGGCGGCGGTAACGGAACACGAGGCGGAGTGGAACCGGCACCAGCGCTCGGAGCTTTGGCTGATTCCCCATCAGGAGCGATGGAGTTCAAATACCCAGAGCCGGAGAGAGAACTGAATAGGGTGAGGGGGCACTGGGGAGAGAGAGGGGTGAGGGGGTGAGTGATCAGGGAGAATTTGGGTGCAAAATGTAAAAAGTTCAGAAATGAAACTGAAAGTTAGGTAAGTTTCACTTTCTATTCGTTGCATAGACACGGAGAGCCGGAAAAACTGTTCCCAAATTAAACTGTAAATCTAAAACAAAATAAAAATGCTGGAAACATTCAGGAGCCTGGTCAGTGTTTGGGTGGAAATCCCACTCCAGAAGCAGATGTGAAAACTCTAACCCCAGCCGCTCAGAGTTGTCTGTGAGCTGCGGGAAGTGTCTGTGTCCAGTTCCTGAGTTGAATGACATAAAGAAATTGTTTAAGTTTTTCACCCTTGGGAAATGCGTGTGTTTCCCACCAGCTGCGTCGGTGTAATCCAAGTTTAATATTAGACTGATAGATTTTTATTAGGTGAGGTTTACAGAACCAGCGTGGGTAGACCATAGAATTCCTACAGTGCAGAAGGAGGCCATCTGGCCCATCGAATCCATACCAACTGTCCTAAAGAGTATCTCACCCAGGCTCACCCTGTCCCATCCTATCCCCGTAACCTGTATATTTATCTTGGCTAATCCATTTATCCTATACATCTTTGGAGTACTAGGGGGGAGCGGGGAGCAACCAAAGCACCCAGAGGAAACCCATGCAGACATGGGAAAAACGTGCAAACTCCACACAGTGACCCAGGGCAGAATGAACCCAGTTTCCTGGTGCTGTGAGGCAGCAGTGGTAACCATTCTGCTGCCTAGCTTAGAGCCATGATCTGATTGAATGATAGCAGAATGACTTCCTCCTGTTACTATACTTGTTCCTTCTCTTTCTTGAATGCGTAAAACTTTCCCTTAAGTACATTGATATTATTTCTTTTAGCCATTCCATTTGACAGCAAGTTTCACCTTCTCACTGCTCTTTGAGCAAATTAATTGATCCAAATTTCTTTAATTATATTAATGCCCCTTGTCGTAGACTCTCCCTTACGTCAACACAGATTGTCCACGTCCATCCCATTGAAGAATCCGCA
Source organism: Sphyrna mokarran (assembly GCA_024679065.1). Taxonomy (NCBI): domain Eukaryota; kingdom Metazoa; phylum Chordata; class Chondrichthyes; order Carcharhiniformes; family Carcharhinidae; genus Sphyrna; species Sphyrna mokarran. The sequence goes on along the minus strand of JAGIQG010000024.1, from coordinate 15,686,387 downwards.
TTTCATCACTCTATCAGATTTCCTCCCTTGATATCCTACCCCAGTTAGTGTGTTAAATGTTTTTTGTAAATGACCAAGATCCCTATTCCTGATTATTCCAGGTGGATGATTACCATGGGATTAAAGTTCCTGACCCTTATGCCTGGCTTGAGGATCCCAACAGTGAGCAGACCAAGGTGAGAGCTTACCCAATCCGTACTCTTTAGCAATCCTTTTGTGCAGGTGATATTTGTACATCTGGAGACTGTACAGAGTGTACATGATGTTTTGAATACATATATCTGTGAGCACAAATGGTGTGTGGAGTATATATCTAATGTGTTTGTATATATGGTGCGTAGAGTACATGAAGTCAGTATAATATATATGGTGCAGAGGGTATTTACGATGTCTACTTATCTTTTCTTGGGCCTGGTCCAGAAGCTGATTAATTGTCTCGACATTTGTCCAGCAACACCCCCCAGGCCAGCCCTAACTATCATAGAGACATACAGCACGGAAACAGGCCCTTCGGCCCAACTGCTCCATGCTAACCAAGTTTCCTAAACTGAACTAGCCCCGTTTGCCTTGCATTTGGCCCATATCCCTCTCAACCTTTCCCTATCTATGTACTTGTCCAAATGTTTTTTAAGTGTTGTAATTATACTTTCTTCTATCAGCTCCTTTGGCAGCTCATTCCATAGCCACACCACCCTCTGTGTGAAAAAGTTGTCCCTCAGGTCTCTTTTAAATCTTTCTCCTCTCACCTTAAATCTGTATCCTCTAGTTTTGGACTCCCCTATCCTGGGGAAAAGCTATTCACCTTGTCTATGCTCCTCGTGGTTTAATAAACCTGTATAAGGTCACCCCCTCATCCTCCTCTGCTCTCGGGAAAAAAGTCCCAGCCTATCCAGCCTCTCCTTCTAATTCAAACCTTCCAGTACCAGCAACATCCTTGTATCATTATACTTCTCACATCTGTCAGGTTTTGTTTTTGTGATCTGCTCCTCTCTGCTTTTCAGGCATTTGTCGAAGCCCAGAACAAGCTAACAATGCCATTCCTAGAAAAGTGTGGAGTCAGGAATAGACTCAAGGAGCGGATGACCGAGCTGTTTGACTACCCCAAGTATAGCTGTCCTTGCAGAAAAGGCAAGCGGTGAGTGTCCTATCGAGGATTCATCAGCTCTGGAGATGATTGAATTAGCAACACTTCTACTTCATTATCAACCTGATGATTGTAAGCAATGCTGGAACATTCACACGATGGGTTCTGATAGTGTAGTGATTGTGTTACTGAGCTTGTCGTCTGGAAAATATGAGTTCAAGTCTCAGCACTGGCAGCTTACACATTTGATTTGATTATTATTGTCACATGTATTAGTATACTGTGAAAAGTATTTTTTTCTTGCATGCTATACAGACAAAGCAAAGTTCATAGAGAATGAAACAAGAGACTGCAGATTGCAGTGTTACAGTCATAGCTAGGGTGGAGAGAAAGATCAACTTAGTGCAAGGTAAGTCCATTCAAAAGTCTAATGGCAGCAAGGAAGAAGTTATTCTTGAGTTGGTTGGTACGTGACCTCAGACTTTTGTATCTTTTTCCCGACGGAAGAAAGTGGAAGAGAGAATGTCTGGGATATGTGGCCGGGGAGGGGGCGGTGTCCTTGGTTATGCTGGCTGTTTCAGCTTCAGCTCAATTGAGCTGAATTTTAAAAATCTCAGCTGTAGGAGTGATACATGAAACTGTTACATTGATGTTTAAAAACCAAACTAGTTCTTCAATGTCCTTCAGGAAAGGAAATCAGCTGTCCTTACCCAGTATGTACTTGTGTGTAATTCTGTCCCAAGCTAACGTAGTTTACTCTTAACTGTCTTCTGAATTGACCAAGTAAAACTTGGTCATATCAAACCATATAAATGATGGCAGTGGTTTGAACAGAAGGTTCAAAGGTCGGCACAGTGGCTAGCACTGCTCTCTCACAGCACTAAGGGCTCGGCTTCAATTCCAGTCTCAGGTCTGTGAGGGTTTCCTCCAGGTGCCCTGGTTTCCTCTCACAGTCCGAAAGATGTGGTTAGGTGCATTAGCCTTGTTAAATTGTCCCTTAGTGTTAGAAGGGCTGGCAAGGTAAATACGTGGGTGCTACAGGGATAGAGCCCAATGCAATAGTTGTCGATGCAGGCTCAATGGGCCATGGCCTCCTGCACTGTAGGGATTCTATGATTCTGTTCTAAGGTTCAGCACTATCCTTTTAGGGAGATTAGAGATGGACAATAAATGCTGACTTTGGACAACAATGTCCTCATCTGTAGAAACAATTAAAAATAATACATTTAGCATCAGACATTGTAAGCAGATTAATGGTGCCAAGACCTGTGATTTCTGAAGAAAAGGACATAGTTATGTGTTGTATTCCTCCCTCTGTGTTGTACCACAGTGTCAGTCTAGATTGTGTGTTTAATTACATAGAAAGACTTACAGCACAGAGAGAGGCCATTTGGCCCATCTGTCCCTGCTGATTGAGAAAGAGTTATCTGATCTAATCTGACCGTCCAGCTCCATGTGTGCTTGTCCCAGTGTTGTATGGAATGGAACTTGAACTCGCATCTTTTAGACACACAGGACGGATTGTGACCCATTGAGCTACAGCTAATAACTAAGATGAGTTGAGGACAGTACCAAGCTCTGCTGACATGTCCTATGCAATCAAAAAGCGTACTCCGTCCTGTGCTCTCGGTTCATAGGTAATGAACAAACCTGGATGCAGGACAGAAGCAAAGATGGAAAATGAACAGGTAAGATTGTTCTTGAGATGTAGTCAGGCCTTGCTGAGTGTCAAGTTGCTGTTTTTCAGGTATTTTTACTTCCACAACTCTGGACTGCAGAATCAATCTGTCTTGTATGTCCAGGATTCCCTGGATGGAGAAGCTCGCGTGTTTTTGGATCCCAACAAGCTATCTGAGGATGGGACCGTGGCCTTAAAGAGTAGGTGGAATTATATTCCTAACACAGAATTTTGTTCTCCTTCGGGGCCAGGGGATCAATATTTGAAATTAAACTTCAAATTTGGTGGATTGGCCATGCTAAACTGCCCCTTGGTGTCCCAGGATGTGTGGATTTGGGGGAATTAGTGGGGTAAATATGTGGTGTTACATGGATAGGTCCTGGGTAGGATGTTCTGTCAAAGAGTCGGTGCAGACTCAATGGGCCAAATGGCCGTCATCTCCACTGTAGGGATTCTGTGATTGAATATTGGTAGTTAGTGAGAATTAGGGGTGTAATCATGATTTTTAGAAGCTGCATTGGCAACAGACACTCACCAGGTGGAGCGCTGATTTCAGTTCTGGGCACCTCGGAGGTGTCTAAAACAAGAGGACACATACTTAAAAATAGCACCAGGGTATTTGGGTTAAAAATCAGGAAGTGCTTGTTCACAAAAAGGGTAGTGAAAATTCAAAATGTGCTTCCTTCTCCCAAAAGGATGTGGAAGCTGGGTGTCAACTAGAACTTTCCAAACTGATCAGTAGATACTTTTTGGATAAAAAGTCAAGCGCTATGGAACAAAGGCAGTTACATGAAGTGAAGCCTGATGGCTGAAAGACCTCTTTGTCTTCCTGTTGTCTGGATGTAGTTGACATTGGTTGAAGATTTGAGGTGTTAATGAGGTGAGGAATTTACGATCTGTATTGGCCGCACTTGAGGCCTTGTCTCCAGCACAGAGCCTGATAAATTCCACCACTCTTGAGGGGTCCACATTCACTTTGGATTTTTGTATAAAACCCCCATTGAGGTCAATAGGAAAGAAAGGCATGCTGGGTGGAAATTGGAATGCCCACTCTCTGTTGCATGTCTCCCTTGACTGGCTAAGATCAGTTTATTCTCTTTGTAGCAGCTGAGAGTTCATACCATGGGGATTTGAAATGATATCAATCCAGTATATTTTCGTTGAAAGAATTGTCATTTGTTGGGACAGCAAGGGTTAAGGGTCATGTCACTTAGGTGTTCAGATTTCAGGGGTTTAGCTGGAGCAAGCAGGAGATACAGTTAACCTAGCATGAGGGTCAGTAAGCAGGGGCGATAGATTTAAACCAATTAAAAGGTGTAGAGAAAAACTGAGGAGAAATCTCTTCACAAAGTGTTATTTGGATCTGGAACATACTATTCGGATCTGATTTGATTTATTATTGTTACATGTGTTAATATACAATAAAAAGTATTGTTTCTTGTACGCTATACAGACAAAGCATACTTTCATAAGAGAAGGAAAGGAAAGAGTGCAGAATGTAATGTTACAGTCATAGTTAGGGTGTAGAGAAAGATCAGCTTAATGCAAGGCAGGTCCACTCAAAAGTCTGATAGCAGCAGAGAAAAAGCTTTTCTTGAGTCAGTTGGTATTTGACCTCAGACTTTTGTATCTTTTTCCTGATGAAAGAAGGTCAAAGACAGAATGTCTGGGGTGCCTGGAGTCCTTAATTATGCTGGCTGCTTCGCTGAGGCAGTAAGAAGTGTAGACAGAGTCAATGGATGGGAGGCTGGTTTGCATGATGGATTGGGCTACATTCATGACCTTTTGTAGCTTCTTGAAGTCTTGGGCAAAGCAGGAGCCAAAGCAAGCTGTGATACAGCCAGAAAGAATGCTTTCTCTGGTGCATCTGTAAAAGTTGGTGAGATCATGACTGACATGCCAGATATCTGGAAGGCACTATCTGAACAGGTGATGGAATCTAATTCCAAAATATTTCAAAAGGCAATAATTGGAAATGTATTGAAAGAAAATTATTTGACAGGATTATAGGGAAAAGACTGAGAATAAATTGAACAGCTCTTTCAAAGAGTTAGCACAGGCATGATGGGCTAAATGGTCTCCTTCAGCACTGTAAGATTCTACAATATTACCCAATATTTAGTTAACCTGGGATTTGTAAATTTTACTCAGAAAGGGAGTTAAGGATCACAGAACCAACAAATGGTGTTAAGATTTACGTCTACCATGATCTAATAGACTGACAGAATAGGCTGGAATGGCTTACTCCTTTTTCTGTGATGAAGCGAAACCCTGTTGCCCCAGGGAGATGAGTAATTTTCCAAAACTCTTGGTAGTCTTTAGACCAATCAGGCCTGACCTCTACTTTATTCACCTAGTGTTGGCATTCTCTGATGACGATGAGTACCTGGCATACGGACTCAGTAAGAGTGGCTCCGACTGGATCACGATCAAATTCCTGAAGGTCGAAGGTCCTGAAGATCTGCCAGACACCCTGGAGAAAGTGAAGTTCAGCTGCCTGTCCTGGACCCACGATGGGAAAGGTGTCTTCTATAACCGCTACCCAGAGCAAGAGGGCAACACAGACGGTATGGAGGGGGGTTGGGGTTGCGGTGAAAATGTGCAATGGTTACCCAATGAAACTCTGGTATAGCAAACAATGATAACCTACATTTATATGACACTTTTAATGCTGTAAAATGTCCCCGTGTATTTCACAAGGGCAATTATTGAACAAAGAACAAAACAGCATGGGAAACAGGCCCTTCGGCCCAACGAGCCTGTGCCGAACTTGAAATTCAGTAGACGATTTGCGAACAACAGACGTTGGAGAACTCCCCTATTTTTCTTCAGGAGAAATAGGGCATCAATTTAATGTCTTAGGTGGTGCACCCTCAGCACTTCATTGAAGAGTCAGTATAGATTTTGAACTTTAAGCCCTTATTTAAATGACCAACCTAAAGATATAAGGAGACAGAGCCTTTTAACACAGCATTTAGCTATGAACCTGGATATATCTTTATGTGCTTCAGTGTTCAATTTTCTTTCTTTGTTTCATGTGCAGCATTTGGGAAGAATTGGACTATGTTACAGGCACTATATAAATGCAACTTGTGAAGACTATATGTGACAGTAGTCACAGTATGCCCCACCAACACTGACTGCACAATGACATCAACAAATAGTAAACAGCACCTTTCTCAGAGAAAAATTAACCACGTGAAAATGGCTTTTCACATTTCTCAGATGAAATGTTAAACCAAGGCTCCATGTGTCCTGTCAGGTGGATGTAAAGATTCATGGCACTATTCGAAGAGAAGAAGAGAAGTTATCCTTGATGTCCTGGCCAATATTTATTCCGCAATCAAAATCACAAAAATAAATGGTCTGGCCATTATCACGTTTCTGTTATCATTCTCAAATTGTTTGCCATGTTTCTTACATTACAACAATGACTAAGGCAACATAGTGATACAGTGGTTAGCACTGCTGCCTCACAACACCAGGGACCCAGGTTCAATTCCCAGCTTGGGTCACTGTCTGTGCAGAGTCTGCCTGTTTCCCCACGTCTGCATGGGTTTTCTCCCATAGTCTGAAAGACGTGATGGTTAGGTGCATTGGCCATGCTAAATTCTCCCTCAATGTACCCAAAGAGGCGTCAGAATGTGGAGATAGGGGATTTTCACAGTAACTTCATTGTGGTGTTAATGTAAGCCTACTTGTGACTAATAAATAAACTTTACATTTCTAAAATACTTCATCATTGGCTGTAAGGTGCTTTTGAATATGCTGAAGTCATGAAAGGTGCTTTATACACCCAAACACTTTCTATTTTTAATCCTTGTTGTTCATTATTATTTTCTTCATGCCAGTTTCCTGCACCATTCCTGTTCTTTCCTTTCAATCTTTGTAAATCTCACAGCTCCATTGTGTTTGTTTTTATTCTATCTTATTTTTCCTTCCAATCAGCCATCACACATCTCTGCTATGGAGATCCGTCTGAACCATTCCTCAATGCATCTTGTTGTCTGCCCTGCATAGAATTTGAGTTGAGTTCATTGTACGACTTACCAAAGTGCATCTTTTCCAGGCACTGAAACTACAACCAATGTCCACCAGAAGCTCTACTACCATGTGCTTGGCACTGAGCAGTCACAGGATATCTTGTGTGCAGAATTCCCAGATAATCCCAAGTGGACAAGTGGAGCCAAGGTAAATTATTGATGTTGCTAATATGTCAGCTTGGCTAATAGAGTTAAATTGATATATAGCACGGAAACAGGCCCTTCAGTCAACTCATCCCTGCCAATTAGGTTTCCTAAACTGAAATAGTCCCATATTCCTCCAAACCATTCCTATCCATATACCCGTCCAAATGTATTTTTAAATGTTGTAATTGTACCACCTTTACCACCTTCCCTAGCAGCTCATTCCGTACATGCAGCAGCATCTGTGTGAAAAAGTTGTCCCTCGCACCTTAAACCTATACCCTCTAGTTTTTGACTTCCCTATCCTGGGAAAAAGATATTGGCTATTCACCTTATCTATGCCCCTCACGATTTTATAAACCTCTATAAATTCACTCCTCATTCTCCTGTACTCCCGGGAAGAAGTCCCAACCTATCCAGCCTTTCCATCCTGGTAACGTCTTTATAAATCTTTTATATCACCCTTTCAGTTAAATAACATCATTTCCATAGCAGGACAACCAGAATTGTATGCAATACTCCAGATGTGATCTTACCAATGTCTTGTACAATTGCCACATAATATTCCAACTCAATACTTTGACCAATTGTGTGCCAGACACCTTCTTCACCATCCTGCCCACCTGTGATGCCACTTTCCAAGAACCATGTACCTGCATCTCTAGGTCCCTCTGTTTGACAACACTCCCTAGGGCCCGATATTTAACTGAGTAAGTCTAGGCCTGGTTTGTCTTACTGAAATACAACACTTCGCATTTATCTGAATTAAATTCCATCTGAATTAAATTCCAACTGAGATACCTCGGCCCTGTTAATCAACATCCCGTTGTAATCTTAGATAATCTTCCTCACTTTCCACTCCACCAGCAGTTTTGGCGTCATCTGCAAATTTACTAACCATGCCTCCTAAATTCTCATCTAAATTAGTTAGGTAAATGACAAACAGCTGTGAACCTAGCACCGATCCCTGCGCACACTGCTGAAAAACAGTCCAGCAGCTGTCTATTGTCACCCTCTATCTCCTACCAGCAATGATGTGGAGATGCCAATGTTGGACTGGGGTAAACACAATAAGAAGTCTCACAACACCAGATTAAAGTCCAACAGGTTTATTTGGCAGCAAACACCACGAGCTTTCAGAGCACTGCTCCTTCGTCAGATGAGTGGGGACTTCTAATCACAAATAGTGCATATGAAGACACTAAGTTTACAGAATACTGATTAGAATGCGAGTCTTTACAGCTAATCAAGTCTTAAAGGTGCAGACCACGTGAGTGGAGATAGCATTAAGCATAGATTAAAGGGATGTGTATTATCTCCAGATAGGACAGTAAGTGAGAAGTTGCAAACCCAGGCAAGTCATGGGGGTTACAAATAGTGTGACGTGAATCCAATGTCTCGGTTGACTGTCTAATACACTGCAGGAAAGAATGTACCGAGGCGCAGTACATTGGGGCGACCATGCAGACACTACGACAACAGATGAATGAACACCGCTCGACAATCACCAGGCAAGACTGTTCTCTTCCTGTTGGCGAACACCTCAGCGGTCACGGGCATTCGGTCTCTGATTTTCGGGTAAACGTCCTCCAAGGCAGCCTTCAGGACACACGACAGCGCAGAATTGCTGAGCAGAGACTGATAGCCAAGTTCTGCACACATGAGGAAAGCCTCAACTGGGATTTTGGGTTCACATCACATTATTTGTAACCCCCATGACTTGCCTGGGCTTGCAACATCTCACTTACTGTCCTATCTGGAGATAATACACATCTCTTTAACTATGCTTAATGCTATCTCCACTCACATTGTCTGCACCTTCAAGACTTGATTAGCTGTAAAGGCAGGCATTCTAATCAGTATTCTGTAAACTGAGTTTGTGTCTTTATATACACTGTTTGTGATCAGAACTCCCCACTCACCTGACAAAGAAGCAGCACTCTGAAAACTAGTGGCTTTTGCTACCAAATAAACCTGTTGGACTTTAACCCGGTGTTGTGAGACTTCTTACTGTCCTCCCAGCAAGCCAATTTCGTATCCAATTGACTAGTTCTCCCTGGATCTCGTGTGATCCAACCTTACTGACCAGTTTACCATGTGGTACCCTTGTCGAAGGCTTTGCTGAAGTTTTTCCTTTATACTATCACTGCTCAGAACTTTCAATATAAGATATTCACAAATAAACTCAACAGTGATGACTTTACCCAGTGAGTGATTAGAATATAGAATGTGCTGCTACATTAAGTGGTTGAGGTGAGTTGCTTTGATACAGTTAATGGGAAACAAGATGTATACCTGAGGGGGAGAGAGGAGAGGCTGAAATGAAGAGGGATGGGAGGGGGATTTGTCAGCAATTTGAAACCTAGCACACACTTGTTTGGCTGAATGATATTTGTGTGCTGTACATTCAATGTAACTATTTACTTAATTATTGTGGGATGTTGCTGTGAGCAAATTGGCTGCTACTAAATTATTCTGAATTATTTGGTTTGGCATCCTCCCTACTCCAGGGGAACTGTTAGGAAATCCCTGGACAATTTCAAAGGATGTATTATGGGATGCCATCCAATATCCCTCTCTGTTACAGACAGAGGACTAAGAATGTTTAGTCTGCTCCAGTAGACTCTGATTATTTCCTGTTGGAACAGTTGACTCCTTGAACGGTTTCTAACTCTGTTTATTTTTGTGAAGGTTTCTGATGATGGTCGATACGTAGGCTTGTATATTTCTGAAGGCTGTCAGCCCAAGAATCGGGTCTGGTACTGTGACCTACATCAGCTGCCAAATGGCATAACAGGTAAGTACTTGCTATTGCCAGACACTGGCCAGGCTACTGAGTCATCAAAGAGCAAAAGTCAGCTGGTGCAGTGAAGTCCCATCTGTGTCGCACTGACTTTTGCCTCATTGCAACAGTTGGCTCTCCACTATTGTGGAAATTCAGGCCCCAGTGGTGTTCAGATTCCTCCTGGCCTCAGTCCTCCTTACCTCTGTAATCTTCTCCCACTTGGTCACTCTCCAAGATAACTGGACTCTCCAAATTCTGGCACATTGTGCATTTCTGAGCTTCATTGCCTCATTGGTGGCCATAACCTTCAGCTGTTTAGACCCAATGTTCTGGAATCCTCCCTAATCCTTTCTGCCTCACAACCTTCCTTTGATTTGATTTATTATTGTCACATGTATTGGGATACAGTGAAAAGTATTGTTTCTTGTACACTTTATAGACAAAACATACCAATCATAGAGTACATAGAGGAGAAGGAAAGGAGAGGGTGCAAAATGCATTACTACAGTCATAGCGAGGGTATAGAGAAAGATGAGCTTAATATAAGGTAGGTCCATTCAAAAGTCTGATGGCAGCATGGAAGAAGCTGTTTTGAGTCATTTGGTATGTTTTCTCAAACTTCTATATCTTTTTCCCAATAGAGGAAGGTGGAAGAGAGTATGTTTAGGGTGCATGGAGCAATTGATTATGCTGGCTACTTTTCCAAGTTAGTGGGAAGTACAGACAGAGTCAGTAGATGGGAGTCTGGTTTGTGTGATGGACTGGGCTACGTTCACAATTCTTTGTCTCAGACAGAGCATGAGCCTTTACAAAGCTCTGATACAACCAGAAAGAATGTTTTCTATGGTGCAAGTTGGTAGAAGTTGCAGTGAACGTGCCAAATTTCCTTAGCCTCTCTCCCCTATTTGAAGATGCTCCTTAAAACCTATATCTTTGATCAAGGTTTTGGACACCTTCCCTTATATTTTCTCCTTTGATTTACTATCAAGTTTTGATTAATAATACTACTATAAGATGCCTTGGGATGTTTCTTTTGTGGGAGGTGGGATAGCTGTTTAAAAATAATGGGTCATTCATTTAAAACTAAGATAAATTTTTTCACTCAGTAGGTTCTAAATCTTTGGAACTCTCCTCCTGAAAAGGTGATGGAAGGAGAGTCTATGAATATTTTGAAGTGAATAGATTGTTGGTAAGCAAGAGGCGGGGGTGTGATAAGTTATCAGGAGAAAGGTGAAGTGTAGATTGGCTGTTCCTATGGAGAGTAGCCTTGATCTTATTAAATAGCAGGATAGGCTCGAGGGGCTGAATGGCCCAGTCCTGCTCTTTGCTTGATGGTTGTTGGTGTTCTTTATAATTTGATTGTTTTCACACCTCCTGGCATAATTTTGACAGGCCTCTTGCCCTGGGTTAAACTGATCGACAACTTTGACGCTGAGTACAACTACGTCACGAATGAAGGACCTGTGTTCACATTCCGAACTAACCTGGATGCTCCTCGCTACCGAGTCCTCAACATCAACCTGGAGCAGCCGGATCCTTCACAGTGGAAGCAGCTGATTCCCCAGCACCCAAAAGATGTCTTGGGTAAGCCAATTCCCGTCACCTTTCCGCAGCGGTACAGCGGTTGAAAGTTTGTAACCTTATCAAATGGCGTGTCCCTGCATTTCAGATTGGGCAACCTGCGTCAATTACAAATTCCTGGTCGTGAATTACTTAAAGGACGTGAAGGACGTCCTCCAGCTGTACGACCTTGCCACCGGAACCTTCCTCAAGGACCTTCCACTGGATGTTGGCAGCATCAGTGGATGTAGTGGCCGGAAGAAAAATACAGAAATCTTCTACAAGTTCACCTCTTATTTGACCCCAGGTACAATTCACAGAGAGGTTGATTGTACAGAGATACACAAAATAGTAAAAGTAACATCACAGACTCTTAAGGGCACTAAATGAAAGAAAACCACGTCTAAAAGAATAATTAATCTTGAATTAGTTCATAGTTAGACCTCAATTGCTGCACTGCATGCAGCTCTGTAAAAAAGATACAGAAGCATTGGTAAAAATACAAAATAAATGATCAGGATAATGCCAGAACCCAGAGATAGTAGCTCTCCGAAACAATTGAACAGACTGAGATTTTTCTATAGAAGAGAGAAGATTGAGAGATGATCTGAAAGAGGTGCTTACCTTTATGAAAGGGTAAACATAGAAAATATGTTTCCACTTGTGGGAGAAATCAAATCTTGGGGCCAAAGGTATAAAATAGTAACTAATAAATCCAGCAGGGCATTCTGGAGAAATATATTTATTCAGACAGTAGTGAGAATGTGGAACTTGCTATCAGAGGATGTAAATGAAATGAATGGGGAAATGGTGGAGTAGTGCTGGTCATGTCACTGGACCATTAATCCAGAGGCCTAGGGGAATGCTCTGGGACAAGGGTTCAAATCCCACCGTGGCAGCTGGTGGAATTTAAATTCATTAAATAAATCTGGAATATAAAGCCTCCATGGCAACTATCATTGATTGCTTTGAAAACTAATACCTTTCAGGGAAGGAAATCTGCTGACTTTCTCCAATCTGGCCTACATGTGACTCCAGACCCACAGCAATATAGTTGACTCTTAACTATCCTTTAGTGTAGCAAGCCGTTAAGTTCAGGGGCAATTCGGGATGGGCCACAAATGCTTTGCCAGTGATACCCACATCCTATGCACAATAAAAAAAAAGTATAAATACATTTAAGGAGAAGTTAGATAAACACATGAGGAGAGAGGAATAGATGGTTCTGGTGATAGGATGGGAGGAGACACGTGTAAAGCATCAACATTGGCAAAGACCTGTTGGGCCAAATGGCCTGTTTCTGTGCTATAACCTCTATATAATCCTGTCAGTAATCTGTTACAAAGGGTAGATGATCTTGTGAACTGGTGAGATTGTGAAAGTGTGACATTATAAAGCTTAGTTATTCAAGGTTGTATGACATAAAATATGAGGATGGACAGATATTCAGAAGTTGTGCTTGATATGTCTTCTGGGAGAAACCTTGTCATTCTAGAATTCTCATTGGTACAAGCAGGCTTCACATTGGAAGCTTGATAAGTCGGCAGTGTTGCGGAGAACTAAACTTTGTAGAGGAACCTATGCCTTGCTCACTAACCTGTTGCACTAGCTCCTTGCATACCTGCTCCCAACCACCTTCCCCTCCCTCTATACAGAACAACAGGAAAACATCCTGTCAATGCTTTAGGACCCAAAGTGAATATTTATAGAAGAACCCCACTGACTTCAAAAGGACAACCCTGCTGTGTACAAGTTAACATTACAGTCAGCAGAAATGGTAGTGGGGAGGAGGACATTCCAGAAACATAGTAAATGGTCTATTAAGTTAACATTGGTTGAAAGGTGAATATTGGCCAAGATACCAGGAAATAGTCTTCAAATCATGCCACGGGATATATTACATCCACCTGATAGGGCACATGGGACCTCATCCAAATGATGGTATCTCCAACAGTGCAATTCTTCCTCTTCACTACGCTGGAAATGTCAGCCTAGAATTTGTTCTCAAGTTTCCAGAGCAGGATTCGAACTACAACTTTCTGACTTGGGGAAACTTGCTGCTCTCCCAGGAATCATCTACCACTGTGACCTCTCTAAACTTGTTGTTTGTTTTTGTCGATTTGAGAGAAGCCAGAGAATCATCAATGACCACATAGAATCATAGAATCCCAATTGTGCAGAAAGAGGCCGTTCGGCTCATCTGTGCCAGCCACAGTCAGGCCCTATTCCCATAACCCTACTTATTTACCCTGCTAATCCTCTGACACTAAGGGGCAATGTACCATTGCCAATCAACCTAACCTGTACATCTTTAGACTGCGGGAGAAAACCAGAGCACCCGGAGAAAAGCCACACAGACAGAAAGAGAACGTGCAAACTTCACACAAATAGTGACCCAAGCCAAGAATCAAACCTGGGCTCCTGGTGCTGTGAGGCAGCAGTGCTAACCACTGTGCATCCCGAAAACAAATACTCATAAAAGCAAAAGTGAATTTGATTTAATTTATTATTGTCGCAAATATTGGAATACAGTGAAAAGTATTGTTTCTGAAAGCTATACAGACAAAGCATCCTGGTCATAGAGTACACAGGGGAAAAGGAAAGGAGAGGAAGCAGAATATGGTATTGCACTCACAGGGTGTAGAGAAAGATCAGCTTAGTACATGGTAACTCCATTCAAAAATCTGATAGCAGCAGGGGGAAAGCTGTTCTATAGTTGGTTGATATGTGTTCTTATCTTTTTCCTGGTGGAAAAAGATGGAAGAGAGAATGTCCAAGATGCGAGGGGTCCTTGATTAATCTAGGTACTTTTCCAAGGAAGCAGGAAGAGTAGACAGAGTTGATGGACGAAATGGGTGACCAAGCAGGTTGTGAATCAAGGACTGTGATACTTGTTCACACTTGATTTTGCATTCTCTCCCAGGAATCATCTACCATTGTGACCTGTCTAAAGAGACCCTGGAACCCAAGGTCTTCAGGGAGGTGGAGATCAAAGATTTCAACTTTTCTGACTATCAGGTCGTTCAGGTGAGACACTAACATAAGGACACTGAAAAAAAGAACAGGGTACCTGAGATGAGAAGGGAAGATATTGTTTGGGTGAAGCAGGTCTGTTTGTATTGAGTCGGCTAAGAAGGATGCAGCCTGATGAAGGGTTCCAGCTTAAAAAAGCAGCCCTCAGTTAGCCACAAGCCTGCTGAAATTCTTCAGCAATTGCATTTGTAAAACATTGATAACATTGATAAGTTTGAATTGAATTCATTCTTCTAAGTTTTGTCGGTGTCCAGTTTGTATCAAGGAGCTAGTTCCTATAGCGAGTCCTTCACATCACAAAGACATGCTGATAGGGAAGAAAGGATTTGAATTTATATAGCGCCTTTCGCAATCAAGATGTTCCAATGATGTATTGAAGTGTAGTGACTGTTGTCATGCAGGAAATGTCGCAGCCAATATACACACAGCAACAAACAACACTGTGATAGTGACTGGATCCATATGTTTTTTGTGATGTTGATTGGGAGATAACCATTAGCTATTGCACTGGGGCAAGTTTGTCTTCAGAGATCAGTGTGTGATTTATCCTTTGAAATACGTTGTCACAACTTAGAGCCAGTGAACACAGCGGTTTCAGGGCAGTCTAAGGAATTCTCTCACTGATATGATGGCCAAGGGACTCACCTGCCCTGAGGAACTGAAAACTAATTCTAATTCAGAGAAAACTCTTCAGCTCAATCCTTAAGATTCACTTTCTATCTCACTGTCATGGCAGCAATGGGACTCAGTGTCCCTGGGTCAGGAAGGGATGGAATCAACCAGGATTCCTGTTTCTGCTCACTGTCCTTTAGTCTCCTCCTCGGAAGGAGGAATGAGCTGGGTGAAGACATAGAACATAGAACATTACAGTGCAGAACACGCCCTCGATGTGGCGCCAACCAATTGAGAAAAAGCAATGACCCTCTAACCTAAACCATTCCCTTTTCATCCATAAACTTATCCACTAACCACTTAAACACCCCCAAACTCGGCGCATCTACAACTGCTGCAGGCAGGGCATTTCATACCCTTACCACCATCTGGGTAAAGAACCTACCTCTGACATCCGTCTTATAACTACCACCCCTTAATTTAAAGCTATGTCCCCTCATGCTAGCTTTCTCCATCCGAAGAAAAAGGCCATCACTGTCCACCCTGTCTAATCCTCCGATCATCTTATATGCCTCAATAAGGTCACCTCTTAGCCACCTTCTCCCTAATGAAAACAACCTCAAATCCCTTAGCCTCTCCTCATAAGACCTTCCCTCCATACCAGGCAACATCCTGGTAAACCTCCTCTGCACCCTCTCCAATGTCTCCATATCTTTCTTATAATGTGGCGACCAGAACTGTACACAATACTCCAACTGCGGCCGCACCAGAGTTTTGTACAGTTGTAACATGACGTTGCGGCTCTGAAATTCAATCCCCCTACCAATAAAAGCCAAGAGTCCGTATGCTTTCTTAACAACCTTATCGACTTGATTGCCAACTTTCAGGGATCTATGCACATATACACCTAGATCCCTCTTCGTCAACACTATTAAGAGTCACGTTCGAGTTCACCCGTGATTTCCCCTGTCAGCAGGGGTGGGGCATTTTAATGAGAATGTAAAGCTGGTGATGTCAGAGAGGCAGTATTCTCCAACTTCCTGTTCGTTTGAGTGGGTTTGCATCCAAAGGATGATCAAGGGCAGCACAGTGATACAGCGGTTAGCATTGCTTCCTCAAAGCACCAGGGACCTGGGTTCAGTTCTGTGTAGCATCTGCGTGTTCTCCACATGCCTGCACGGGTTTCCCCCAGCTACTCCAATTTCCTCCCACACTCCAAAGATGTGCAGGTTAGATGGATTGGCTATGCTAAATTATCCCATAATTTGGTTAGAGGGATTCATGGAGTAAATCCATAGGGTTACAGAACTAGGTAGGATGCTATGTCGGAGTGTCAGTGCAGACTAGATAGGCCAAACAGCTTCCTTCTGTAGTGATTCTGTGATGGTGTGGGAAAGACTGTGTCTCCTGTTGAATTGTCATGGTGCTAGGTTTAGAAACTTCAGAAGAAGAAGCACAAGACAGTTACTGGAAATGAGTTACATCCAGCCATTGACCTTCATCACTGTTTCTGATTGGTTTATATGTGTTTGCAACGTCACTGATATTACATTTTTGCCTCAAAGGTTTTTTATCCGAGTAAAGATGGGACTAAGATCCCAATGTTTCTTGTCCACAAGAAAGGAATTAAACAAGATGGTTCCCACCCAGTATTCCTGCATGGCTATGGAGGATTCAACCTTTCTCAAACTCCATATTACAAGTAAGTTACTGACAGTTAGAGCTGTTTTGCAGTGAGGCTTGTCAGAGGGACAGCTTCCAGGTCCCCTTTTCAACATGAGAACATCTGTCGGGCAGGAATTTCAGTTACCGTCTCTGTAAGAGACTGAGGATTCGTTCAAATCCACAAGAAGCTGTGCCGGGATTGTAAATCTGTGGCCATTGGTTTCTACATGAAAAAAAATAAAGAAACAGTTATTCTGTTCTTAGCCTTGGAGTGAATAGTGTGCAGGTTCATACCTCGTTTTAAAGGATTAAATTATGAGGATGAGTTTCATACATTAGAAGTGTATTCCATTGGGTTTAGAGCTCTGAGGGGTGAGATAATTGAGATGCTTAATATCATTAAGGAATTCAATAAGGCATTGAAAGAAACTATTTTGTCTTGTGGGACAACTCAGAATAAGGGGGCTGTACTGTTAACATTGCAACTAGGCCATTCAGAATTAAAATCAGGATTTTTTTTCCCACTTAAGTTAGTAGAGATCCGGGATCGTCTCCCCAGAGATCCGGGATCGTCTCCCCTGAAAAGGTGTGGATGCTGATGATCAGTTGGAGCTTTCAGGTTGATATTGACAGAGGTTGTTGGGTAAATGCATCAAGGACACAGATCAAAGCCAGTTCATTAGAATTCAAATACAAATCAGCAATGATCTATCTGAATAACGGGACAGACTCAAGGGACTGAATAGTCCGCTGCTGTTCCAATGATGTTGACCCAATTTTTTTCCATTTTATTCCTTAATGAGATATGGACATCACTGGCTGGGCCAGCATTTGTTACCCATCCCTAATTGCTGTCCATTTCAGTGGGCTTTGAGTCAACCACGTTGCTATGGCTCTGGAGTCACATGTAGGCCAGACCAGGTAAGGATGGAAGATTTCCTTTCCTAAAATACATTGGTGAACCAGATAGGTTTTTGTAACAACCATTTCCTGGTCATCGTTCGACTTTTAATTCTTTCTCATGAACCTGGGCATGGAGGAAGGAGGTCAAAACCAGCAAATCCAAACTAGATCCCCGACCACTTTCTCTCCTTCCTGCAAGAGGGGCTGTGAGGTCAGTTGTGGAACTCTATGAGAGCACTATTCAGAGAAGAGCGAGGGAGATTTTCCTGCTGTTCTGGCAAAGATTTATTCCTCAACTGACATTGTAGAAACTGACTATCTGGTCATTTATCTCATTGCTGTTTGTGGGAGTTTGCTGAGCAAACACATGACATTTTACTGTATTAAACGTGCTATATAAAGGCAAGCTGTTGTTGCATGTGAGCACTTTGGATATTCTACTCATTTGGATAAATTAAAGAGACTTCCATACCCAAATATGAGTCTCCTTGCCCAATCTCTCCTTGCCTGTGAATAAATTGGCCACCGTGTTTCCTGATTTACATCTGTGGTTATATTTGAGTAGTAATGCATTTAGCTGTAAAATGCTCTGGCGGTCCCTGAGCTGGTGAAAGTGGAAATAAGAATACAAGTTCTTATTTCAGATCACTGATTAAGGCGTCACCATTTGAAGTGATTCCATCAGCAAATGATTTTAGGTTGTGGTTACCAGCACTTCAAATCCTGAGCGAGTTACTTCCATCTAGGGCTGTGTTCAAACTTGCCTTAGTTCATAATAGACCACTGTTATGGATTATACAACAATTGTTTAATCATCTCACACTTTCTTACTTCCCCTGCTCTGTTTCCAGTGTTGCGTACCTCATTTTTGTAAGGCACCTGGGTGGAATCCTTGCCGTGGCCAATATACGAGGAGGAGGAGAGTACGGAGAAACCTGGCACCAAGGTAAGAGGTTCCTGACAATCTGTCCTTCACCTTGGAGTCACTTCACCTAATTTTATGCATTCAACTAGGTACAGTAGTGATTCAAAGAGCTTGTGTTCAAATCCACCCATAACAGTGTGAGAATCTGAATGCCAATGGTATCAATAAAGTCATCAGGAATTATGTAAAAACCCAATTTACTGCTGCACCTTGAGGAAGGCAACCTGCTCTTTTTATCTAGTCTCATCCCATGTGTTATTTCTGTCTCTCAGAAACATGGCTGGTCCTTAACACCCCATTCTGAAACCAAATTGTTGAAGTTACTCAATTGATACTCTGTAGATTTCTCTCCAAATGATATCTCTCCAAATGATTATCATATGAGAGTTTCTAAACTCCACACTCAAAAGGACACACTTTGAAATCATCTTCCAAACAATGCTTTACAATAACTGCTTGCATTAAGAATCCATTTTAGATTTTCTAGCTATCCTTTCAAGCAAAGCTTTCACTCCCTTTTTTTTTAACAAGAATCCAGTACCAGGTTTTCAGCCTCCCCCGTCAGGCTCCCTTTGTCTTAAATGCTTTTACACAAACTCAGGTACTGAGCCCCAGCAGCATACTATTACTTCAAACACCAGAAATCAATTGCTTATTTCTGATTGCTTCAGATATATGGTTTGTCTATAGCCAACCTCATCAGTTCTTCTTTTCCCATATCTGACTTTAACTTCCATAAGCAATATCCTGGCCCCAAACATAGTTTCTCTTTGCTCTTTTAACCTCAGACTTCTTAGAAACTTAACTTCTTTCCTCTAGTTTCCTTAACTAGCTGGTCTTTAAGTTTCCTGCACTTGTTTTCTTAACCATTACTCCATTCTATAACTTTTCTTCTGGAAAATCTGAGAGATGTTCCATCTTTTACCTTCTATAACCAACTGCTCTGAAACTAGTTAAAAACACAGTCACTAAAGCCTTTCTACTTTAAAGGTGCCCCTGTTTGCCAAGCAACAACTTATTACATCCCCAAGCTTTTACTTACTTTTCATGCTGTGACAACTTTGAGCACAATCAAAGCAGTTTTAGTTGACCAAACCTGCCACACATACAAATACCCTTATTTAACCTGAATCTAACTATAAGTTTATCTTTCTCACATAACACTAAATTAAACCCATTTAAAACTATACCTTATTTCTAATATTTAACAATATAAATATAAATCTCTTCAAATTACCTATTTTCCTGACAATTTCCATCTTCAAAATTGTGACCCACAAGCTCTGTAATACTTCTAGTCATAAAGGAATGAAGGCCGGGATTGTAATGTGAAGCTATCTTCGCGCCTCCCAGTCTGGTTATCTTGGAAACCTCTGGACAGGTCGGAAAAAAATGTAATAGTCTAGTCCAAAAAAGAACCTTGGTTAAGAATTCACTGTCTGGGTATTCCACACCAGTACCCTTGCCTTACTTGGAGTTCTTTATTCGTTTTTGTTTATTTGCACTTGAGTTGTGAGGGTTACTGGCAGGAACAACATTTATGACCTATCTACTGTCATCCCATCAAGTTTTTGATGTGCCGTCTTGTTGAAAATTGCAGTCCTGGTGACAATGTAGTTCCCATAATGCCATAGGGTGGGAATTTCATGATTTAGCCCAGTGACAATGAAACTGACCAATGTGTGTCACACTGGGGTGAGGTCTGATTTGGAAGGACAATACTGCTCTTACCCCGCTCTACCACAGTGCCCACCGGGGAGATATCCCAAATATCCTTCCACCCTTGGGGCTAGTCTCAGCCAAGTGACACACATGAGATTCTTGAGCCATTTAGAAAGGAACAATTTCGGAAATGGTTTCACAAAGACTTCCTGAGTATTTTTCCTTAGATTGGGCTGTAGCCAAGAATAAAGAGCTGACCTAAAGATGTGCGGGCTAGGTTGATTGGCCATGCTAAGAAATTGTCCCTTAGTGTCCAGGGATGCGTAGGTTAGAGGATTAGTGGGTATAATATGTAGAAGTATGGGGGTAGGGCCTGAGTGGGATTGTGTTCGATGCAGACTGGATGGGCCCAAAGGGCCTGTAGGGTTCTGTGATACTCTCCCACCTAATTAAGTACCCCAACGACCACAACTCATCGCGTGGGAGAGGAAGGTGTTAAATTCCACCCACTGTGTTTCACTTCCATTCTGTGAGTGACCTGCTTCTGTTTTTGATTTTCTGCAGCTGGGATTCTGGATAAGAAGCAGAACTGTTTCGATGATTTCCAGAGTGCATCCGAGTACCTGATCCAGGAGGGATTCACCTGCAAGGAGAAGCTCACCATCAATGGAGGCTCCAACGGGGGCCTGCTGGTCGGTAAGGAACCTCGGACGGACCTTGGCAGAGTAAAGTCAACCCTGATGATATATAATACAGAAGGTCACTTTGTACAAGGCCCAAGGAAAGTCCCCAACTAAACAAACTGTCCTGGAATCGAATCATTCAGCCCAGATGTGATCACGGACCAATCCTAGTTAATGCAGCAGACGGCAGTTCATGGCAGATATTATCAGCTTCGGCACGTCCTGGTGCGTGTGACGGGACAGGAGTATCAGTTTCAGATTGCCATCTATTGGTTCCTGTTGGGAAGTGCGTTTGTAAGGATTTTGGCACGATCAGGATTGAGATCTGTTGCCAGATCCGGTAGATTCCTGTCAAATGCTGTCTGATGCTCTACGGTACTGGAATTAGTGTTACTTTTAACTCTAGCAAGGCAAAAGCCAAGCCCTGCACATAACGCAGCAAAGAGGCACAAACTAATCCCTATTATCAATGGACACAGCAATGGAGGGAAGCTTTTTATCCAAAGGGCCGCGATAGAATTGTATGAAAGACCAAGCAGTGTAGCGAATGTGAATCCTGAGCATTATTTCAAGTTAAGTATAAGGAAGGCAGACTTACAGACTGGTGAAAGGCAAGTTCAACAAGGATTTGAGAAAGTATCTCACGTGAAGTGTGATTATTTCCTGGAATAGTTTTGAGTCAGGAATGGAAAAAAGATCTGAGTCATACAAACCCATCAAGTCTGCACCGACTGTCTCTGACAGACCACCCTTTCCTCAACTCTATCCCTGTAATCTCCACGTTTACCATGGCTAATCCATCTAAGGGGCAATTTAGCACGGCCAATCAACCTAACCCACACAACTTTATACTATGGAAGGAAATCCGGAGCATCCGGAGGAAACCCATGCACCCTTGGGAAGAAGGTGCAGTCACAGTCACCCGAGGCCAAAATTAAACTCAGAAGCCAGGTGTTGAGGCAGCAGTGCTAACCACTGTGCCAACATGCCATTTAGAGGAGAGACAATTAGGGACCATGGTGAGTGAACAGTGGGCTTCTTTGGAAGGTAGAGCTAAATGGGCCAAATGACCTTCCTCGATTATATTCAGTGATATCTAAGCATTTTCTCATCGCAGTATCTCTCCGGCAGGTGCATGTGTGAACCAGCGGCCTGACCTGTTTGGCTGTGCGGTTGTTGAAGTTGGCGTGATGGACATGCTCAAATTCCACAAGTTTACAATCGGCCATGCCTGGACCTCCGACTTTGGCTGTTCCGATAAAAAGGAGCAGTTTGAATGGCTCTTCAAGTGAGTGAGCTCTGGGGATGTCTTGTATCTTTGCCCTGGTGCCTCAGATATCGTTGGTGACTCAGATAGCTGCTGCCCAATAAAACATTTTGTAAACATGTGCTATCCTTTGTAAGGAACTATGTGAAACTCTATGTGACAGGGCCCCTCAGTTGAATTTCAAGGGAGTACAACTCCATGGATACTGTTTGTCACTGGAGTATTATTGCTGGGGTTCAATTCGATGGCTGGACTGTCCTCTGGTTTTCTTATTTAATGGGTGACTTTGGAGCACAAGTTTCAAAGACTGGAAGACATGGTCACAGTTAATCTAATCCCATTCCCTCCCCCACCTCCACACCTTTGCATATGTGCATTTTCCAGTAAAGACCCTAGCTGGCTTTTTAACCATATTCCTCGCCCACTTGGCGATGAAGTCAATTTCAGAGCCATTACCAAACAACAAGAAGGCTCACAACACCAGGTTAAAATCCAACAGGTTTACTTGCCGAGAGACCTGCCGAGATTTTCCAGCATTCTCTTTTTTGCTTTCAGAACTTTTGGAGTGTTGTTCCTTCCTCAGGCGAGCCACTCACCTCACAAAGGAGCAGCGCTCCGAAAGCTCGTGATACCAGACAAACCTGTTGAACTTCAATGAAAGCAAATTACTGCCAATGCTGGAATCTGAAAGCAAAAAAGGAAAATGCTGGAAAATCTCAGCAGGTCTGACAGCATCAGTAAGAAGAGAGAAAAACAGGTCATTTGAACTTGAAAGATCAGACCTGCTGAGATTTTCCAGCATTTTCTCTCTTTATTAGAATTTAACCTGATACTGTGAGACTTCTTCATGTAGACACCCCAATTCAACACCGGCATCTCCACATCATGGCTACCAAGCAAAGAGATGGAGGGGAAGTGGGGAATCTTTTAACAATAAGGCTTATTGATTCTTTCTTTCTCTCGCCAGGTATTCTCCACTGCACAATATCAAGGTACCGGAGGGAGGTGTTCAGTACCCGGCCATGCTGCTGCTCACTGCTGACCACGATGACCGGGTGGTGCCTCTCCACTCTCTGAAGTTTATCGCTACCGTGCAGCACACAGTGGGGCGCAGTCCCCATCAAAAAAACCCTCTCCTCATCAGGATTGATACCAAATCTGGGCACGGGGCTGGAAAACCCACCACCAAGGTGATTGAAGAAGAGACAGATATCTTTGCCTTCATTGCCGAAACCTTGAAGCTGGACTGGAGTGAGTGAGGGAGGCCTGAAGTCACATCAGACCACTGGTTTTAACAAGCAGACTGAGACACTTGATTGTTTTAATTCATAATCTCCCCATTCTTTCTTTTTTGTGCTTTGTTTCTTGACCTGTGTTCCCAGTACCTGATGGGGGGGAGGGTTCAGAGAGTTTTTTCCTGTTTTCATCACTGATTTTTTTTTTACCTCTCCCAAAAAATTACACAGCTGCTGTTGTACGGCACAGGTATCAAACCTCAATAATTTAGTAATTTAATTTTATTTGTGCTGGGGATGCAAGTGGTTTAAGTGATTTCCTCCACCGAAGGGCATTAGTGAACCAGAAGGGTTTTTAGCAACACACCAGTAGTTTCCTGATGAGAACTGATGGGACTAGCACTTTATTGCAGATTTTAATAATTAATTGAATTAAAATTTTCTCAATTGCTATAAGCGGGATTCAAACTTGTATCTCCAGAGCTTCAGCCTTGGCTTCTGGATTACTAGACCAGTAACTTTACGCCTACGCTATTCCATTAAGAGTGTGGGGTAGACTTGATGGATTAGTTGGCTAATCCCTACCAACCATTTGTATATCCACATACTGGTTGGGAAGACAGATACAACTCAATGTTGCCATTTTGAACCTGCAACCTGCCCACTGCTCCATCCTCAGCAGCATATCCCTGAGGTGCTCTGAAATTCTATTTCCAAATCACTTGTCACCCACACCCCCAACTTTGCAAACTTTCTGCCATTTTTCAAGAAAAAAACTTCTTAAAATGTGCCTCTGACCTTTTCCTTTAAATTGTCTCCTACTTGATGTTTGCTGTTCAGGAGCAGGTAGTTTGGAAAATTTACATTTGTATAGGATGGTACATAAACGTGTGTTTCGCATTCAGTTCCGCTGATTGTTGCTGGATTCAGAGATCTATGTTCAATCAAAATATTAAGCTGATTCCTCGTCTAAAACATGCCGTAATCCCATATCCACTCTCAGTAGATGTTAAAGATCCCATACCGCTTTGAAGGCAGAGAAGTTCTACCTGGTCTCCTGGCCAGCAATTCTCCCTCGCTCAGCACTATCTTCTCGCTGAACTTCATTGCTATTAATAGGAGATTGCTGTGCACGAATAGCTGTTACATTTCTTATGTTTCAACACGTTCCTATGATTCTGGAAATTCTGGAACTCCCTCCCTAACAGCACTGTGGGTGGACCTATATCCCTAGGACTGCAGCGATTTAAGAAGGCAACTCACTACCACCTTGGGCAACTAGAGACGGACAATAAATGCTGGCCTAACCAGCAACACCCACATCCTGTGAATGAAAGAATTTAAAAAAAAACATCAAAAAGGACTTCATCGGCAATGAACTGTTTGGAATATTCTGAGGTTATGAAAGACTCTATATAAATGTAAATCTTTTTGTCTTGATTGGGGCATTCACTCTAATACTGAACTATATATTCTTGAACCATTGCTAACACTTGTAATGGTGATGCTGAATCCAATAATTTGTGCACTGCGTTTGTCTGAGATTGTGTCTGACCAAACAATGAAATAAATAATCACACTGCGTCAACTTTTTTTAAAATAATTATGAATATTGGAAATCTGAAGTAAGCAAGGAGTGTGGTGAAAATACACAATAGGTCGTTCCAGGATGCACAGGAGATGGAGATAATGTCAGTCATATGTAGAGGGAATTCGATGGCTCTATAGCAAGATAAAGGGATTGATGGGTACAAGAAGGGGAGCCAAGTCTGATGCGTTTCAATCTTCAGGTCTAGCCTGGTGGCTCTCCCAAAACGGTTTGAACCACAGCAGAGAGAGTTCTGGTATACAAGCCAATATTGATCATTTAACCAACAGAATCATCTAAAGAGAGATTATCTGACTTTTTAAAAATTCATTCTTGGAAATATGGACATTGCTGGCTGGCCAGCATTTATTACCCATCCCTAGTTGCCCAAGGACAATTGAAGGTCAGCCACATTGCTATCGGCTCTGGAGTCACATGTAGATAAGGACAGCAGATTTCCTCCCCTAAAGGGTAGGTTTTTCTGACAATTGACAATGGCTTCATAGTCATCAGCAGATTCTTAAGTCAAGATTTTTTACAATTGAATTCATTTTCATGTGAATAATGATTTTCATATGAATAAAGGGCACAACTATAAGGTTCGTGGGGGGAGATATAGGAGGGATGTCCGAGGTAGATTCTTCACTCAGAGTGTTTGGGATGTGGAATAGATTGCCTGCTGTGATGGTGGAGTCGGACACGTCAGGAACTTTCAAGCAGTTATTGGATAGGTACATGGAGCACACCAGAATTATAGGAAGTGAGATAGCTTGATCTTGGGTTTGGACATAACTCGGCACAACACTGAGGGCCAGAGGGCCAGTACTTGCTATACTGTTCCATGTTCTATTTTCCACCACCTGCCAAGGTGGGATTCGAGCATGGGTCCCCAGAACATTAGCTTAATTTCTGGATTAATATTCCAGCAATAATACCATTAGTCCATTGCCTCCCCCTCATGATCTCATTTGTTTGTGGGAACTGGCTCTGTGCAGCTTTGTCACTTGTGGTTACATTGTAACAGCGGGTACACAAAATGTCTTTTGGCCATAAAGCACTTGAGACAGCCTAAGGCTGTGAAAGGTGCCATCTAAATGCAAATTATTTCTCTCACTGCACCATTAATGCCACTTTTGATATTAAAAGTTTACAGTCAAGAGATTTGGGGAAAAAAAACACGACAAGGAAATGTACACAAAACACAATCCTTTTTTTAATCCAATTTTCATTTCAAGTCATGTCATAATTCACTTATTGAAAATGTGTTACAGTTCTGGATTGTTCCCTGGCGCTCAATGGGCCCCTCACACAGCCTTAGTGTAACATGGCCACAACAGCAGTTGTAACCCACTGGGGCTGCATTGCTTTGGTTACTAGCAGTAAACGATGCTACATTCTCCTGTCACTTCCTGTACAATTTCAATTACATCCTTTGGTTTATCCATTGATCTGTAAACAATGTCTTAAAAATGTGTTCAAAAAAAAGGTAAACACGATATATATAAATATCACATTTTTAGAAGAATAAGTAACAAATTCTACTGGGTGTCTATGTAACTCTACTGATACATACAAGACAAGCACAAAAAAAAGTGTTCACATCTGTCTTATTCACAGGAGCAACTAGAAAGAGGTTGGGTGGAAACTCAAGGAAATTGCATATTCCTTCTGTGAGTTCCGCTCTTTAGTCACAGTAACATATTAAACCTATTCTGAGGTAGCGCTGTATAGTTATTCAAAATGAAAAGTGTGCACGATTAGCACACACTCTTGTCGCTTCACTACATAAATGGCATGAAACATTCGCTTTCTGGAGCACAGCCTGTGACTTAGAGAGACAAATGAGTACTAAAAGAGTTCAAATGTTTCATGCCTTTCTATCACACCTACACTAAACACATTTCTACTTATTGCATAATATAGCAGTGTTTACATCCACAATGGACACTGTAGACAGACACGAGGGGAGTGCAATAGTGGCCGGACTGGAGAACCCTACCCCCACTCCCCTAATGAGGAAAGGGATGATTCTAATTGTCCCAGACACCTGCAGTGTGATCCATATTTGTTGCCAAACTGGACAGGTTATTGGTCATTATAGATTCCTATCTATTCCCATTGATTCGCTTTTATTTCTTCCTCTATTGTCTTTGCATGGCTAGTACGAAATTCTTGGGCTTGTTGGTTTTATCTGATAGGCATTTTGGAAACATAAGAAAAAATTTGGACTTAGCTTTCTGAAGGTGCCATGTTGTCCTACAAACTTTAGTTCAAAATCTAATAGATCTTGATCAGCTTTATGATCTACAGATCATGGATAGCTTTAAATCCTATAGATTGTGGCTAGCTCTGTATTGTAGTTAAATTTGTATCTGATTGATGGAAGGAGCTCTTTGTTCAAAGATCTTGGGCTAATTTTGTATCCAATAGTCTCTTGTCTACTTCTGTACATGATAGACTCTTAGTTATAGCACATTCTTTGGCTTATTCTCTGGCCTCTCACTATTAGCAGCTTCAGATTTTGGCGTTTTAAGTTTCTCTGTGAATGTTGCTCTATAGCAGCAAAGTATGACATTATTAAGACAAATGTGGCAGTGTGCACTAAGAGGGGGAAGCATTTAATTTTCTAACCAGCTCCTGTCACGGAAGAGGCATTGTTTTTCTCAGCATATCAACAGGCTGAACTCTTTACCCCAGGACTGGAGAGATGGACTGTTCCCTTCATTGCTAGCAGTTAGCCACACAGCTCACAGGCAGAAGCCGACATAGAGGATGCCTGCCTCTCTGCAACATTCTCACCATCTACCCCATCCCCTGCAAGATGGTCAATAATATAGGACACCCAATTAAGGAAAAGAATCATTTTAAAAAATACAATGAAGAATGTTGATTCTCTGATCTTTCGTGTAATGTATTCTAGGGATTATTGTCCGTGTGTCTATTTTTTAGAAACACAAGTAACATGTGAATCATGGACCTTTGTATACTATGGGCACATGGCTGATTAGACATCATATAGGCTTTAGGTTTCATCTATGGAATCATTGAAACAGAATCATAGAATCCTACAGTGCAGGAAGCCATCTGGCCCATCAAGTCTGCACTGACGATAATCCCACCCAGGTCTTATCCCCCATAACCCCATGCAGTTATGCTTGCCTGTCCCCTTTACACTAAGAGGCAATTTAGCAGGCATTTACCCTGGCCAGTTCCCTCTTACATTAAAGGGCAATTTAGCATAACCAATCCACCTAACCCACACATCTTTGGAGTGTGGGAAGAAACTTTGGAGAATGCAGAGGAAACCCACACAGTCACAGGGAGGACATGCAGACTCCACACTGACAGTGATCCAAGCTGGGAATTGAAACCAGATTCCTGGAGCTATGAGGCAATAGTGCTAATCACTGTGCCACCCCATAATTTAACCCCCTATCTCCATACATTGGTATGATATATGTCCTGGTTATCTCTGTAGTCTACTAATTAAGATTAGCTTCACACGCCTAAGGACCTCAGCTAGTTGTATGTTCAATAGGTTTCAGCTGGCTCAATATTCTGTACATCGTGTTTAATTCTATACCCTATAGATCTTGTGCATCATTTCTGATTGATCCATCAATCACCCAACTAGCCTGTTAAACCATTATTATCGAACATCTTGCATTTATGTTCATTCTCATTATAAACAGTATGAGCCTGTCCAAATTAATTTCACTTTGGATTCTTATAGGGAACAGACAGAGAGCACACCCATTCTTATCAGCCTGTCTTGGCCCCATTCAAACCCTCTTCAGTGGGGCAAATATTTAAATCCAAGGGAAAATACTCAACGCAGTATCTCTATTTGGACAGCCTGTAAAAAGAAATTAGCTGGAGAGTCTAGAACCATGGGGCAAATTGTAGGATGTGGGTTCGATCATTTAGGACACGGATGAGAAACTATTTCTTCATTACTTCAGAATCCTGTACCCTCGTCTACTCACTTATTCAAAACTGTGATTGATAGATTTTATGGTTTTAAGGGAATCAGGGGATGGTGCATGGAAGCAGAATTGAGGTAGTAGTTCAGCTGTGATCTTATTGAATGTTCAAAGAACCATATTTCCTACTCTTTCTCCTATCTCTTATGTTCTTGAGTTCTTGCCAAAGTTTCAGACAAAGCAATTATCCAAGCAGGGAATGTAAAGTTGCAGCATAAAATCCTACTATTATAGAGGAATAATATTACCTCTATTATTATACAGGTAATAATTTCCTGTATTACCCATACAGGAAATGGATAAATTAGCCTTTTCAGATACACCAAGAACCAAAAGAATAGAGCATTTCAACATGGAACAGTATTGCCACTGTTCTTTATCACAATAGTTAATTAACTTAGAATCCATACATTTTAACCACTATGCCTTTATAACCAACTTGTGATTTGAGGCAACTTCACCTTGCTCTTTAATCCCAGAATTTGCATCATCTTTCCAGAGGAAATCAAATGAATTCAGGTTTCAGGGGACCACAGGCAAGGTTTGTTTGACACAACAGTTGGGGGTTGATAACGGGGAACCAGACTTGCATTGTTTTGGCTGATTCCCCCACCTGGATCAATACTCTGTTAACCCACTGTAGGATGCCCATGGCCATTGCACTCCCTCTAAATACAGGACCACTCAACACAATGAGATCAACATTATTTTTTCAAAAAAATGGTCATTAATCACTTTGGAGCAGTTACAGACCAACAGATAGATATAGAGCTATGTCTGGTCTGAAAGACTATCAGAGAAAACTACCATTGTATAAAAAATACTGAGAGGTAGGTCCAGTTTTCACCAGAATTGTACCATTGCAGTTTGATTATACATCAAAACACTAGACTACCAAAATGAAACAGCTTCATACAGTCCCTGAGTAGAGCTTTTCATCCTGAGTTACTTGATTGCAGTTATACATTACAATATATAAAAATACAAAACAATATATTAAAACATAGTCTGCGAGCACTGTATGAGCGCACACCGATATCAGCATACAGACTTAAACATTACTTCTTTTTAAATCGGGATTTGCCAGTTTTCACAGCCGTTCTCTCCTGCCCTTTTCTGCCTTTGACCCAGGCAGGTTGTTCTTGTGTGTTTGCAAGTTTCCAGACATTCACAATCTGAAAACATGACTTAGTGTCGATTCCATGCTTGTTTGTATCTTAAGAGCATGATGGAATTTTCGTTATATTTAACAAAGAAATAACAACAGTTCCCCTCCCCCACCTCTCTCAAGCTGTCAGGTTGTGTCAGAGAGTCGGCTGTTTCTGGCTCAGGTACTGATTTTACAATTATTTCATCAGATGGTGAAATTTCTAAAATAAAACTCTTTAACAGAAGACAGAATACATCAATTTGATTGGCATTGCGTTCCATGGGCAACATATTCCATTGGGACTGAATTCCATTGGCACTAGGTTTCATTGGCATAATGTTCCATTGGCACAGCACTTCATTGGCACGAGGTTCTACTGGGACTGAGTCACATTGGGACTGAGTTTCACTGGGACTGAGTCACAATGATACTAGGTTCCAATGGGACTGAGTTTCATTGGCAAAATGTTCCATTGGGACTAATTTCCATTGGAACTGAATTCCATTAGGACTGAGATCTATGGGCATAATGTTCTATTGGGATTGAATCATATTGGCACTAAGTTCCATTGGGACTGGGTTCCATTAGAACTCAGTTCCATGGGCACAAGACTCCATTGGCACTGTGTTCCATTGGGACTGA
The DNA here is from genome assembly GCA_024679065.1 of Sphyrna mokarran. NCBI lineage: Eukaryota > Metazoa > Chordata > Chondrichthyes > Carcharhiniformes > Carcharhinidae > Sphyrna > Sphyrna mokarran. The sequence continues at coordinate 15,655,745 of JAGIQG010000024.1, read as the reverse complement.
GTTCCATGGGCACTAGACTTCATTGGCACTAGGTTCCATTGGGACTGAGTTCCATGGACACTAAACTCCATTGGCACTAGGTTCCATTGGCAAGGGGTTTCAAAACTGCCGATCAAGTCAACACATTGTGAGTGTAAATGGTGTGACAATAGGAAAGGATTCAGCTTTCACAAACCAAGTGATATGTGGCTAATAAGGCTTTTTCCTCCCTTCTGGAGCTGTTGATGAGCTGTCTCCACCCACACCCCTGCAACATCACATCCCCCTCCCCCACACACACACTTTCCTCCGCCAACATTTTCATACAGATCTTGTGAAACTGCAAAGTTGTTCTGGTCAGGTCCTGGCTTGCTCCCCTGATATTGTGCACGTGCAGCAATGTAGCATAGACTGCAAACCACACACAAGTTTACTTTGAACATTTGGTAATCTCTAACTTGGTCCATTTCTAACACTCGTGACGGTTTTTATCATCAGGGCACATGTGGCAATAAGACTAAACAGGAGATCAGGGCTTTTGATTGACAGGTCTCCCTTCAATTCCACAACATGTAGGTGCACATGTAACTAGAAGTGAAAATCAATTGTAAAACGTTGTTATCGAGAAATGGAAATCATTCCATTTGTAAAGGAACTGGGCCAGTGTTGAACGATCTCTTGCCCCTATTTCGGTGGGACTAGTGTGCAGGACTATTTAGGACAGCACTCTCTGGGTGAGGTGGTATTTACCAGGTTGGGAGGGCAAACACCAGGCAGTGGGGGCTGTTCAGTGGGTAAGGGGAGTATTTGATGGGTGAGGGAAGAGTTTGGTGGAGCTGGGGGGGCAGGGGAGGGCACTAACTCATTGGCCCTACAACTGATGGAGTGAAGAAGAAGAGTGGGAATCTATCAGAGTGGGAATTTTCTCAGAGGTAACAGGTGGATACTTTTTGGTACATTCTTACATTCAATGTAGACCTAACTTCAACATTCTAAACAAACTCCACCCTTACACAAACACACATTACTGACAAGACTATAAACAAGAGTTCTGATTCTAACTTCATGGTCAAGATTAAAGCAGATGTCAAGGGTGCACTACAGGGGATATTGACCTCTGAATGAGTGGATAGAACTCTTATTCCAGATCCTGATTTCCTACAGTCATTGAAACTGTAACTTGTCACTGATTGGTAACAGGATTCCTTGAATTATGACTGTCCTTAATCTGTGTTTGGAAGCCACTATCATAGCTGTCAGTTTGTAAACTCTTATCTGATGGATCAATGCAAGAAGATACTTCTACGTTGACAGAGGGACAACTCAATCCACCTTCCAATCACACTTTGGTGAAAATCCTGTTTTGATTTAATTGCAAAAGAAGCTCTTATTGGGCTCAAGTAAAATATTCAGAAAGTTGACAACGAGGAACTTCTGTTAGCCTCAATTCCAGAAGCTGCCAGTCTGAGGAGCTCGGTTCCAGGTAAAACAAAACTAATTTGAGATGAGGCAATTCAAGCAACTGATACAAACGTTTCCTGACTTGGGCCACAAAAGGCTGAAATCCACAAACAAGCCTTGTTTATAGCTGGTCTTACAGTCCATTAGCTGACAGCAGTTTGGGTGCTACAAGCACTTCAGTGCTCTGGTTAGAAACAGCAATACAAGCTTGTTCTTCCCCCAACCCTTTCCTCCCTAGCCAGGGTTGACAGCAGCCAGTTATTCTTCCATTACAGCTGTCCAGCTGCAATCTAAGTCACCACTTCATAGATATTTTCTATATCGGATTAATTGCCTGCTGTTTCTTGAAACCCCTCAGATCAAAATTTAATTGGGAGAAAGTACAATTTATTTAAACTTATTGATATCCATGAAGTAGCTTTCAATTTCCCTCCCCTTCCTACCATGCTAAAATGTAGAGTACTAAAGAATCTCTGCAGTGCAAAAGGAGGCCATTCGGCCCATTGAAGAAGGACTGACTCTCTGAAAGCACATCTTAGGCAGACCCACCTCCCCTTCCACCCTATCCCTGTAATCCCCACACATTTACCATGGCTAATCCACTAACCTTCACATCTTGTGACATTAAGGGGCAATTTACCATGGCCAATCCACCTAATCTGCACATCTTTGCACTGTTGGGAGGAAACCAGAGCATCCAGAGAAAACCACAGACACAGAGAGAAGGTATGAACTCCACACAGTCACCCAAGGTCAGAAATGAACCGGGGTCGCTGGCACTGTGAGGCACCACTGTACTACCCACAGCTTAAGATAAATGTGTCATTTAAATTTGGTTGGAAGTCAGCAAATGGAATCTTAATAACCAAAGGAATCTTCGCAGCATTTAGAAACAGAAAAGAGAGGAGATGCGAAGGAAAGATATCAGGAAAGATGTGAGGTAATAACCATGGTGGGTTCCCAGTGGCTCAGAGACTGACTATATAGTGCAGTATGATAAGTTAGAGACAAGGTCAGTTACTGGCTCCAGTCCGTGCTGAGCTACATCCGAGCTCCATTAACTTCACCAGTCTCATAGTATTGGACAGAATCTCCAAGACCAATAACAACAAGTAAGAAAATAGGAAGGTCTCATCCTGCACTGGGGGCTTAGCACAAGCATTATAGTGAGCATTTTAGCTATGGGATAGGAGAGCAGGGAAATTTACAATAAAGAGTATGTGAGCAGGACAAATATGCTCAAGCTGTATCTGAAGGTAATCCTCAGACAGAGTATTGCGTATAGTTCTAAACACATTACAGAAAGGATATGATTGCACTAGAGAGGCTACAGAGGAGATTTATGAGAGTGTTGCCAGAAATGGGGAATTCTAATCATGAGGGAAGAGTGGATAGGCTGGGATTGTTTTATTTGAAACAGAAGGGGACTAGAGAAGATTTAACTGAAGTATCTAATATTATGACAAACCCAAGGAGGGTAGGAATTAGCTTTCTCCATTAGTGGAGATATCAATAACCAGGGCACATAGATATAAAGTAATAGGCAGAATGATTATAAGGGAGTTAAGTGTGATATCTTTTGGTTGGGATCTGACTGCCTGAAAGAGTGGTAGAGGAAAAGTAAAATCTCTCATTGTCGTTAAAAAATACTTGGATATACGCTTGAGGTGCTGCCGGGCTACAAGCCAAAAGTGGGAAAACAGGGTTAGGTTGGTTGGACACACAGGACGGGCTTAAAGGCCTCCTTCTGTGCCATTCATTTTCTATGTGCTATTTAATTGGACTTGTTATTCAGTAGAATGAGTTCAAACCCAACATGGCAGTTAGAAAGTTTGAATTCAAGTGGAGTAAATTTAAATTGAATAAATAGCTCACATCATATGACCATTAAATTGTTGAATTGTCCTTAAAAACCCAGCTGGTTTACTCCTGTCCCCTTAAGGTCTTTAAGGAACAAAATCTGTCATTCTTATTAAGTCTGAGCCAACATATAACTTGACTTTCCATGCAACATGGTTGAGTCTCAATTGCCCTCTGAAACCACTTCTCAGGGCAATGAGTCATGGGCAATAAAGGAATAAAACAACAATAAAACATTGAATGTATTCAAGAGGCGGCTGGATATAGCAGTTAGGGGGAATGGGATCAAAGGTCATGGGGAGAAACTAGGATTAGACTATTGAGTTAGATGATCAGTCATGATCATAATGATTGGCAAAACAGGCTCGAAGGGCCAAATGGCCTCCTCCTGCTCCTATCTTCTATGAATGAATTAAAAAAACAAATTGTGATACTTGAGTATTTCTATTGATCCCCATGGATGGCATGATAGGCAGTGAGTGGGATTCATTTGGCAATTAATTGGTCATAATATCAAACATTCTGATGTGATTATGGAACAGGGCAGTGCTTTTTGTTAAATTTCCAAAATCCTAACACTGGTGTTTTCTTCAATTTTATCTTTTCAATGAAGATAATTCCTCGCACCGTGAACAGGGAAGGTGCTGATTATTTGTGAACATTCCACAGACAGGAAACTGTCAGATAAAGGGCTTTGGTTTTTGTATTAAACAGCTACACATCTCGGAGCAAAGGGACAAAACTGATTCCAAATCACTGTGCTGAATAATACTGGTCAGGACTTTTATCTCCGATGTGTGTGAAACTCTTCTGACTATTGGGATGTGTGGCATGTTAGCACAGCAGTTAGCATTGCTGCTTCACAGCTCCAGGGACCCGGGTTCAATTCCCAGCTTGAGTCACTGTCTATGTGGAGTTTGCACCTGTGTCTGTGTGGGTTTCCTCCGGGTGCTCCTGTTTCCTCCCACAGTCCAAAGATGTGCAGATTAGGTGGACTGGCCATGCTATATTGCCCCTTAGTATCAGGGGGATTAGCAGGGTAAATGTATGGGGTTATGGGGATAGGGACTGGAAGGGATTGTCATCGGTGCAGGCTTGATGAGCTAAGTAGCCTCATTCTGCACTGTAGGGATTCTATGGTTCTATTATGTAAAATAAGCACACCAGAATCTTTGCTGGCAAAACAATTCCATGCCAATCCATTTACATTTCCACTATTCACGTTCATCTTCAGTATGAATCCATGATTGAATGTGGGAAAAATGTACCTTCCTACCAATGGTCAGGTTATTTTTCAACTGTAGCATAATGGGAGGTGGTGTTTGGATCAGTGAGCACCAGGTTTGGGTGTTCATGTTCTATCTGTCATTATAAATCACCTCCCTTCCCAGTCAGTAATTCTTCATCTCAATGCAGGCTCAGGAAACAAAATGCTTCTGAGGAAAATGAGAAGAGACAGATCGAAGTGGGATGGCAAGATGCAATTCTGGAAGTGAGATCAATAGCTTGGGAAGCTGAACTAGTAAATCTAGCTGGGTTTTTAAGGACAATTCAACAATTTAATGGTCATATGATGTGAACTATTTATTCAATTTAAATTTACTCCACTTGAATTCAAACTTTCTAACTGCCATGTTGGGTTTGAACTCATTCTACTGAATAACAAGTCCAATTAAATAGCACATAGAAAATGAATGGCACAGAAGGAGGCCTTTTAGCCCATCCTGTGTGTTCAAAACTTGTAAGATCAACTGGCTGAGGCAATCTTTACGTAAAATGAGACATTTGGTTTTGATAGGACCTTAGGAAGTCGAGACTAGATGGAATATGGTCTCACCCAGCATTGAGATTGTCTCTATTTCTATGTAAACCTAATCTAATGTAGATTATAATATCTCTTCAGGGCAGGTATGGACACATGAAACATTGCAGCTTTGGGTGGGAAGTTATCCAAATCTGTCATCACCTGGTGGTATAGCGTAGAACCTGTGACATTATTATATCCATTTTTAGACTCAGCTCTGGTTGTGCTACACAGTTGTTGAGTTCAGTAGGACTCATCAACAGTAAGAAGGTAGATCTTTGAGACATCGGTTGAGGGGGGGAGGGGGTGTGTGGGCGGGGTGAGTGGGTGTGGGCGAGGGGGGGCAGGGAGAGAGGAGTGAAACCTAGGTTACTGATGACATCAGTAACCTCCAATTAGTTAGAAGGGAAAATGATTGTCCCAGATGTGAGTCCTGTCAATCTTTGGGGATTGTAGCTACACAGTTGAAGAGTTTAAGGGCATACCACTGATTCTTCATCATCTTACCTGGTGTTTGGTAAATTGAAAGGTGGAATTATATCGGGGGGAAGGTTGCTAGATTGTGTAAGCCATGGACCAGACCTTTAATTCCTTTGCTGGGTGGTCAGTGTTCAGAATTCAATGCAAACCAGCCTTGAAAGCAGTCAATGCAGTAATTCCCAAACCATTGTTGATGATACAGAGAAGGAAGAGAAGTTGACATGGAGGTAAGGTAAAGAGGAAAGGTAAAAGCTCTCACTCTCGGTTCTTGGGGAAAATAGACAAAATCCAGTCCTGAAACTATTACAGGAGCTAAGTTGGGCTTGTGGAGGTTTCGTCGCTGAAAGGGTGTTGGAAAAGTTGTGGGCGTTGTCACAGGAGGAGTCTGTTGTCTAAAACGGTTTCAGTGTGCCTCATTTTGCTGAAGATTTATCCAAATCCTATTCATCATCGGAATGAGTAGAAGTTGGATTCATGATGCAGTCTTTCGATTGTTTTGGAGATTTGCTGGATCTTGACCTCGGCAGCGTTGGTGAACCTGAGGTAGTTTTGTATCCTGAGTTGGTTCCTGGCGCTGACAGACGTCAGGTCTTTTTTCTCTTCTGCAAACTGGAGCCTTGCCTGCTCGGCTCCTCGGCGAACTCTTGCAGGCCGCTGTCGTAACTTTCCGGAAGCAGCTTTTCCAAGTGCTCCCCCGTCTCCTCCAGGAGCAGGGCCGTGCTGTGCTCTCCTCCCACCTCTTGGGGTGTGGTGGGTGAGGGGGAGGATGTCAAGGCCCCTGATGTTGGTTTGCTCTCCTGCTTTCCCTGAGAACTGGTGGATTGCTGTTGCTGGGCAGCTTTGATTGTGCAGTTGGCCACCATGTGGCCGATGCTTTGGCAATAATGGCACTTCTTAGGCTGGGGGGCCAGTTTACATTCCTTGGCATGATGATCCAAACCACCACAGTTGTAGCATCTAAAAAAAAAATCAAAAACACGTGAATTAATGCATCCATGGAGTTTCCACTCAGTTACTCGGGTTTATTATATCCAGTTTATTTTTTATATATATTTATTATATCTTATCTATCAGATACACTTCTGATAGATAAGGGAATTAAGGGTTATGGGGAGCAGGCAGGTAAGTGGAACTGATCCACTTCAGATCAGCCATGATTTTATTGAATGGTAGGGCAGGCTCAAAGGGCTAGATGGCCTACTCTTGCTTCTATTTCTTATGTTCTTATCCAGCACAAATCACTTGAGATCGACCAAACAATCACAGAAGCCCACACTGAATTACTACAACTAAAAAATGTTACAATAAAAGCTAACCCTGACCACAAAACTGGCCACACACCCAGGCTGATTAAAGTTTATTTATTATGGCACAAGTAGGCTAACATTAACACCGCAAAAGTTTAGTCACCAAGGGGAGATCCCACTAGTCACGTGCATTTGCAGATTTTCAGAAGATTGTTAAATTAAGCTGATTCTTCTGGACCATTTTAAAAGCTTTTGAGTTTTAGTGTTTTTATAAATTTATTATAAAGCTGCCCAAAGTCGAAAGCAAGTGTCCCGTGAAGTTATTCTAAACCATTTCTGAGCATCTGAAATTGGATTGTTCACTGGTGATAGGTTGCCATTGTGACTAAAATGCTTATTTTTATTTCACAAATCCACTTTCAGTTGTATTAATCAAACTGCTCCAAATTACTTCGATAGATAAAGGAACATGTTTCCGAGCATTTCACGTTCTAAGAGGTTGACCAGTCGCATCCATTCATGGAAGATTTTATGCTTGGCAATGTGAAAATGAATTTGAGTGGCACGTTGAAAAAAGTACTTTAGGATCCTGTACATCAACCAGAGAGGATAAAGACTCGCTTTAAAGTGTCAGCCAAAAGATGCCCTGCCCATGACGCAGCCCTGCCCACAATGCATTACTCCCTCAGAACTGACCCTCTAAAAGTACAACAGCACTTCCCACAGACAACACTCCCTCAATACTGCCCCTCTCAGTGTAACACTCTTTCAATACTAACCCTCTCATAGTGCAGCACTCCCTCAGTACTCCCCCTCTTACAGTGCAGCACTCCCTCAGTACTGACCTTCTGACAGTGTATCACTCTATCTATCACTCCACTCAGTGCATCATTCATTCAGTGCTGCCCTCAATACTGTGCAACACTTGCTCAATACCACCTCTCTCATAGTGCATCACTCCCTTAGTATTGACCTGCTCATGGTGCATCACTCCTCAGTACTGACCTTCTTACAACATATCATTCTCTCTACTGACCTTCTCAGTGCATTGTTCACTTATTACTGCTCCTCCCACAGTGCATCATCGCTTCAGTATTGACCTGCTCATGGTGCAACACTCCCTCAGTACTGCCCCTCCCACAGTGCAGCATTCCCAGGTGCATCAGTCACTCAGTACTCACCCTCTGACAGTGCAGCACTCCCTCCATGCTGTATCTCCTACAATGCATCATTCCTTTAGTACCACTCCTTCCTCAGTGCAACACTCCCTCATTATTCCCTCAATACTGACCCTCTGACAATACAGCATTCACTCAGTACTGCCCCTCCAACAGTGCAACACTTCCCTCAGCATCGTCCCTTCCGCAATGCATCACTCCCACAGTACTAACCCTCCAACAGTCCAACATTTCCTCAATACTGACCCTCTCACAGTTCATCAGTCCCTCAATACTGCTCCTCTCACACTGCAACACACCCTCAGTACTGCCCCCCTCCCTCCACACAGTGCAACACTCCTCAGTATCTTGCATTCATTGCTCTTCTAATACTCTCCTGCCAACAGTACAGGACTGCTGATTAAAAATATTCTGGTAGCAAAGAGGCAGCAATGAAAATACTTAGTCCTTCATTTTGAATTCTGATATTAAAAATTCATGCAGATGTTCAGAGAACTGCATTAAGGCCAGAAAGTCATAAAGCTCATAATAAAATGAATACAAGTTCATTCCTGCAGTATGCCTTGCAAGAATCCTCACTAATCTGCATTATCATTGAATTAACAGTAGGGGGCAACATCCCCCCATTAACAACATGGCCATTAAAGAGCCCCTTTACGTTCTTCCACATCCTGACCCATGCTTCTATTTTCTTTTACTGCCGAAATTTGTGGCTGTTTCTAGGCATTACACTAACTGCTTCCTATTATGTACAAAACACCAACACGGAGTATGCACTCTGCCAACCCTACATACAACAGGGGTGTTGGTTGCAGCTTGTTACTCACATTTAGACTCGTGCTGACACTCATTCACCTATCAAATAGGCATGTTCCATTCCTGATTGTATTGCCAGTGCAGTTACACTCTTTCCAGATAATCCCCAATGCACCCACATTATCTACACACACATGCAACTGTGGCTCACTCATTGGCACTCTAGCCTCTCGATCTGAAGGTGCTGGGTCCCAAGTCCAACTCCAAGACTTGAGCCTAAAGATCAAGGCCAGCACTCCAGTGTGGTAGCAAGGAAGTGTGGCACTTAAATCAAAAAAGGAGGAAGATTAAAAAAAGCATAGGCTAATTAGTTTAGAATCCATCATTGGGAAAATGGTAAAAGTCCATTATAAAGAATGTAATGGCAGAGCATTTGAAAATGCATAATATGATCAGAGTCAGTATGGTTTCATGAAAGAGACAAATTTGGAAGGATTAGAGGGGAGTTAAGGAGGAAGGTTTTACCCACTGGAGTGTGGGGGATCTGCAGCTCACGGCCTGACAAAGATTGGGATGTACAGAATCCCTCATTTCATTTATAAAAATCACTCGTATTTGCCCTTGAGATGACGTAATCCACAGCAATACAGGCAGAGAGCTGGAAGGTGGATTGGACAAGATAAATCTTTCTGGGCTAGTACAGATACTGTGGGCCAGATAGCCTCCTCTATAATATAAATTTTATATGTTTCTGTATTTCAAAAAATGCAGATCTGTTTTTTCGCTATACACATAGTCATGTACTTATATATATATTCACATATATTTATATATATTCAACAGATTAGTAATGTGGAGAGCCAGGATAATGCTCTGGGTATCTGGGTTCAAACCATACCGCAACAGATGGCGAAATTTGAGTTTAATAAAAATTGGAGTGTAATGATGGTACTTAACTGCTGTGGCCTACATGTGAGTCCAACCCACATGATTGATTTGTAAATGCCCTCTGAGTTGGCCTAGGAAGCCTCACAGTTGACCTCTTTAGATGCATGTACACAACTGTTCTTGGACACGCACGTGCATATACACACACGCACACACACACACACACGTGCATATGCACACACATGCACGTGCATACACATGCACACACACACACGCACACACGCACATACAAACAGGCGCATGCGTGTATATACACACACACACACACATACACACATACCCTCCTGAGTTAGCCAAGGAAATAACTACTGGCCCAATGTTGAATTCTTGGATGAATATAACATGCAATCAATCATAAACCAGTCCAAAGACGTGCAGGTTAGGTTGAGTGGCTATGCTAAAATTGCCCCTTAGTGTCCCGAGATGCGTAGGTTAGAGGGATTAGCAGATAAATATGTAGGGATATGGGGTTAGCGCCTGGATGGGATTGTGGTCAGTGCAGAATCGATGGGCCAAATGGCCTCTTTCTGCACTGTAGGATTTCTATAATTTTTTTTCACTAGAATAAATTTTGAAATCATTCTCAATTTGTGTACACATCATGTTGTATACTGGGAGCAGTGTCAGGCATGCAGGCAGGCAATGTTACTTCTTGAATCTGAATTACAACTTTACTGTTGTTTACTTTGTGTGATTCTGTGGCTTGATGTTATTGGGGAAAATGGTCTCATTATATCCACATTAGTCACCAAAGGACAGCAGCCTTGCCTAAGCCATTAACTGCAGGCCCCAGGCTAGGAAAGGAGAATAGGCCTTGCTTCCTGTTCTAAGTCACTCTTCATTGCTGGTCAGTATGGGTGTTTGGACTTTGGGTGTAGAGAGGTTTTACCTGGGCTCAGGCATCCTCAGTCTTCAGTCTGTCTAAGTTTGTACATAGAGAACGCAGCTAAGATTAGAAATACAGGAACAGAGGGAGAATTTTTAGTCCCTCACAGCCCATTCTGCCACTCTGTTAGATCATGGCTGATCTGTGTCTCAACTTGGTATTTTGGTCCATGTCACTTGGTCTCTTACACAACAAAGGTTATGAAGAAACTTCAAAACAGAATGGACAACGGAGAGAAGAAGCAAAGCAGCCACAAAATGGCATTCCCCAGAATGGGCATCTGATATTAATCATCACCTCCTGACCCTTGAAGGCAACAAAATAAGTGATGCAGAATAAATAATTCATGAGGCTCAATTGGTAAATAAATACAATGGTGGGTCAGGCTCAATTAATCAATGTCATTGGTCCCAATCACCATGGAAATATTAAATGAAAATCAATCACACTGATAACGAGAAAATAAGGTCACAAGGGCTCTTCCCTAACTAACTGTACACCCTCAGGGGCTATACACTCCCATCACTACACACTTTCCTCACCCACTCACTACCTTATTTTTGCTGAGCACTCAAGTTATCATAGAATCCCCAATTATCGTAGAATCCCTACAGTGCAGAAGGAGGCCATCGAGTCTGCAACAACCACAATCCCACCCTGACCCTTTCCCCATAACCCCAGGCATTTACCCAAGCTAGGCCTCCTGACACTAACAGACAACTTAGTGTGGCGGATCCACCTAACCTACACATCTTTGAACTGGGGCAGAAACCCGGGCACCTGAAGGAAACCCATGCAGACACAGGGAGAATGTGCAAACTCCACACAGACAGTGACCCAAGCCGGGAATTGAACCCAGGTCCTTGGCGCTGTGAGGCAGCAATGCTAACCACTGTGTCATCCCAGTTATTGCAACTACCGTGTCATCCCAGTTATTGCAACTCCCCCTCCCTCAGTCTCTCTCATTCTCTCTCTATTTACCTTTCTTCCTCTCTCTGCCTCCCTCTATCAACAATAACAACTTTCATTTATATAGCAACTTTGACAAAGATACAAACGAGGAGCAGGAGTAGGCCATTCGGCTCCTCAAGCTGCTCCACCATTTAATAAGATCACCTCAAATCAGCATTCCGACTACCTCCCTTAACTTATCACCCTCTTGTTTACCAAGAATCTATCCACTTCAGTTTTTAAAATATTCAAAGGCCAGGATCCAATCACCATTCATGCCGGTGAGATTTTCACGTCCCATTGCAGTGAACGAAGATTTGACTGGCCGCCAAATTTTCCGACCTCGCTGCAGCTGGAGCACAGCGTGAATGACCAGTAAGATTGTGCCCAAGGACTCTGAATGGGATTTTCCAGTCTCCCTGCAGTGTGTTGTAGGGAGCAGAGGCAGCTCAGCATTGGCCATTGACAGAATCTTCCAGACCCATCGATGTCTATAGCCCTTTGCATTGTTTGCCCATCCTGCTGCCAGACAGGGTGGGGAGTGGGAGAGAGAGAGAGTTGCCTTCAGCAGGACTGGAAGATCTCCTAGTGAAAAGGACTGTAAAATCCCACCCTCTGCTCTCATCACCTTTTCATAAAGAGAATTCCAAAGATACATGGCCCTCTGGGTGAAAAAGGTTTTATATGAACAACCCTTTCTTTTTAAAGAATGACTCCTAGTTTAAGATTCTCCCACAGGGGAAACATTCTCTCCACATCCACCCTGTCAAGACCCCTCAAACTTATAGGTTTCAATCAAGTTGCCACTTACTCTTCTAAACTCCAGCAGATATAAGCCAGGTTTGGCCAACCTTTCCTCATAGGACAACACACCCGTGCCAGGTATTATTCTGGCAAACATTCTCTGAACTACTTCCAACATTTACATCTTTCCTTAAATAAGGTGACTAATACTGCACACAATACTTGAAATGTGGTCTTACTAGCACCTGTACAACTGAAGCATAACCTCCCTATTTTTGTATTCAATTTCTCTCACAACAAATGTGAAAACTCCATTAGCTTTTTAAATTACTTGCTATGCATACATACTGATCTTTTGTGATTCATGCAATAGGACATTCCTATTGCATCTCAGAGCTCCGCAATGTTTCAACATTTAGACAGATCGCTTATTCTTTTTCTTGCCAAAGTGGCAATTTCACATTTTCCTACTTTCATGTGATTTGTCAGATCATTAAAAACTCACTATATCTTTTTGCAGTCTCCTTCTTCCTCTTTGCAACTTATTTTCCTACCTATCTATCTAAATTTAGCAACTCTCAGATTTGTGCAACATTTAAACAAAGGTACATTACTAATTAAGTAATCTTAACACATTTATCTCTTTTCTGCAAACAAATTCCTTCATTCTCTGGATGTGCTATTTAGGCCAGGAAAATTGCAACTTCAGTCACCTGTCCTACTCATCCTTCATCCAAGTGATTTATATAAATTCTGACAATTGAGCTCTCAGCACTAGTCCCTGTGGTACATGACTCATTATAATTTGCCAACTTGAAAAAGACCCATTTATGCCTACTCTCTGCTTCCTGTTAGCCAGCCAATGGTCTACCCATGTGTTATCCTCTATTCTACACCATAGGCTTTAATTTTCTATAATGACCTATGATCTTGAGCGTTATCAAATGCCTTCTGGGAATCTAAATATAGTGCATCCACCAGTTCCCCTTTATTAATAGTAGCTGTTACTTATTCAAAAAATTCTAATAAATTGGTTAAATGTGATTTCCCTTTGACAAAACCATATTGACCCTGTCTAATTACATTCAGTTTATCTAAGTCTATGACTTAATTAAAAGAGCTTCTAACATTTTCCATATGATAGATGTTAAACTAACTGCCTGGAGCTACCTGCCTTTTGTCTCCTGCCCTTTTTGAATAATGGAGTTACGTTTGCTGTCTTCAATCTAATCTTCCCCTTCCTACCTTGGTAATCTCTTTCATCCCTATAATCCTCCGAGATTGTTACCTTCTTCCCATTCTGACCTCTTGCACATCTTCACATTTAATCACACCACCAAATGTAAAGTACCATGAATGAGAATTTCAGCAACAAAGACGTGGAAGCAGTGGTCAAGGCAGGTGATGTTACGGGGGACTTAATGGGGGCATGGATATGCAGTTAGAATTTCAACTTGGGATTAAATGCAACACCAAAGTTGCAGACAGTTCGGTTCAGCTGCAGGCAGTTGCCAAGCCAAGGGATGGAATCAGTGGCTGGGGAATGGAGATTGTGGTGACTGAAAACAATGGTCTCAGTATCACTAATAATTCTTGCTCACCAGTTAGCAAAAAAAACAACCACACATTTGTTTACATAAAGTTAAGGGCTGTACAGATGCTTCTCCCGAGAAGCAAGGTGATCCCCCACCCTGCTCCCCAATTGATTCTCTGGGTTATGTGACCCTTACTTTGTAGATGGATCCTTAAAGGGACAATCACCACATTATCGCTTTCTCTGCCTGTGTGTGTCTCTATCTCACTGTCTGTCATTGCCTCTTGAACTCTATTTCCCCGTGTGTGCATGTCTCCCTATCACTCTCTGTCTATAGCTCTTTTACTCTGTTTCTCTACCCGTGTGGGTCTCTATATTACTCTGTCTGCAGTTCTTTAACTCCATTTCCCTGTGTGTGTCTCTTTAACTGTTTCTCTCCATGTTCTCTCTCTATCTCTTGATCCAGTATTTGTCATTGATCCAGGTTGTTGCAATATTTAACATCTCATTTACACTCAGCCAGTGTCAGCGACAGTCACAACTCTCTCATCCCCTTTTTGTGCTGTAGTGCTAATTTCAGTTATCCTTGTGGATTTAACATCAGAGGCACTTGTTGAGACTTCAGAAAATGTCTCGACGTCAGTCTTTAGTTTCACATATTACAGCTTCATAATGTTTAATACTTCAGCACGTGTAATATCCTGTAGGCCACATTCTCCAACCGGTGTAATCTTGTAACAGACTCTAAGCTTTATATTTGCCTGAGGTCCTGTCTGCTATTTTAGGCAGATTTAGAAAGGTTCTGAAATTCTGACCCACCCTGGGGGTTGGGCATCTTTCAGGTGTTGTTGGAGCACATGATATTACCCTCTTGCAGAAACAGTGTACAATGGAAGCCAATTTCTCCTCTCTCTCCATCTTACTCTCCTTCAGTCTCTTTTCCATTTGGGATGGTTTACAATGTTAAAGGCACTATCTAAATACAAGTTGCTATTTGTCATTAGCTAACACTCCCTAGACACACATTGAAAAGTAATGTTGCTTATGGACCAGAGGTTGAATTCCAACTTGTTGCTGCCAAGAAACCCTCCCCACTCCCACCTCACCTGTCTCCCTTGGGCCTTCGCTTTTGCACGTTCTTCCCTTTAGGCCTTCTTTCACTCCCGATGCAAGAGGTGCCACCCGGGCCAGTTACCCGTATCGATTCCAGACCTTTGGAGGATTTCTTAAACGTAAACTCCACTGGTTCTCCCTCTTTCAAACTGCGAAAGCCATCCATATGCAGCTTGCTCTGAAAAACATTGCCCAGAGAAAATGTAAAGAAATTGGAGTTAAATCAAAAGCACCAAATCTCCCAATGGTTTTAGCTCATCTCAAAGCAATTCCCAAATTATTCTTGATTGAAAACAATAAGGAGTGCGATAATGGCAAGAGTGGAACACTATCCCAGCAGAATCCCACTTGCATTATGTGTGCCAGTCAGTTGTCCCGGTCTCTTAGCTTTGTCCAGGATGTCTATGTCCAGTTCACTTCGCAATGGTCAATCCAAGCTTCCGCAAACACCCTAAGTCCTAATGTACAATGTAACCAGATATAAAAGTGTGCAAATTAAAGTAAATATCAAATCATAGCACTAACAATGATGTACTAAATTAGAAAAATATCAGAATTGCCAGACCATAAATGCATCCTACTATAAGGCACACCACAATTTTAAATTGGAAATTTTTTTAGAAATACTTGACCATAACCTCAAGTTACATGGCAATTTTCAGTGAATTTTTACTTCATAAGAAGATAATATTTTATGGTCCAGCAATTTCCCACTTGTTAATGTCCCAGTCACACCACATATCCTGAGGTGGCACAATGGCATTGTGGTTAGCACTGTTGCCTCAAAACGCCAGGGATCCAGGTTTAATTCCGGCCTCGGGTCACTGCCTGTGTGGAGCTTGCACATTCTCCCTGTGTCTGCACAGGTTTCCTTTGGGTGCTCCGGTTTCCTCTCACAGTGCAAAGATGTGCGGGTTAGATTGATTGGCCATGCTAAATTGCCCCTAGTGTCGTGGGATTAGCAGGCTAAATATGTGGGGTGATGGAAATGGGGCTTGGGTGGGATTGTGGTGCAGATTAGATGAGCCGAATGGCCTCCTCCTGCACTGTAGGGATTATATAATTGAAAAAAGTGGATAACCTCTTCTTAACCTGATTACATGATGTCAGTCAGACTGTCTTTTCTCTCCATTTCCAGTATTGGAATAACGATTATCAAAAGTGTTCAAAAAACATGCTGTCCCTCTGATATCACTGCTGTGCTTGTAGTGCCTGAGAGATTGTCTTGAATCTCTAGAAATCCCAGGACAGCATGGAAGGTTGGAAGCTTTTTCCAAACAAAGTCAAACGAATACAGAGAGAGTAATGCAAACTCACCTACCCCAACTAGTAGCGAGCTTAAAGCAATCATTTTCCCATCTCCCTGACCCAGCATCTCCCTGTCTGGTTTATTCCAGTGATTCACAGCCAAAACTCTCTAGTAGCTGCAAAACATCACCCAAAAATGGGTTAGCAATGATGTTAAGTCTCAGCAAAACCACAGAAAGTGCTTTAACTGGGCTTGGTCATTTCCTCACGCAGTATGAACAGGCACATGCATATTACACATGTGTGCACACACATGTACATTTCCCACCAAGAAAGTTTGTTTGGTTCAGATCATCGCACACTTCCCTTTGAGGAGGTGCTGGAAGGATTAGCAGGCTATCATCCTCCTTGAATCAAGTCATGATCCCTCCTTCCAACAAGTCTTCGAGTGAGACCTGAAACCAGAGCTTCTGGTTCAGAGGCAGGATGCTACCCACAAGAATACCATCAGGACATCTGACCCAGTTTTCTCATGACTACCAAGAAACGTTGGGACCAACTGGACGAAGAGCCTTCCTTTCCCTCCTGCCTCAGTTGGGATGTGCTAACTCCCTCACTTGGGATGTGCAGGGATGCTGGACTGGGTGCCTGGGAGGAGTGTTGTTCACCATTCTATTCCAGGCCAGTTGTTGCATTTATGATTGATTAATCCAATGGACACAACTGACATTAGAGAAAGGGATCATACGTGTGGCTACCAGCTGAACATAATGGGCTGAATGGCCTCCACCTGTGCTGCAAGGTTCTGTGAAATTAGGCAGAGTAGATCTTTGTAGATAGTGCACTGTCCTGTGCATTGGGGAGGAGTGAGAACCTGTTTCAAATGGTCTTCAAACCATGGTAGACAGAAATTGGCAGCATTATACTGGACTTTTGACATTGGTACAGAGCATAGAAACAGGAGACCATCCAGCCCCTCAAGTCTGTTCCCTTTTCAACTAGATTATAGTTTCTCTGCACTGCAGCTCCATTTATCCACCTTTGCTTCATATTCTATCAACACCCTTACTCAATAACAATCTATCAATCCCAGTGACTGATACCCAGCATCAAAGCCTTTTGGGAGAGCAGAGCCCAACATTTCCATCTTCATATGAAAAAGTACCTCCTGCTTTCACTCCTCAGCGTTCTGGATCTAATTATCAGCTTGTTCTGGGTTCCCCACCAGGAGGAGTAGCGTATTCATACCCATCCCCATTGAATCCTTTTATCATTTTAAACGCTTTGATTAGATCACTTCACAAACTCTAGAGACTTAAGGACAAAATTCAAACCAACTTTCCAATGCAGTTCACAAGGAGTGCTGCATTGTTTAGGAGCTGTCTTTTAAATGAAAAGTAAAAGTTTATTTAATTGTCACAGCTAGACATACATTAACAGTGCAATGAAGTTACTGTAAAAATCCCAAGTTGCCACAGTCTGGCGCCTATTCGCGTACACGGAGAGAATTTAGCGTGGCCAATCCAACAGTGGTGCTATTGCCTCACAGTGCCAGGGACCCAGGTTCGATTCCTGGCTTGGGTCACTATCTGTATGGAGTTTGCACATTCTCCCTGTGTTTGTGTGGGTTTCCTCCAGGTGCTCCAGTTTCCTCCCACAGTCCGAAAAATGTGCTGGTTTGGTGGATTGGCCATGTTAAATTCTCCCTCAGTGTACAATGGGATGTGTACCAAGGCCACCCTCTGTCCTCTTAGGTTGCTCTACTCAAAAGGATATAGTAAATGTTCTCTACTGTCCTGTCTAATGTTATTAAAAACAGATCGTAGAGTCTTTGAATCCTAGAGTGCAGGAGGAGGCCATTCGGCCCTCGATTATCTGATTTTTAATCATATTTCTACTTATAGAAGCTTGCTGTGCACAAATTGGTCAGCGTGTTTCCTACACTACAACAGTTGCTGACTTCTCAGAAAGCACTTATTGACTATGACCAGTCCTGACATTGTGAAAGGTGCTATATAAATGCAAGGCAGAATTTCTTGCTTTTTGTCTTTCCTCAGAGGGAAGCAGTACGCCGCATCCACACTGAGCTCTGAGCGTGACTGAGCTGTAGCTCAACTCTCTGTATAAAGACAAAGCAAAGTTTAATTTATTTATCAGTGTCACAAGTAGGCTTACATTAACACTGCAATGAAGTTACTGTGAAGCAGCAATGCTAACCACTGTGCCGCACTGTACATCAATGCTGAAGAGGATATGCCCACTTCCGGCCTCAAATCTGCCACGAAGGAGGAACCATTGCTCGGAATACAGGTCACAATTTGCAGCTGTTCCCTGGTGCCTTCAGATCCACGGGGCTCAGAGTGAAAAGTGCATGGGTCAGATGCAAAACCCCCTCCCCCACCCACCTGGGCAGCTCAAGAGCATTCCAGAACCTCTGATTCTGCAGGAGCCGAGAGCGCCATAAAGAAAAGGCTGATAATTATAGAGGGGTCCACTCTTAAAACCAGGAGAGACCATCAGTGTGTCAAATTGCACGATCACAGCATTGTATCTGAATGAGAGGCACACCAAGGGTATAGGACATACCACCCACACACAACACACAAGGCAGCCAGCCTCTCTTCATTTCATAATAAGAAAGAAAATTGTCCCTGGGTTTTTGTTTTTTTTCCCCCTCTTTTCTCCAATCGATAGATTGAAGAAAGAGTGAAGTAAAATAACTCAAAAGTAATGGGGAAATTTTCCTGCAATAGTTCCTATTCGCCACGAGCTTTAACTGCCACTTCTCCTAGGGGGCACCTTGTCCTTGTCGATCTCTGAGCCGCTTCGGACAGTCACAATCTGCATAAAGTCCGAGGAAAAGAATAAACAAACAGGAAACAAAGGGCCAGCCTCAGGGAGCCGCAGGGAAGAAGCTACTTGTCTCCACATCTTAAACCCTGAGGCCCAATTTGTCACGCAGGGACCTCACACCCCCACACCCTCTCTGCCATGCTTCCACCTTCCCCACCCCCCACACCACAGACAATTCGCTGACCGCTTTAAATAAGTACATCTGGTCAATCCTGCGAGCTGACAACTGGATATTCAGGATGGGGTGGCCATTGCTGGCACTTACTTTGGGGGAGGGGAAGAATTAAACTAAATGGTTCCAGGATTCAGGGATACAAAAGAGTGAACTTCTCTTTTGTTGGCACATTAAAGCTGTAGATTTATCCTAGAGAGACAGCTAGATCGAATTGGGATAGTGATGGGGAAATAGAACAAATTAATGAATAACAGCTTCCAATAATGTGGTCTTTTAACAGAATGAAGTGTCTGAAAGCACTTCACAGGAGTGTAGCCAGACAAAATTGGACACTGAGTCAGAGAGAAGACACTGGGACAGATGACCAATCAAGAAGGCAGAGAGATCTCTCTGTTCACGCAGAGAGATGTGAACAGAAAGAAAAGACTTTGTAAAATAGATGTGCTTATAGACCGGGATCCGTTGTGAGGACAGGAGTAATGAATGGACAGACTTGATGAGAGGAAGATGAAACATCCGAGCTCCCTGTTGATAGCTTCTGAAAACCGAGGGCTCCCAACCTCCAATTTGCCAGGCCTGTCATGCACAGTTGGTGGGTCCTGTTCAGGCATTTGTATAACACAGGGGTAAAGTATTAGAGGGTACAGGTCTGTCACTGTGTCACATTGTGGTAATGGGGTACAGGTCTGTCACTATGAATCACTGGATAAATGTTACTGTATAACACTGGGTACAGTACTGGTGGATAAATGTCACTGTGTAATTCTGGATACAATACTGTCGTGTAAATGTTTGTCACTGTATAACACAAAATGCAGTACTCATGGGTACTGTCACTGTTTATCACTAGGTTTAGTACTTACTGGTGCACACAGGTTTATCACTGTATAAAATTGAATATAGTACGCGTGGATACAGGTCTGTCACTATACATCGCTGGGTACAGTATTGGTGGATAAATGTTTGTCACTGTATAACACTGAATACAGTACTCGTGGGAAGGTGTATCACTGTATATCACTGGGTACAGTACTGGTGGGTACAGGTTTGGCACTGTATAATCACTGGGTACAGTACTGACGGGTACAGATTGCTCATTGTAACCCAGAGACTCAGTAGTGGTGAGTGCTGATCTCTCACTGTATAGCACTGGAGTAAAGATTTGATGATTTCAGCTCTGTCACAATAATATTGGGGTACAGGTTTTACATTGAGGAATAGGTGAAGTTTGAGAGGCTAAATCTAAGGCAAATACAGGTTATCATAGACTAAATTGTAAACTTTTTTCCTGTAGCCTGTAGTACTCTTACAGCGAATTAACGAGTTTCAGCCAACCTTTCTGTCAAAGTGATTACTCTGGTTACTCGGAGTTCAGCCACATATCACAGCAAATGAAAAAAATCCATGAATTAATAAACTACTTAATTGTAAAATGCTAATTCATTGCAAAGCAAGATTGTGTCTAGATGTGAGTGACTCCAGGACCACGTCCAGATGTGATTGACCCCCAGGATCATGTCCAGATGACAGTAACTTCAGGACCTTGTTCAGATGTAAGTGAAGCTAGGACTGAGTCCAGATGTGAGTGTGCCTGGACCATGTCCAGATGTAAGTGAAGCTAGGACTGAGTCCAGATGTGAGTGTGCCTGGACCGTGTCCAGATGTGAGTGACACCCAGACTGTATCCAGATGCATGTGATCTCAGAGCCATGCCCTCCCAGATGTGACGTCCAGGACTGTGTCCAGATGAGTGTGACCCTCACTGTCCAGATGTGATTGACTACAGAACCATGGCCAGAGGTGCATAACTCCAAATTATATGTCTTTAGGATGACTACAAGAAGATAGATTTGCTAAAGTTACAAAAAATTAAGACAGCCTTTCAGAACAGGAAACATAAACAGCTATCAACTTCTCTGAGCTATTAAGTTCTGGGTTGAGCTCTCACTCCAGGACCTGAGCGCAAAAATCAGAACTAGTGTTTCAGTGTAGTGCTGAGGATGTGCTGCACTGTCAAAGGAGCCATCTGTCAAATGGGACCTTAAACCAAAGCCCCATCTACCTGCTCTGGTGAACATGAAAGAGCCCTTGGCATTATGTTGAAGAAGAACAGCATCCTGACCAATATTTATCCCTCAATCAAAATCACAAAAACTGGTTTGTTGGTCATCATCCCATTGCTCTTTATGGGAGGTCGCTATGCACAAAATTGGCATTACAACAGTGAGTACACTTCAGAGATCACTCCACTGGTGTAAAGCACTTTGAAATATCTGATAGTCGTGAAAAGCATCATGTAAATGCAAGTCTTTCTTTTCTTCCCTGCTTCAATCAGTAGAGTCCCATTTAAAAAGATGATATACTTCAGTCAACAGTGATGACTGCTCACATTGTCAATTCAAATCAGACATTTTGTTATCCTTTAATGCTCCTCTCTCTGTGTCTTATCCTTGGTTCAGCATTATTGAAATTATATAACTCCCACATTGGAGGCAAAACCCATGAAGCAACTCAAAATGCTGCGTAACTGGATATGAAGAGACAAAGGGGAAAGAGGGAAGGAAGGCAGGAAAACTCTGAAGGGAGGAAATGAGTTCTGCACACATGAGGACGGTCTTAACAGGGGTCTTGGCTTCATGTCACACTATCTGTAACCCCCGTAACTTGCCTGGATTAGCAAAAAACCTCACTTACTGTGCTGTCTGGAGAAAATACACAATTCTCTAACCAATGCTCAGGATTCCCTTCACACACATTGTTAGCCACTTTAACACTTGAATAGCAGGTTAGATGTAAGGATTCGCATTCTAATCAGCAATCTGTAACTGTCTGTGTGGATATGAGTGCCTCTGCAGATCAGAACACTGCATTTGCCTGACGAAGGTGCATAGCGTCGAAAGCTCGCGGATTTACTATCAAATAAATTGGCTGGATTGAAAATTGGTGTTGTAAAACTTTACTGAGTTTACCCCAGTCCAATCTCTACATTGGGAGGAAATGAAACAGAAGTAAAAGATAAGAAAAGTTTGGAAATAAGCAAAAACAGACAGCAGATTACGATGGGGCAGCATTGTGACATAATGGTTAGCCCTGCTGTCTCACAGTGCCAGGGAGCTGGCTTCAATTCTCAGCTTGAGTCACTGTCAGTGCCGAGTCCACGCATTCTCCTGTAGTGACTGTGTGGGTTTCCTTGGGACACTCCATTTCCTCCCACAGTCCGAAGGACATGCCGGTTAGATGCATTGGCCATGCTAAAAAATTGTCCCTCAGAGCACCAGAACAGGTGCCACAGTGCGGCGACTAGGGGACTTTCACAGTAACTTCATTACAGTGTTAATGTAAGCCTACTTATGATATTAATAAATAAACTTTAAAATACTTTAAAAAGAAATGGAGGTGAAAAGGCAGAAGAAATTTGCAAGACATTTGAATTTTTTGTCATTCATTCATGGGACATGGACATCCCTGACCTGGCCAGCATCTATTGCCCATCCCTAATTGCCCGGGGACAGTTGAAAGTCATCACATTGCTGTGGCTCTGGAGTCAATGTGTAGGCCAGACCAGGTAAGGATGGCAGATTTCATTCCCTAAAGAACATTACTAGTTTTTTCTGGCAATCAACAATGGTTTCATGGTCATCAGTAGATTTTTAATTACAGATATTTTTTATTTATCTAATTTGTTTGAAATATCTACATAAATGGTTATGGGGCAGCATGGTGGCACAATGGTCAGCACTGCTGCCTCACAGTGCCGAGAGTGTGGGTTCGATTTAGCCTTGACTGGCTTTCTGGAATTTGCACATTTTCCCCGTAACTGTGTGGGTTTCCTCCAGGTGCTCCAGTTTCCCCCCCCACAGTCCCAAAAACGTGCAGGTTAGGTGGATTGACCATGGTAACTGAGTGGGATCATGGGGAAAGGGCCAGGTTAAGATGCTCTGTCAGAGAGTCAGTGCAGATTCAAAATGCCAAATGGCCTCCTTCTGCACTGTGGGGATTCTATGATTCAATTTCTCCTTTATTCTCAGGATATGGGCATCAATGGCATGGGTAGCAAATATTGTCCATTCCTAAGTTTTTTTTTTAGCAATTCATGGGACATGGGCGAGCATTTATTGCCCATCCCTAGCTGTCCTTGAGAAGGTGATGGTGAGCTGCCTCCTTGCATCATTGCAGTACATGTTCTGTGGGTTGAGTTACAATGCCATTAGAGAAGGAATTCCAGGGTTTTGACCCAGCGGCTGTGAAGGAACGGCAATATATTTCCAAATCAGGATGGTGAATGGCTTAGAGGGGAACTCACAGGGTGGTGTTCTCATGTATCTGCTGCCCTTGCCCTTCTAGATGGAATTGATCATGGGTTTGGAAGGTGCTGTCAAAGGATCTTTGGTGAATTGCGGCAGTGCATCTTGTAGATAGTACACACCGCTGTCAATGATTGAGGGAGTGGATATTTGTATATGTGGTGCCAATCAAGTGGGCTGTGAAAGAATGGTAGTGGGCCACATCATGAATTGATGTGTGGCAATTCATATAATTGAGTGGTTCACGAGGCTACTTCGGAGAGACAATGTTGTGTGGGATTGGAATCACATAAAAGCCTTCAATAGGTAAGGTCAGCAACTTCCCCATGCTAAGGGTCCAAGATTGAATTAGTTAGCTATTCATATTCAATTTTACCGATACCCTATTTTTTACTTCTAGAAGGAAAAGATCAATAGTAACGAGAGAAAAGGGGGATTAATCAATAATCATTGATACAAGAGCGATTGATCAAAACTCAGTGATAGATTGATGAATGATCAATGAGAGAGGAAGAGGATTTGTGGCGATAATGGCGTAGAGGTGATGTCCCCAGCTTCAGATCCCAGCAAACAGGGCTTGTTGACCACGGAAGGAACATTCATGATGAGGATCAAGGGATTGATAATGAGGGAGAATGTGTGCATGAAAATAGGCTGGAAAAAAATGATAGAAAAGTGGGGATTGATCAGTGATAGAGAAAAAAGAGATTGATAATAACAGTGGCAAAGAGGAGAGGGATTAATCAGTAAAAATTGTGGGGAGTATTCCCACATTGGAATGGTCAGTATATCTGAATTAAGTAATAAAAGATTGCAGTATCATATTCATGATGGTTACTTTGTGTTCCAAACACAGCCAGCTAATTCATTAAAACCATAGCGAACTCCTCCTTCTAATTTGGGATAAATGACTAGATTTTTATGCTCAGAAAGATTAACATTCCCAGTAGATGAACACAAGAGAAAGAGGGACAGAGTTGGAGAGTGGGAGAGTGAATAGGAATTGAGTTTGGGAGTAGAGGAGACACAGAGAGATCTCTTCCCTTTTATTTATTAGTGTCAGAAGTAGGCTTACATTAACGCTGCAATGAAGTTACTTTGAAAATCTCCTAGTCACCACACTCCCAGCATCTGTTTGGGTACACTGAGGGAGAATTTCCATAGAGAACATCATTAGATTGCCCCCCCACCCCATTACATAAGAACTTGCTGAAGTGAAGAGGTAGGGATTGCTTAAATTGTGTTGTGATCATTGATGCATTCAAAATGCCTTTAATAGACCTATAGGCATTAGCATATGGCCAATGATTGAATTGTTTAGCAGCTGCTCTGCGGCCTGGACTCCATGGCAAGCCCCCTTTCACACAACACATTAGATTGCCGTTGAAATCAATCACCTCACAATTAACTGTGCTTATTTCCTCACTATGAAAACAGCTGGATGGGACATGCAGCCCAAGGGAGGACTGCACTGCAGCACTAAAATGGGACATGGGAATCTGGGACAGATATGAGAACATTATACAGGACCAGTCATATACACCAGCTTTATAAGTTCTTTTTTAAGTTTATTTAACAATAAGTAGGCTTACATTAACACTGCAATGAAGCTACTGTGAAAATCCCCTAGTCACCACACTCTGGCATCTGTTCAGGTACACTGAGAAAGAATTTAGCACGGCCAATGCATCTAACTAGCACATCTTTCAATCAAACTCGGGTTCCCAGCACTGTAAGGCGGCAGTGTTAACCACTGTGTCACTGGTATAATTAACAGAACAATCTACATACAGCTTTATAATTTACAGAACCATCCGTGTAACCACCTTTATGACACAGAATAACTGTCACTAATCTATTTTTTAAAGTACAGGACAACTTTTGCAATGTACATTTTTCATGTACATAACCACTAATATTCTTCAGCTTTCTAATATACAGGATCATTCCTGTACACCAGAATTGTAACCTTTTCCGTAGCACCTTTAATGTGGTTAACAAATCCCAAGTTGTTTCTCAAGAGCATTATCAAACATATTTTGAAACTGAGTTACATAAAGAGATATTTGGACAAGTCAAAGTTTGGATTTTAAATAACAAGAGATTTATTGATTTATTATTGTCACACGTATTAGTACGCAGTGAAAAGTACTGTATTTTTGAATGCTATACAGACAAAGCTTACCGTACATAGAGAAGAGAAGGAGAGAGTGCAGAATGTAGCGTTACAGTCATAGCTAGTTATAGCTATGATATAGGTACAGCTAAAGGGGTAGGGAGGCAGAGAGGGAAATGTTCAGGCCTAGGCAGCTGAAGGCACAGCCACCAACAGCGGAGCAATTGAAATCAGGAATGTGCAAGAGTCCAGAATGGGAGGAATGCAGAGTTCCGGCAGAGTTGTAGTGTTGCATGTAGTAACAGAATTATGGTGGAGACGATCACTGAAGGGTTTAAAAACAAGAATGAACATTTTAGAGTTGAGGTGTTGCTGCACCGAGACCTAATATAGATCAGCAAATACTGGGATAATGGGTAACTGGGACTTACTGCCAGTTTTGGATGAACTGAAGTATATTTTTATTTATTTAATGTCATCAGTAGGCTTTCATTAATACTGAAATGAAGTTATTGTGAAAATCCCCTAGTTGACACATTCTGGCTTGAGTACATTGAGGGAGAATTTAGCGTAGCCAATGCACCTAACCGGCAAGCACCCGGAGGAAAACATACGCTGACATGGGGAAAACGTACAGACTCCACATAGACAGTGACCCAAGCCGGGAATTAGATTGGCGCTGTGAGGCAGCAGTGTTAACCACTGTGCCACTGTATATGGAGAGTGGAAGATGGGGAGGTCAGCCAAGGGCATATTGGAACATTGTAAGTCCAGAGGTGGCAAAGGTATGGATAAAAGAATTAGCAACCAATGGGCTGAGGCAAGCTGGAGTCCAGCAAAGTTAAAGGAAAAGATGGAAACAGGCAGCCACGAATATACAAGCATACGCACATACACCATCTCTATAAGTCACAGGAAAATCCACATGTATCAGCTTCATAATATATTGAACTACCATTACTCACCAGCTTTATAATGTACAGAACCATTCACAAATACTGCTGTGTAATATGCAGCGCTGGCAATATATGCCTGCTTGATGGTCCACTGCATCATCCATAAACACTAGCTTTATAAAATACAAGGTCACCACAGACACAAGCTTCATAGCGCAGAGTACCAGCCATATACAACAATTATAACATAAAGGGGTCATCCACATACACTAGCATTGTTGTACACAGGGCAATCCATACAAACTATATTTACAGCATACAGGTATGCACCAGCAGTACATAGAACCAGGCTACAACTATCCACATGGAACATAGAAGCATGTGTTGGCCATTTAACCCCTATCCATCCCCCTTAATGTCTCAGAAACCTCATGCAAATCATCCCTTAATCTTCTAAATTCCAGGAAATGCAATTTAGTTTGTTTAGTCTTTTTTTGAACTTTAACTCTCAAGAGCCCAGGTATAATTCTAGTAAATCTACATTGCACTCCCTGCAATGCCAATATATGCTGCCAAAGATGCCGTGCCCAAAACCGCGTAGTATTTCAGGTGTGAATCATAGAATCTACAATGCAGAAGAGGCTATTTGGCCATCAGGCCTGCACCAACAGCAATACCACCAGGACCTATCCTCATTACCCCACATATTTACCCTCTCAATTCCTCTAACACTAAGGGGCAATCTATCATGGCCAATTAAACTAACCCACGCATCTTTGGAATTTAAGAAGAAACCGGAGCATCCGGCAGACCTGGGGAGAACGTGCAGACTCCACACAGTCAGTGACCTGCAGCCAGAATCAAACCGGGTCCCTGGCGCTGTGAGGCAATAGTGCTAACCA
Source organism: Sphyrna mokarran (assembly GCA_024679065.1). NCBI lineage: Eukaryota > Metazoa > Chordata > Chondrichthyes > Carcharhiniformes > Carcharhinidae > Sphyrna > Sphyrna mokarran. The sequence continues at coordinate 15,628,310 of JAGIQG010000024.1, read as the reverse complement.
GTGCACCACTGTGCTATCCAATTAGGACTGAAGCATGCTTCCTATCCCTTTGTATTCCAGTAGCCTTTTTGATTATTTTTTGTACCTGTTTATAATATTTTAATGATCCAGGTGCCTGACGCACAAGTATCTACAGATCCCACCTGTTTCTAGCTTTTCCACATTTAGAATGAACTCTGATTTATACATTTTAAATCAAGATCAATGATTTCAGCCAAATCAAAATGAATTTGCTACTGTTTTGCCCATTCACCTAATTTATTAATATCGCTTCATAATATTATGTTTTTATTTATACTGTTTACAATGTTGCCTATCTTTGTGGCATCCATCAACTTGGATATGTGGCTTTCATTCAGAAATTGGGAGAATAATTGCAATTTTGTGGACAATGCGAGTCACATCCTGCCAATAAGAATACCTGCCATTATCTCCTACTGTTCATTCAGTCAGTTTCTGTGTTAGATCAATAACTTGCCTTCAATTCCATAAGTTTCAACTTTAGTTAATAGCTTTTTATATAGCACTTAATCAAACATCTGCACAAGTGTTCCATACAAGATCCTCCATGTGCTCTTCAACATCAGCAATATACACCAGTTTTAGAGCTTCCAGGTGCCCAGATTATCAACAACGTCCTTGTCCCTCCACACTGACGCTATAGTTAAGAAAGCCCACCAGCACCTTAACTTTCACAGAAGACTAAGGAAATTGAGTGTGTCTGTTATAACTCCCACCAAACTTTTACAGATGCACATTGAAAGCTGAAAGCATTCTTTCTTGTTGTATCACAGCTCCTGCTCTGTTCAACTCCATAAAAAAACTACAAAGGGTTGTGAATGAAGCCCAGTCCATCATGCAAACAAGTCTCCCATCCATTGACACTGTCTACATTTCCCATTGCCTTGGAAAAGCAGCCAGCATAATTAAGGACCTCATGCATTCCAAGCATACGCTCTTCCACCTTCTCCCGTCAGGAAGAAAATACAAGAGTCACGTACCAACCAATTCAATAACAGCTTCTTCCCTGTCGCCATCAGACTTTTGAATGTACTTACCTCATTTTAGATTGATCTTTCTCTACACCCTAGCCATGGCTGTAACACTACATTTTGTACCCTTCTGTTTCCTTCTTTATGTATGACACACTTTGTCTGAATAGTGCACAAGAAACAATACTTCTCACTGTGTACGAATACATATAACAATAATAAATCAAATCAAATCAAAATGGAAATATAACGGGCCAACCACATACAAGACCCACCAGCTTCATATAAGACAGGAAATGTCACATTCACCAAATTTAAAACATTAATCTCACAAGCCTTACTATTCAGAGGAGATAAGAGGAAGTGGTGATGGTATGGGACACATCATGCTTACATTGACACTGATTTCTGTTTTTAAATTTATTTATTAGTGACACAAGTAAGCTTACATTAACACTGCAATGAAGTTAAAATCCTTGAGTCACCACACTCCGGCGCCTGTTTGGGTATACTAAGCAAAAATTTAGTGTGACGAATGCAGCTAACCAGCACATCTTTTGGAATATGGGAGAAAACCCTAGCACCCAGAGGAAACGCACACAAACACTGGGAGAATGGGCAAACTCCACACAGACAGTGACCCAAGGCCGGAATTGAACTCCCTTCCCTGGTGCTGTGAGGCGGCATTGTTAACCACTGTGCCATCATGCCAGCTCTTTACTTTTATAATCTTCTCATTTGCCAGAATAATATGCAGACTTACATTTATATGTTGCCTTTCACAATCACTAGATGTCTCAAAGCACTTTATATCTAATGGAGTAATTTTGAAGTGCAGTTCCTGTTTCAATGGGCAAATTTCACAGAGCAAGCTCCCACAAACAGCATTAGGATAACAACTGGATACACTATTTGCATGGCATTGATTGAAGGATAAATATCAAACAGGCAACCACTCCCTTTTCCCTTTTTAAAATAATGCAATGGGATCTTTCCCATCCATCCTGACAGGTGCATCAGTTTAATGCTGTGCCCCAACTAGTAGCACCTCTGACAGTGCAGCACCTTCTCAGTATTGCAGCCTTGAGGTTTATGCTCAAATCCTGGAGCGGATTGGAAGAAAAGCCTCCTGGAATAGAGGTCAGAGTGCACACTGCTGACACACAACTCAAATAAAACATTGGGATGGGATTTTCTGGCCATGTTCACCATGAAACCAGAAAATCCCACCTGAGGTCAACAGACCTTTCCATGGTCCACCCCTCACCTACTCCGATTCCCATGGCAGGCTGCACAGGAAAATTCACCCCATAAGCTTTTCAACTATTTTTAAGGATTTGTGTATACGAACACCAAAGCCATTTACAATTTCAAAAATCCTGCCATTTATAGTGCTTCCATATTTATCTTCCCAAAGTTCACATTTCGCCTCACTGAACTCCATCTGCCAACCGTCTGCCCATCTCACCATCCTGTTCTGAATCTTCAAAATACCCTTACCATTATCAAAAACTTTTCTTCCTCAACTTGCGTTTTTCATGATTACTAAGTGTCTCAAAGTGCTCTTTACAGCCAATAAATTACTTGTGGAGCGCAGGAATCTGGCCAAGTTTTAGATTGTCTACAAACTCTAAAAGGCCGCTCCATGTCCCCAAGTCCAGGTTGTTAGAAACATTGTGGAAGGTTTTTTCTAAACTGGTTAAGGGAAAGCTCGGTGATTCAAATCAATGTGATTAATGAATGATTTGTACCTCCCCCACCCATCCCCCACATGTAACCTGAGTCAAACTGATCATTCAGCAGCCAGGGCTCTCACTTTGTTCCAAAAAACAGAAAAGGCTTGCATTTTTCTAGCACCAGTCACAATCTCACTTTACATATAATTAAATGTTTTTTAAAGTACATTCTCAGTTGTAATGGAAGACAGACAGAAGCTAATTTGCACACAATTAACTCGTATTAAGAGGCATTCTATTTTGACAGTTTTGGTTGAGAGATAAATATTGGCCAGGCCACTGGGGTGGGTTCCTTCAAAAAAATTCTGCGATATATTTTATGTTCACTTGAGAACACAGCTCAGTTTAGCAGCTTACCTGAGATACGGCACCCCTGACAGAGTAGCAATCCCTAAGCACTACACTGGGCACGATGGTCTAGATTTGTATGTGGGATCTTTGAGTGGAACTTAAGACAGAATTCTAACTAAAGGCAAAAACCAAACACTGGGGTTTCCAGCTGCCATATACAATGTTATATAATACTCAGCTGCTCATTCCATATTTCCTGGATGCTGCTTTTATGTTATGTTGGTGCCGACTCCATTCTCCACTGTCTTGGCCTGACAGTCAGTATTGGAGTTTCTGTCATCCTCTGCATCCCTGACTTTCATGAGCCCCACATCATAGCCGCCTTTCACAGCACCCTCTCCTTAATGACCCCAGCCCTCCCCACCCCCTCGACTCAGGCCCCACTCCTGACCCTGTTTCAAGATTTAAAGTTATTCTGCTGGTCTCTGGGTGTAATCGTGTTATCTTTTTTGCATTGCTGCAATGACCACATCCATATTTGGAAAACTTAAGGCATTTATTCCACTGGCTACCTTGAAGGTGAAATGGAGAAGTAACCGTCAAGTGGAACATGGTCAGTTTGATCAAGGTATTGCTTCAACTGAGCTTTACCCGAGATACAAATAAAGTTCCACTGCAGACAATCTCCATTGCTTTTGGCTTATATTTACCCAAAGTGCACAATTATAGGCTTTAATCAGGTTTTGTTGCAAAACATGTAAATTTAACCAATCTCTTGGCATCCTTTATCACAAAGCATGTTACTACAAGCTGCTTACAAGAATTTCTCTGCTGTTATAGAAGTCACAATTAGAAATGTTAATCAAACATTTGTGGGGGGCTTGGGAACCAATGGAGGAAGTTAGAGGAAAGTAAAGAGGGGAACAGAAACAAAAAGCAATAAGGGGAAAAGAGACAAAACCAAGACAAAAATCAAAAAGCACTACCGACGATACAAAGGTTGGCGGTGTTGTGGATAGTCTGGAGGGATGTCTGAAGTTGCAGCGAAACATAGATAGGATGCAAGACTGGGCAAAGAAGTGGCAGACGGACTTCAATGCAGATAAATGTGTGGTGGTCCATTTTGACAAGACCAATGGGATGAAGCAGTATAATATCAAGGGTAGGAGTCTTGGCAATGTTGACAAGCAGAAGGATCTTGGGGTCCGGGTCCATGGGTCTCTTAAATTTGCCCCGCAAGTGGAGGATGTGGTCAAGAAGGCATATGGTACTGGCCTTCATTAATAGAGGAATTAAGTTTAGGAGTCAGGACGAACTTTATAAGACCCTTGTCAGACCCCACTTGGAGTACTGTGTGCAGTTCTGGTCGCTTCACTATAGGAAGGATGTGGAAGCAGAAGAGATTTACAAGGATGTTGCCTGGATTGGGGGGCATGCCTTATGAAGATAGGTTGAGAGAGCCTAGGTCTCTTCTCCCTGGAGAGACGTAGGTTGAGAGGCGACCTGATAGAGGTTTATAAGATGTTGAGAGGAATAGATAGAGTGGATTCTCAGAGGCTATTTCCCAGGGCTGAAATTGTCGCTACGAGAGGACACAGGTTTAAGATGCTGGGGGGCAAGTACAGAGGAGATGTTAGAGGTAAGTTTTTCACTCAGAGGGTGGTGAGTGAATGGAATCGGTTGCCGTCAGTGATGGTAGAGGCGAACTCACTGGGGTTTTTTAAGAGACTTCTGGATGAGTACATGGGATGTAATGGGATTGGGAGTTACAGATAGGTCTATGGCCTGGTAAGCATAGATATGATCAGCACAACTTGTGGGCCAAAGGGCCTGTTTGTGCTGTAGTGTTCTATGTTCTACAGAGTAGCGAGACCATGAAGAACTCAGAGAATAGTCCAATAAGGCTAAGAGAAAGAAAACACAGGGAGAGTGTACAAAACATGACAAATGGCCTGAAGTGTGTTTGCAAAGAGCATGATAGGTAAGTCAGAGGAATTTAAAACTTGGATTATTGCATGGAACTATGATGTTGTGGCAAATGCAGAGACTTGGATCAAAAAAGGGCAGGACTGGCAGCTTAGCATTGCAGGATTTAGATGCTTTAGGCAAGATAGAGAGTACGACAAAAGAGATGGGGGTGTTGCTTTACTGATTAGGGAGAATGTCACAGCTATACATAGAGAGGACATCTTGATGGGATCATGCAGTGAGGCCATATGGGTAGAACTCAGCAACAACAGCAGAGCAATCACACTGTTGGGCCTGTACTACAGACTTCCCAACAGCCAGCGTGAAGTGGAGGAACATATATCTCAGCAGATTATGGGAAGAAGTAAAAACAATAGAGTTGTTGTGATGGCTGATTTTAACTTCTCCAACATAGACTGGGATTCTTTTAGTGCCAGGGGCTTAGTTTGTTCAATGTGCATCAATGTGCTTCTTGATGCAACATATAGATAGTCCAATTCGGGAAGGGGCTATCTCAGACCTGGTTCTGAAAAATGAACCTGGACAGATAATTGATACCTCAGTAGGGGACCATTTTGGGAACAGTGATCACAATTCTATAAGTTTCAAGATACTTGTAGAAAAGGATAGAAGTAGTTCCAAAGTGAAACTACTAAACTGGAGGAAAGCAAACTACGACAGTATTCAGCAAAAACTAGGGAGGGTAAACTGGCGGTGTATGTTTGAGGGCAAATCCATATCCAATATGTGGATGGTCTTTTAAAAATCAATTGTTAACAATTCAGGACAAGTATGTCCCTGGAAAAATGAAGGATAAAGATGGCAAAATTTAGGAACTCTAGCTGACAAGAGAGATTGTGAGCTTTGTGAAAAAAAAGGAGGCATACAGAAGTTTCATGAAATTGAAAATGGATAAGGCACTTGAGGAGTACAAAGATAGCAGGAAAGAGCTTTAACAGGGAAACAGGGACTTGGAGGGCACAAAGGGGCCATGAAATGTCCTTGGCAGGCAAGGTTAAGGAGAATCCCAAGACTTTTTATGCGTATATAAGGAGGAAGAGAGTAGCTAAGGAAAGAGTAGGTCCAGTCAGGAACAGTGGGGGGAGTTTGTGTGTGGAGCCAGAGGAGAAGGATGAGGTCCTTAACAAATTCTTTGCGTCAGTATTCACAAAGGAGAAGAATTGGCGGATGGTGAGTGTAGAAAGGAAGATGTTGACATTCTAAGACATGTTGAGATAAAAAGAGAAGAGGTATTGGAAGCTTTGAAAACCATTAAGGTGGACAAGCCCCTAGACGTAAATAGGATCTATCCCAAAATACTGAGAGAGCCGACAGAAGAAATTGCTTAGGCCTTGGCCAAAACCTTTATATCCTCTTTAGTCATGGGCGAGGTACCAGAGGATTGGAAAGTAGATAACTCTGTTTAAGGAGGGCAGAAGAGACAATCCGGGAAATTACATCAGTGGTGGGGAAGTTATTGGAGAAGATTCTTAGAGACAAGATGTACTCACATCTGGAAAAGAATAGGCTTATTAGCCCATTATCATCATGTGAAGCAGAGGTTGTGTCTCACAAACTTGATTGAGTTCTTTGAGGAAGTAACAAGAAAAAAATGATTAGGGCAGAGCAGTGGATGTTGTATACATGGACTTTAGTAAAGTCTTCAATAAGGTTCCTTGTGGAGGCTGATACAGAAGGTGAACTGATATGGGATCTGAGGCAAGCTGGTTAAATGGATATAAAATTGGCATAGAAAGCAGAGAGTAGCAGTGGAAGGATACTTTTCTAACTGGAGATCTATGACAAGTAGTGTTCCACAAGGATCAGTGCTGGGGCCCCTATTGTTTGTAATATATAGAAATGATTTGGAGGAAAGTGACAGATAGTCTACTTAGTAAATTTGCAGATGATACAAAAATTGGAGAAGTAACGGATAGTGAGGAGGATTGTCAAACGATACAACAGGATATAAATCAGCTGGAAATCTGGGCTGAAAGATGACAGATGGCATTTAACCTGGATAAATGTGAGGTGGATCGATTTGGAAGGCCTACTGCAGAAGTATACAGTAAATGGTAAAGCCCTTAGAAATATTAGCATACAGAGGGATCTAGGTGCGCAAATCCACACTTCCATAAAGGTGACAACTCAGGTAGATAAGATGGTCAGGAAGGCGTATGGCATGCTGGCCTTCATCGTATTGCAATTGTACAAGATTTTGGTTAGACAGCATTTGAAGTATTGTGTACAATTCTGATCGCCGCACTACTGGAAGGATGTTGATGTGTGGAAAGGGTGCAGAAGAGATTTACCAGCGTGCTGCCTGGTTTGGAGGATATGGAGTATGAAGGAAGGTTGAATAAACTTGGATTGTTTTCATTGGAGTGTCGGAGAATGAAAAGGGGACCTGATAGAGGTTTACAAGATTATGACACGCTTGGAATGAGTGGACAGTCAGCATCTTTTTCCCAAGGTCAAAGAGTCAATTACTGGGGGGCATAGGTTGAGAATGAGGGGGGAAAGCTTAATAGAGATGTAAGGGGCAAGTTTTTTTTATACAGGGAGTGATGAATCCCTGGCATGTGCTCCTGGAGGAGGTGGTGGAAGCAGATTCTATAACAATGTTCAAAAGGTATCTGAATAGATACAAAAATAGGCAGGAAATAGGAGGATATGGACCTTGTAGAGGCAAGAAAATATTAAACTAGAGAGGCATCTGTGTCAGCACAGACTAGGTGGGCTGAAGGACCTGTTCGTGTGCTGTAATGTTCTTTGTTCTTGTTCCTACCTCTCATGGTCTTTGGATAGTGGATGAAATTTCAATAACAACCTTCAAATGGGATTGATTAAGTAGTTAAAGGGGAAAGAAATGTGAGATAAGAATGTGACAGTGGAACTAATTGGATTGCTGTTCTAAAGATCTAGTTCAATCGACCGAATGGTCTCCTTCAGTGCTGAAATAGTCTAATGATTCCACAAAACTCTCCAGGATTATCCTCAACTCTCCTGGAATGAAACTTTAATCTCCCTGTCTCCAGTGTGAACTAAAGTCTGGAGGATGATCAAGGAGGCATTTTAACTGAATATTTTCATATGTTAATCGTAAAAAATATGTGTGTGGGTAAAAGAAAACCTGTTTGACCAGATGGTGTGGTCTGAGATAGCACAGATCATGACCCCAGCAATGTGTCCAATCAGAACTCATGACCCATTGAACGGCCCCAATCTCTGGAGAGGCTGGATAGACTGGGACTTTTTTCCCCTGGCGCGTAAGAGGCTTTGGGATGATCTTATAGGGCTCTATAAAATAATGAGGGGCATAGGTAAGGTAGATAGTCAACATCTTTTCCCAAAGGTAAGGGAGTCTAAAACTAGAAGGCATCGGTTTAAGGTGACAGAGGAGAGATACAAAAGGGTCCAGAAGGAGCAGTTTTTTCACAGAAGGTGATGAGTGTCTGGAATGAGCTGCTAGAGGCGGTAATAGAAGTGGATACAATTTTGTCTTTCAAAAAGCATTTAGACAATTATGTGACTTAGATGGGTATAGAGGGATATGGGCCAAATGGAGGTAATTGGGGCTAGCATAGTGAAAAGGCTGATGGTCTGGACAAGTTGGGCCAAAGGGCCTGTTTCCACGCTGTAAACCTCTATGACTCTGCCCCTACCCAATCCAGCTTTCCCTCTTCCCACTTCAATCGACAGGACAATTGAGATTTGTCCCATTCTAATCCAGGAATGTCCTAACTTCAGTTTCAATGAGGATGAAACGAGTGATAGCCAATGCTCAGCTGTTTTCTACTGAAGGCAATAGGAAAGTAAACCTGGTACAGTGGGAAACAGCTTATCCGGTTATTGGCTATTGTGCACTGTCCTTGTGGAGCACTTTCATCCTCAGCTGCCTCATTGATCACTGTAACATTTCCTTTCTTTCTGTCACAGTAATAAAACCCCCTTCTTGAATGTGCCTTTGTGTGTCTGTGTGTGTGCATATGTGTGTGTCTGTGTATGTGTGTGTATGTATGGATCTGTGTGTGTGTGTGTGTGTGTGTGTGTGTGTGTGTGTGTGTGTGTGTGTGTGTGTGTGTGTGTGTGTGTGTGTGCATGTATGTGTGTGTGTGTGTGTATGTGTGCTCTGTGTGTGTGCGCGCGCGCGCGTGGGTCTGTATGTGTGTGTGTCTGTATGTGTGTGTGTGTGTGTCTGTGTGTGTGTCTGTATATGTGTGTGTGTGTATGGGTCTGTGTGTGTCTGTGTGTATGGATCTATATGTGTGTGTCTGGGTGCATGTATATGTGTTTGTCTGTGTATGTATGCGTCTGTATGTGTGTGTGTTGTGTGTGTGTGTGTGTGTATGTGCACATGTGTATGGGTCAGTGTGTGTGTGGTCTGTATGTGTGTGTGTGTGTCTGTGTGTGTCTGTATATGTGTGTGTGTGTATGGGTCAGTGTCTGTGTGTGTGTGTGTGTGTGTGCGTGTGCGTGTGCGTGTGCGTGGATCTGTATATGTCTGTGTGTGTGTGTGTGTGTGTGTGTGTATGGGTCAGTGTTTGTATTGTGTGTGTATGTGTCTGTGTGTGTGTGTGTGTGTGTGTGTATGTCTGTGTGTGTATGTGTGTGTATGTATGTGTCTGTGTGTGTATGTGTGTGTGTGTGTGTGTGTGTGTGTGTGTGTGTGTGTGTGTGTGTGTGTGTGTGTGTGTGTGTGTGTGTGGGTCTGTATGTGTGTGTGTGTGTGTATGTGTATATGGATCTGTATGTGTGTTTCTGTGTGTGCCTCCGCTGTAAGATTTTCACTTCATCAATTGGCACTGGGAATCAGGAATGTTAGGGACATTCATCCCAGCCCCTCCTTCGCGAGCAGCTCCTTGGAGAGAGACAAGAGTTTCACAGAGAGAGCCTGACAAATACATGCTTTGGTGGTGGTGGGGGGGGGGGGGGGGGGGGGGAAGATTCATTCACAAAAACAAGATTCTCATCCCAGTTAACAAGTTTAAAGTTACAATTTCTCCACAGTTACCAACTCAGGCATCATCATTTAAAATCCCACTGCTGCTTTCCAGGGCTTTGAAATCTTGGAAGGAGATTTGAACTTAAAAGTTATCAGTCAGTGAATGTATGGCAGCCTGAAAACTGATCAGCCTAGTTAGTTATCAATGAGGGGCCTCTCAACTTTGGGAGGAGACCCGAATGCCATAGCACCTCCCCCAACACACACCATTCTCATCCCATTCAAACTCTGCGAATGCAATTCCCAGGCTAAGGATGTCCCCTTTGGATAAATAGGGATATCCAGTGACCAGGGTAATGGGTGGTCTGACTGAGGCCACCCCCAGCCTGCTCACTGTTTGGACGCACAAGATAAGAACAAAAGTAGTGGTCAGTTCCTGCTGGTCACTGCTGCCGCATTCTTGAAGTGCCTGTCCCATCAGGTCAGATTAGAATTGGCCGATCAGTGATTTCATCAAAGGCAGCCTGGGAACGGATGACTGAGATAATTAATCTCGGGTGGAAGTTTCTCCATTGTGCTCAGCTCCCTGGGTTGCTCATTAACCTGTGCTTAAAAAAAAACCTGTCAAAATGGGTGGGGAGTCAAAAATCACAGTCAAAATGAGAAAGGGGGGATTTGATAGCAGAGTTTCAAATCAGGAAGGATTTTGATGGGGTGAATAAAGAAACTCTGTTTCCAGTGGGAGCAGGGGGTCAGGACTAAAACTGAAGTTTGTTTATTAGTCACAAGTAAGGCTTACATTAACACCGCAATTAAGTTACCGTGAAATTCCCCTAGTCACCAGACTCTGGTGCCTGTTTGGGTCAGTACACCTAACCAGCACATCTTTCAGAATGTGGGAGAAAATCCACACAGACGCAGGGAGAACGTGCAAATCCCACACAGACAGTGACCTAAACCAGAAATAGAACCCAGGTTCCTAGCGCGTGAAGCAGTAGCGCAAACCATTGTGTTACTGTGCTACCCATGACCAAAGGTTATGGATTTAACCTGATTGGAAAAAGAGACAGAAGCCACAGGAGAAATCTTTTTTTATTAATATGTCTGAATAGGCATGGAATCCCTACAGCGCAGAAGGTGGGCATTCAACCCATCAAGTCTGTACTAACCACAATCCCACGCAGGCCCTATTCCCCCCCCCCCCCCCCCCCCCATATTTATCCTTCTAATCCCCCTGACACTAGGGTCAATTTAGCATGGCCGATCAACCTAACTCACACATCTTTGGACTGCGGGAGGAAACTGGAGTACCTGGAGGAAACCCACACAGACAAGAGGAGATTGCGCAAACTCCACACAGACCCAAGGACCAGAATTGAAGCCGGGTCCCTGCTGTTGTGAGGCAGCAGTGCTAACCACTGTGCCACCATGTCACCCCTGGTAAAAGCAAATTCAATGCTAACTTTCAAGAAGGGAACTGGATAAATACCTGAACAAGAAAACAATTGCTAGCCTATGGCGAAAGAGCAAAAGAATGGGATTAATTGGATAGCTCCTCCGAAGAGCCTGCACTGATACAATGGGCCAAATGGTCCCCCTTCTATCCTGTATCATTCTGAGATTCAAATTGCATCACAATGCACCATTACACGGAATGCAATCTTCTAACAACATACCACACAGAATGGTTTCAGCATCTTTTTTGAATGCTTCACCACTTCCCAACTTTTGCTCCCTCTTACAGGAACATAGGAATTAGAAGCAAGTTTAGGCAATTCAGTCCTTTCAGCCCATTCCACTTTTAATCTTCTCAACACAGCCTGCTTTCCCACCTATTTTTGTGTCATCAGCAAATTTTGCTTTGTTACACTTTGTCCCTGTAGATTATTGATACAGATTGTAAACAGTTGTGGTTTGAGAACTGAACACTGTGGGATCCCACACATTACAGATCGCCAACTGGAGAAGGACCCATTTATCTCAACCCTCTGCTTTCTTTCAGTCAGCTAATCCTTAAACCAACCCACTATACTACCCCCAACCCCTGGGGATCTAATCTGTGGATCAGTCTCTTGTGTGGCACCTTATCAAATGTCTTCTGGAAGTCCAGATAGATCGCATCAACAGGATCCCATTATCGCATCAACAGGATCCCATTATCAATGTGGTCCCATTGTTTAAGAAGGGGAAGAGAGACCTTCCTGGGAATTATAGGCCAGTGAGTCTTACTTCTGTGGTGGGCAAGGTATTGGAGAGAATTATTAGGGATAGGATTTATAGTTATTTAGAGAGAAATGAATTGATTGGGGATAGTCAGCATGGTTTCGTGAAGGGTAGGTCATGCCTTACTAACCTCATTGAGTTTTTTGAGAAAGTGACCAAAGAGGTGGATGGGGGTAAGGCGGTTGATGTAGTATATATGGACTTTAGTAAGGCGTTTGATAAGGTGGCCCATGGAAGACTTCTACAGAAAATGCAGATGTGTGGAATAGAGGGTGATTTAGCTAATTGGATTAGAAATTGGCTGGCAGATAGAAGACAGAGGGTGGTGGTTGATGGGAGATATTCATCGTGGAGTTCGGTGACAAGTGGTGTGCCTCAGGGGTCTGTTTTGGGGCCCCTGCTGTTTGTAATTTTTATAAATGATCTGGATGAGGGTATTGAGGGATGGATCAGTAAATTTTCAGATGATACTAAAGTTGGTGGTGTGGTAGATAGTGAAGAGGGGTGTTTTAGTTTACAGAGTGACTTGGACAAGTTGCAGAGCTGGGCCGAGAGGTGGCAAATGGAGTTTAATGTGGAAAAGTGTGAGTTAATGCACTTTGGCAGGAACAATAAATGTGTAGAGTATAGGGCTAATGGTAGGACTCTTAATAGTGTTGATGAACAGAGGGATCTTGGTGTATTTGTGCATAGATCCCTGAAAGTAGGCAGTCAAGTCGATAAGGTTGTTAAGAAGGCATATGGAGTCTTAGCTTTTATTGGTGGGGGATTGAATTTCGGAGCCGCAACGTCATGTTGCAACTGTACAAAACTCTAGTGCGGCCGCACTTGGAGTATTGTGTGCAGTTCTGGTCCCCACATTATAAGAAAGATGTGGAGGCATTGGCGAGGGTACAGAGGAGGTTTACCAGGATGTTGCCTGGTATGGAGGGCAGGTCCTCTGAAGAGAGGTTGAAGGATTTGAGGTTGTTTTCGTTAGAAAGGAGGCGGCTAAGAGGGGATCTTATTGAAGCATATAAGATGATTAGAGGTTTAGATAGGGTGGACAGTGTTAGCCTTTTTCCTAGGATGGAGAAAGCTAGCACGAGGGGACACAGCTTTAAATTAAGGGGTATGAGTTATAGGACGGATATCAGAGGTAGTTCTTTACTCAAAGAGTGATTAGGGAGTGGAATGCCCTGCCTGCAGCTGTTGTAGATGCGCCAAGTTTGGTGGCGTTTAAGAGGTTAGTTGATAAGTATATGGATGAGAGGGGAATGGTTTAGTTAGGAGGGGCATTGCTTTTTATTTTGGTCGGCACAACATCGAGGGCCGAAGGGCCTGTTCTGTGCTGTATTGTTCTATGTTCTATGTTCTATACCTTGCTGGTTACATCCTTAAAGAACTCTAGCAGGTTTGTCAAAAAAGACTTACCCTTCACAAAACCATGCTGCACTGGTGAATTAGGCTTTGCTTTTCCAGACGTTCAGTCACTACCTCTTTAATGATTGATTCCAGCAACTTTCCCACCACAGAGGTCAAGTTGACTGCTCTATAGTTTCCCATTTTCTGCCTCTCTCCTTTCATGAATAAGGGCATCACTGGAAGTATGAGCTCCTCATCTCACTTTCTCCAAAATCTTTAAAGCATTGTGTTTAGTTCTAAGCATGGCACATCATGAAGAATATCTTGACCATGAAAGGTATGCAGCTCAGACTCACCAGAATTATACCAGGGCTGATAGGGTTAAATTATGAGGCTTGTATTCCCTTGTGTTCAGAAGGTTAAATGATGCTCCAATTGAGGTGCTTTTTTAGGGGAGTCTAGAACAAGGCATAACTTTCAAATTAAGAGTTAGACCATTCAGTGGTGACGTCAGGAAGCCCTGCTTCACACTGAGATTAATGGAAACCTTAAACTCTGTCCCCTAAAATTCTCTTGAAAATTCTCAACTGAAAACTTCAAAACTAAGACTTATATGTTTCTTTTTGTTGGAAAAGGTTGTTCGAAAATACAAAACCAAGAACAGCAGATGGACTTAAATAGGGACCGTTCACAATCCAATCCAATGGCAGTTGAATAGCTTCCTCACACTTCTATCTTTCTCAAAACAATCTACGTTCGAACATGAACCTGGACACGGATGGTCCACAGGCAAACCTCCCATGAACTCAATTGGTTTCCTGATAGAACAAAGGGCTCTGTCTGTATTCCAGGAGCATGTTCATTTATTGTATTGGACCATAAAACAAAGGGATTTGCATCACTTGTTGCACCCATCAGAAAGATGCCAATGCACTTTCTGTAGAAACTAATACATTTAATACTAATCAGAATAAAGACAGTATATCATTTTCACACAGCAGAATCCCATTATCACTGGTGAAAGAAATGGTCAAGTAGTGCGAGTTGCTTCTTTCTTGGTTTTGATTGAGGAAAGAATATTGATCTGAACACAGGATTATCTTAACCAGGATGCCTCTCTGTTCTCCTTCCAAAAGTGCTGCAAATCTTCAGCATTCACCTGGACCGAGTTTCCATTTAGCATCTGGTCCAAAACCTGTAATTTACAGCACTGCCTTGACACTGCACTGGGAATACAGGCTAGATCTTGTGTTCAAGTCCCTGGAGTGAGGCCTCAACCCCACAACTTGCTGACTCAGCAGCCAGAGGATGCTACCCAATCTCCTGCATTAATTAGCACTGCATCTATCTCAGGCCAATAATGGTACTTGCATCCAACCAGTGTAATTGAGATAGAAGTTTTCATGTGGCATGCTATCTGTTATTGGGTTAATGACTCCTGTAGTTTGTAGATCAGGCTGAGAAAGTATCAGCTCTCTGAGCTGGCTACTTAGTGCAATCATGTCATACTGTGGGAAAAATTTTCAATATAACTGCCCACCAAGAAATTGGCACAATCAGAATAAATGTCCAAATGCAAACCAGAAGCTGAACCAATGAGGGGAATTTTGCTCAGGGCAAGTAGGTTAAAATTAACCCTTAAGTGTCTGCTTATTCCAGTGAGTAACATTCCTCAAACTCAATCAGTAGATTGTAGGTTCAATCCTAACTCCAGACGCTTCAGTACATAATGCTTATGGACAGGCTCAGTGCAATACTAGGGAGTGCGTTCGACTGTTGAAGACACAGTCTTTTGGATAAGACATTAAGCTCGGATCCGGTATGCTCTCTCAGGTAGATTTTGTCTGTATACAGCCATCATCCAATACCATAAGAAATGAACTAGCCATTGACTTCACTGCTGTGTACGAATTGTTTTCCTGTAGGCAGACAATTAAAAAGTAATTAATTTGAACATCAGAGGTGGCAGAGGAAAGTTCAATAAAACTCTCCAGGGAAATAAACTCATTGCATGAGTTGCATACAATGTCCCTTGCATCAGACAAGGTATGGGGCAATAGGCTCTGGACTCATCAAATCATGAGGCAATCATTCAATCAAGCCCACCAGCTCCATTGCCCTTCACATCAACTATACAATTCTCAAAGCACTCACCATTAACATCCTGAAATATTGGAGAGAGGGAAGGTAACCACTAATCAGAAGCTTAACTGGACCATGCTAGAAGGAAAGGTCAGGGGCTGGGTTTCCAGGCATGAATGACTCATCTCCTCACTCTCCAAAACATTTCTATTATTTACACTTGCGGCTCCAATAACACTTAAGAAGTTTGACATCATCCAAGCCTGCTTGATTAGCATCTCATCCATCATCTTAAACATTGAGCCTCCACCACCAGCCCTCACTCCACTGCTTTACTGTGTGCCATCTAAACTTGCACTGCAGTAAGTCTTCTTCAACAGCACTTCCTGAACCAAAGCCTCTACTGCCTGGAGGATGAGGACAGCAGAAACATGGGAACATCATCACCTCTTACTATCCCCTCCAAGTCACACAACATCCAACTTGGAAATATATCACCATTCCTTCATTGTTCCAGGTTTAAAATACTGAAGCTCCCTTCCCAACAGCACACAAACTGCAACAGTTCAAGACAGCAGCTCAGCACCATCTTAGGGGAGGGCAATACATGTTGACCTTGCCATTCCCATGAATGAATAATTTAAAAGAAAATTACAATTCATCACATCAAGAGCTCTTCAGTGGTCCATGAATGTAAGTATGTCCCCAGAGCACTAATTTCCATCCTTCTGCTCATTGTCAGAAATGTTATTCTATTATGTGCCCCAACGTTAAATTTTGCAACAATTGCATTCAAATATTCTATGCATTCTATGCACGTATAATTAGCATTCTAAAGACAGAGTGGAGAAAAAATATGATATAGTTTCATGATGTTACAGGGAGGTGAATGAATATACAGCAGTATAATGAAAGAATTTACAGTAACTCCTGCTTAATACCGGCTAAATAGTAGAAATTAACTACACAACACACTATATAATCGAGAAGTTACACAATACACGCTGTGAAATCTACACACTATGTAATTAGGTGCTGACAGCAGACTTCTGTCTGAATCATTGATCAGCTGGTTTAAGTCAAAATCTTTTCTATATGCAGCCTGCCTGTCCAACTTCAAGCTTCATAATTTAATCATGCTTTAGTGAACTTAAACATTGAAACTTCCTTTGCAACATTTAGAATGCAAATTCTGCATTACTTGTAACCATATACTTGCAAATTCTAACCCTTAGGTGACGAGATGGTACTGGTTTCTCTCGATTTTTTTTCTGTAATCTGCTGGTATCTTCTGAATTTAGAAAAATTACATAAATTCAGTGACAGAGATAATACACATTTATCTCACACCTCTGAGTCAGAAAGGTCTAAGTCCCATTCCAGAGACTTGAGCACAAATATAGGCTGATGTTCCTCATGCAGTATCGAGAGAATGCTGCACTGTTGGAGGTTCCAACTTTCACGTGAAATGTTAAATATTAAGGCTCTATGTGCCGTAATAGGTTAAGTAAAAGATTCTGCGACTCTTTATTAAAGAAGCCAAGGATCTCCCAGTATTTATCCCTCAATCCACTAAATGTTATCTGGCCTTTATATTATTGTTTGTGGATACTTGCTGTGTTCAAATTTCCCATTAACTTTCTTTCACTTCAAAAGTCACTGCACTTTAGCAAAGTGCTTCATTGTCTACGAAGTGCTTTGGGATGTCCTGAATTGGTGAAAGGCAGTAGAGAAATGCAAGTTGCTCATTCAGCAAATGTGCTGCATAAAGCTCAACAATCCAGGCCTTTCCTTTCATAATACAATGAGAGTGGAGGAATAGGACAAACTGCGGCAACTTACATTTATATAGCAACTTCAAAGTCGTAAAACCTCACAGGACACTTTATGGAATTGCGATTCCTACTGCCACTGCTGTGCTAAGTATAAATTACCTGACCCGCAAACAATCAAAGGCATTATAGGGTCATGAAACTGTAGGTCTACAAGCCAGACAGTGGAATATAGCTTCCAATTACAGCGACTACATCACAAGAGCTGACACCAAACAATTGATACCTCACAACTGCCATTATAGAGCTAACCCCTTATAGACTTAGTTTTAGAGGCATTCCCACATCTAGTGGCTTACAAGATAGATGTGTTTCCATAGGCGGTTTTTCCTGGAAAACTGTCACCAGAAGCCATTCTGCCATTCTAGATCAAGCATGGCTGGGTTCTCCCATTCTTACCGGCCGCCGTAGACTTTTTGGAAGGATTTATAGGTTGACAATCAACCCATTTGGCCACATTATGAATGCTCTTTGATGGCCATCAAGTCCTGGGGTGGGGTTCAAAGCTAGAGTGTTTGCTTCAGAAGCAGGGGTGCTGTGCACTGTATCACAAGATCTCCAATTCTTTATAAACAGTGCCTATTAATGAACCCATCCACTACGCAACAAACCTGTTGAGGAACCTTCAGGTCTGTTGATCGTAGAATGTTAATCAGTTTAAAGTATAATCAGACAGATAAGTATGCATATATACACTAATATTCAACCAGAAATAATCACATACACACACAATTCGAGAGGCAGGGTGGCCCATACCTTCTCCTACTTCATACGTCTTTATTCATAGATGTACATATATAAAATCACACTCACAAGCACACTAAAACAGAGTTGTGTTGGCACAGATTCACACATACAAACACAACATCGACACATACATTCAATCAAACACATGCTGACAAATGCGTTCAAACAGACTGATGGATACAGACAGGCACATGCAGACTGACAGACACACACACACACACTGACACACACATTCACACTCGCTCACTTACACAGGAACTCTTTCAAGAATACACAAAGATACAGCTCTTTCCGTAGCATGGCAGGGTCAGAGGTTAAAGACGGGAATTCGATGTGGGGCAGTGCAACATTCTTTCAAAGGAAAGGTCGCAGAAATCACTGAGAAAGCTTTCCGCCCCTGTTCCTCCTCATGCTGGCTCTCAGCTTCAGGCTCTTAAGAGCTGCTTGAGGGCAGCATTGATGCCAGTGTATCCACTACCATGAGATTCACTGTTTAAAGCAAAGCCACGGCCTCTGGGATTTTGCCGAAACAGACAGCTTTTTTTCAGAAAATAATCTTTCATATTCACTGAACTTAATTCCCATTCCATTCAAGCATCTCAAACCCCATAATCCAGACTGACACTTGAAGTGACAAAGAAGAAGGAGTGCAGCACTGTGGGCAGCACAATGATTATCTCTGCTGTCTCACAACGCCAAGGACCTGGGGTTGGACTCCCAGCTTGGGTCACTGTCTGCGTGGAGTTTGCACGCTGTCTTCTTGGCTCTGGTTTCCTCTCTCACATGAAAGACATGCTGGTTAGGTGTATTGACCCAAAGAGGTGCTGGAGTGTGCTGAGTAGGGGATTTTCACAGTAACTTCAATGCATTGTTAATATAAGCCTTACTCGTGACTAATACTTTAACAGTGGTCCCACTGATTTGTTCAGATGGATATAAAAGATGCCCATGGCATTACTTCAAAGAAATGCCTGAAAATTCTCCCAGTATATATTCCTCAACCAGTATGACTAGAAAAACACATTATCTCATTATCGTCATGTTACTATTTGTGGGGATTTATTCTGCACAAAATTTGCTACTAATTTTGCTAAATTACAACAGTGACTGCACTTCAAAAATATGCATTGATTCGAAACAACTTTGGAATATTACAAAATCATGAAAAGCAGTATATAAATGCAAGTCTTCTTTTCTTTCTGATTTTTTTCATTATTTCTTACTCTAACCTCAGTCTATCCTGTTGCTCAGTATTTCACTGATGCCTTGTGTCACCTTAACCACCTCCCACCCCTACCCCATCAAAACCTTTTGTCTCAATATTCCGTACTCCCCACTTGCCCCGAGATGAGGGATACCCTCACATACCACAAGCTGCTGCTGTTCACGTCTAGCACCCATACAGCAAGAGACACGTATTGGGGGAGGGTAGCATCAGCCAGCCCTGCAATATCACATTCAAAGTCTAGATGTGCTAATTGCACCAAGGAGGGAAGTATCTGAATGAGTTTATAACAGGAACAGTCCTGAATGGGCTGTCAGCAGGGAGTGGCAGTGTGGGGGAGGCTTTTATCCATTCTGTCCTTATTCAGTGAGTACAGGAAGGGCGGCACAGTAGCATAGTGGTTAACACTGCTGTTTCAGGGACCTTGGTTCGATTCTTGACTTGGGTCACTGTCTGACTGGAGTTTACACATTCTCCTCGTATCTGCGTGAGTTTCCTCCAGGTGCTCTGGTTTCCTCCTACAGTCCAAAGATGTGTGGATTAGCTTATTGGCAGTGCTAAAATTGCCGCTTAGTGTCCTGAGATGTATACTTTAGAGGGATTAGCGGGTAAATATGTAGGGATATGGGGTTAGGGCATACGGTCGGTGCAGACTCCTTGGACTGAATAGCCTCTTTCTGCACTGTAGGGTTTCTATGATGATTTTATGAAGGACTTGATTCTCAGCAGATTGTGAAATGTAGGCCCCAGTGATGTTGATGGTTCAATCCTTGTGGCCAAAACCCACTTCAAAACAACAACAACTTTTCTGCAGCACCTTCAAAGTAGTAAAACTTCTGAAGGTGCACGCACAGGTCTGTTATCATCAAGTGACTTGTTCAAATAGGCAGAAAACTCTTCAAGGAATAGAGGTGGAGAGGTGTACGGCAGGAAGTCCAGTATTAAGTATCCAGGCAGCTGAAGGCAGAGCCAATGTACATTGTGACTGCGCAGGATCTTTGAAAAAGCTCTCTATTTCATCCCATTCCACTTGTTTTCTCTCCATAGCACTGCATGTTTTTCATTTTTCAGTGTCTATCCTGTTTCAAAGTTACGATTGAATGTGCTTCCATTACCCTTTGGTAGGTGCATTCCCAATCACAACTTGCTGCATCAAAACAATTCCCTTCACTTCCTCCTGTCTCTTTGATTAATTATCTTAAACAAGTCACTGCAAACAGATTTTCTTTACTTAGTCCAGCAAAACCCCTCATTTAGTTTGGATGCAGGGTTCAATTGCGCTCAGCTTCTCAATAAATGAACCACATTGCCATTCTCCCTCCCCTCGCCCCCACTTTGCAAAATTGGTTGCAATCAAAACACTGAACTAGCGTGGCCACAAAGTAGCTTCAGGTGATCACATGCCATTTTACGACAAGCACTGTACACATGGAGGCACAAACCTTTCCGACGTCCAATTTTTGGTGCATTCAAAACCAAGGTATGGTAGCACAAGGATTAGCACTGTTGACTCACAAAGTCAGGGACCTGAGCTTGATTTCTGGCTTGAATGACTATCTGTGTGGAGTTTGCCCAGTTTCCTGGATCTACATGGGTTTCCTCCAAGGGCTCCATTTCCTCCCACGGAATAAGAAGTCTCACAACTTCTCCCACAGTCCAAAGATGTGCAAATTAGGTGGATTGGCCATGTTGAATTGACCCTTAAGTGCCCCAAGATGTGTAGGCTTGGGGAACTGGCACGATAAATGCATGGGGTTACAGGGATAGAGTGTGGGTAAGATGCTCTTCTGGAGTCAATGCAGACCCAATGGGCTGAATAGCCTCCTTCTGCACTGTATGAATACTTTGATTCTATGATTCTAATTTTCCGTCCGTGTGAATGATAAGTCAAAATTTAGTGGCCTGTAATAAATAAATGCTTGGAATTTATATTCAATTTCACTGGATTCTATTTTGATGCAATTTTGCCAAAATTGCCAAGTAAGGTCACAAAACTTGTAAGTGCAGTTTGCGTTCAGTGTAATAGGGTATGACAATCTTTTGCGTTCTTTTTTTAAAAATATCACGCAGGAAGCAGGCCCCACTCACCAAATTGGTCACACCCCTCAGGGTGCAGTAACCACATTGGGAGTTTCCACTAATTGCCTTCATTTACAGGCCTTCAGGGAGACTTAAAAAATTAAGCTGGTTCTTTTGAGCAAAAGGACACTAAAGGGCGTGTTTTAAGAACATTTAAATGTGATTTAGGCTTTAATTAACCAAGAAACTGAAAAGTGCACCACAATATAAGAAAATGTTTTGCGAGTATTCCTTTTAAATGAAATTCATTTTAAATGAATTTCAGTCATTTAAAAGCAAAATGCAAGATTCCATCATTTAAAACCAAGTTATGTGGAGGTGATGCATTTGGGCAGTGATTAAAAATGTTTATTTTTCTATTTTTGGATGTTTTAACCAAACTTCACGAAACTTCCACTTTTGAAAAAAATTAAATACTTTTAAAGCAAGGTTTCTGAAAGTTGCATGTTACATTGGGTCAGCACAGCGGCACAATGGTTAACACTCTGGTTTCCTCCCACATCCCAAAGATGTGCTCTTAGGCTAATTGGCAAAACAAATTCTCCCTAAATTGTCTCAAATTTGGTTTTTAATCCATAGATTTATAAACATGGACAGGGATCGCGTGTAGAAGTGGGAACATCGAGGTGGCGGCACGGGCTCGTTGGGCCGAAGGGCCTGTTTCCCATGCTGTTTTGTTCTTTGTTCTTTGTTCACAGTGCCGGGGACCCAGGTTTGATTCCCAGTTTGGGTCACTGTCTGTGTGGAATTTGATTTTGATTTGATTTAGAATTATCACACGTATTAGCATACCAGTGAAAAGTATTATTTCTTGCGCACTATACAGACAGCATAGAGAAGGAAACGAGACAGTGCAGAATGTAGTGTTATAGTCACATTCTCCCTGTGTCTGCGTGGGTTTCTTCCAGGTGTTCTGGTTTCCTCCCACAATCTATAGATGTGCCAGTTAGGTGCGCTGGCCATGCTAATTCCTCCCTCAGCGTACCCAAACAGGCGTCAGAGTGTGGCAGCTAGGGGATTTTCACAGTAACTTCATTGCAGTGTGAATGTAAGCCTACTTGTGACACTAATAAATAAAGTTTAAACTTTAATTTGAAGAGCTGCGTGAACAACAGAATTTGTATTCAGCGACAGGCAAATGAAGTTGATTGGAAAGCCAAAAGGTAGAAAAGTGGTTTTCAAAAATTGCAGCATCAAAAAAATGTCCCCAAAGCAGAATCTCTGCCCACAATAATCAATACTGGATCCAACCTGGAAATTCAGAATAAAAGTCTTCATGGTTAAGAATGTGGAACTTTGCTATCGGAGAGTTGGTAGCTCAGATGAAAAACGGAGATGGATTAATGAGAAAACTAAATAAATATATGGGAGAGAAAAGAATAAAAAGATGGGCTGTTAAAAGTTTTTTTTATGCAATCATGGGACTTGGGTGTCACTAGCTGGCCAGCATTTATTAATGTGGAGATGCCAGTGTTGGACTAGGATAAACACAGTAGGAAGTCTCACAACACCCTGAGTTCCAAGGGAACTCTCCACCTGATGAAGGGTCAGAGGCCCGAAAGATAGTGGCTTTTGCTACCAAATAAACCTGTTGGAATTTAACCTGGTGTTGTGAAGCTTCTTACAGCATTTATTGCCCATCCCTAGTTGCCCTGGAACTCAGTGGCTTGCTAATCCATTTCAGAGGGCAGCTGAGGGTTGCCCACATTGCCATGGTTCTAGAGTCACGTGTAGGCCAGACCAAGCATGGAAGGCAGATTGAGAAACAGAAAATGCTGGAAAATCCCAACAGGTCTGACAGCATCTGTGGGGGGGTGAGAATAGAGCCAGCCTGATATTCACTATTCCTTCCCCACAGGTGCTGTCAGACCTGCTGAGATTTTCCAGGATTTTTTTGTTTGCATTTCAGGTTCTGGCATCTACAGTTTTATATAAGGATGGCAGATTTCCTTCCCTAAAGGACATTAGTGAAGCAGATGAGTTTTTCAGACATGGGTTCACGGTCATCATTAGATTCTTAATTCCAGATTTCTTTTTATTGAATTCCGTTTCTACCATCTGCTGTGGTGGGGTTTTAACCCATCTCCCCCAGAACATTAGCTGGGTTTCTGGATTAATTGTTTGATGGAGCAGTGTGGGATAAATTCTAGGTGGAGCAGAAAACATTAGCATGGACCAGGAAGGCTAAATGGTCTGTTTCTGTGCTCTAAATCCAAGGCGGCACGTCGGGTAAAGGGAGCTTTTAGCTCAGGGTTAGCCCATGTAGGTTCTGAGTCAGAGACTTAAACCTTACATCCAGACAGAAGCGGGGAGTGGAGGCCAGAGCTTGGAAAGCTGGCTACTCACGTCCGGGAGGGCCGGGGGATGGGGGGTAAGTGGTGAGAGGCCATTCCTTTGTGAGTTGCTAAAGCCCATAAAACGCTTCTGCCCGTGCAAGGGCAATATCCTGTACGGTTAGAAAGACGGGCAAGGCCATGGAGAAAGTGTTGATATTGCAGCTTTCAGGCTGTTAACCAGCCGGAGAATTTCTTCCCCCCGTTACACACTGCTCAGAAAGAGTGTGAAGCAACCTTGCACATTACTGAAGGAGCTCGCAGATGCCTGAAAGAGTGGCAATGCTCTTTTAATTATTAATAGGCCCTTTTTCTGGTCTCTCTTTACTGTGGGGAACACTTCCCCGGTGGAATGTGTTACAAGGATCATTTGCAGGAATCCGTCCTAGAGACCTCACTCTCTGATAATGAAGCCTTCTCAAGGGTCTCTATTATCACCCCTCCCCCCTCCCCTCCCCACCCCATGCAAACTGAGCAAGAGCTGGGGGAGGGGATTGAATGCCAAACTGAATTTGCAATCCTTTTCTTCCCTTATCTTCCTGCTACGTGCCCCTATCCTTCTCTGCTAATCCCTTTGTCCACACTCCATTTTCTTGCTTCCATTTTTCTCTCTCTCTTCTAGTCCTGTACTCTCGCTCTCTCTCGCATTCATTCTTTCTTATCATTTATTTTCTTTCGCACTTGCCTCATACTCAGTTGTGAGCCTCCATTCTATCCTGAAGTTACAGCGTGAGGCTACACGGCCAATCTTTCCAGTACTGTTGCTTTCCACCCTTCAGATCGCTCTGCTCCAGCCACATCTCATTCCTTTTTAATCGAGCCTGACTTTCCTCACACCTTCTGGCTACACTGGGCTTCTCAGAAAATTACAGTAGCCGAAAGTCCAAGCAAAGCAGCCTGTTTCCTAACCCACATTAAGTCCCATCCATCCATCATCCCTGTCCTCACTGACGCACAATACCTTACAGTCTGGCAACAGCTTGTTTTCAAACCCTGACCACCACCTAGACATCACACCATGGCTTACCCCCCGGTCTTTCCGTATTTCTGTAATAATCTCCAAGATCTCTTGCACTCCTCCGACTCCTGCCTCTTGTATACTCTCATCTCCATCACTTCGCGATTGATGGCTGTGCTTTCAATTGTCTAAACGCCAGCATAGTCAAGGAACCCCACGCACTCCAGACATTCTCTCTTCCACCTTCTTCCAACAGAAAAAAGATATAAAAGTCTGAAGTCACGTACTAACCGACTCAAGAAAGGCTTCTTCCCTCTTGCCGTCAGACTTTTCAATGAATCTACCTTGCATTAAGTTGATCTTTCCCTACACCCTAACTATGACTGTAACATTATATTCTGCACCCCCTCGTCTGGCACTGGTTAACAGTGGTTAGCACTGATGCCTCACAGTGCCAGGACCTGGGTTCGATTCGTAGCTTGGGTCACTGTCTGCATGGAGTTTGCACATTCTCCCCACGTCTGTGTGGGTCTCCTCTGGATGCTATGGTTTCCTTCCACAGTCCAAAGATGCGCAGGTTAGATGCATTGGCCAAGCTAAATTCTCCCTCAATGTACCTGAACAGTATGGCGACAAGGGGATTTTCACAGTGACTTCATTGCAGCGTTAATGTAAGACTACTTCTCACACTAATAAATAAACGTTTCAAAACTTTCCTTTTCAATGTATGATATGCTTTATCTGGCACACAAGAAACAATACTTTTCACTGTATACTAAAACATGTGCTAAAAATAAATCAAATCAAGATTTGGAATTCCTTCCCAAAATCTCTCCATCTTACCCTCTCCACCTTTACATTACTCTGAATCCTTTTGAGCAAGCTTTTGATCACCTGTTTTAATATCTCATTGTCTGGCTGGCTGTCAAATTAGGAGGCTCTGAAGTGCCTTCAGACATTTCACTACAATAAAGCTGCTTTATAAATGCAAATTTGTTATTCTTCCGGAGAGGTATAAACAAGAATATTTGACCTCCTCTGCGGTTTAGTCCCTTCATGTAGTAGGGTTGACATTCCAATGCAGTGCAGAGGGAATAACTGTACTGACAGACTGCTGCACTCTTGAAGGTCAGTATTGAAGGATTGATACATCGTTGGAGGGCCAGTACTGAGAGAGTGCTGCACTATTCGAGGAGCACTGTTGAAGAAACAATCTGGCATGGGATCAGTATCAAGAGAGACCTGCACTATCAGTGGTGCCGTCTATCAGATGGAACATTAAACATTAACCCTTCTGGCCTCTTGAAAGGTCACCGTCAGAACACCCACCATTTTGAGGAGGAATAGAGGAACTCTCCTCAGTGTCCTGTGGAGATGCCAGTGTTGGACTGAGGTAAACACAGTAAGAAGTCTCACAACAACAAGGTTAACCTGGTGTTGTGGGATTTCTTACTAATATTTATCCCTCAGTTAACATCACAAAAAAAACAAATTATCTGGCGATTATCATAACGCATTTCCTACATTACAACAATGAACTACATTTGAAAACTGACTGCCTGTGAAGAGCTTCAGGGTGTCCCAAGGTTGTAAGATGGAATAGAGAACTGCAAGCGCTCTACCAAGGGAGGAGGGAAGGACAGGAGAGCAGAGGGGTGGGGTAGTTGGGGGGGGGGGGGGGGGGAAGGGAATTGACAAGAGAAAGCACTCAGAATGAATACAAATTCAACAAACATCTTCAAAAGGAAGCAAATGCGAGATGGCACGGTGATGTTGTTGTTTGATGTTCCAGACCAGAGCATTTGGAGCAATAAATAATCCATTTGAAGCCTTCCTGGGAGAAACAATCACAATGTTGCCAGCACCAAATGTTGTGTTTAGCAGTGAATAAGACCATGAAGTTAGCAATCTTACACATGAACAGTGAAAGGGATTTTAATGGTGATGCAGGAAGTTTATGCGGTTGGGAACAGCTTTTCTGAAAAAGTTCCTGTCTTGCTAACTTCATGGTTTTTCAGAAAAGCTGTTCCCAACCGCATAAACTTCCTGCATCATCATTAAAATCACTCTCAGTGTTCATGTGTAAGATTGCGAGAAGTCTGACAACACCAGGATAAAGTCCAACAGATTTATTTGGTAGCAAAAGCCACCAGCTTTTGGAGCACTGCACCTTTGCTGGGTGAGAGTTCATCAGGTGTGAGATTGCCAACTCTGGTCTCATGTGTTCCCAGAGATTTCAGTACATGATCTCCAACCTTCACCACAAACATCCTTTCAACACAAACACACAGCCACCCCACTAGTCAAAAAGTTTAGAAATAAGAAATAAACGTGAAAGGAAATTCATGGGGTGGCACAGTGATTAGCGCTGCTGCTTCGCTAGGTACCTGGGTTCAATTCTGGCCTCTAGTCACTGTGTGGAGTTTGCACATTCTTCCCGTGTCTGCGTGGGTTACCTCCAAGTGCTCTGATTTCCTCCTGCAGCCCAAAGCTGTGCAGGTTAGCTGGGTTGGCCATGCTAAATTGTCCCTTACTGCCTGTGGAATTGGCAGGGTAAATGTTCTGATGTGCCTCCATAGAACGCCATAGCATCTCTACAGAGCAGAAGGAGGCCATTCGACCCATCAAATCTGCACCAACCACAATCCCACCCAGCCTCTATCTCTGTTGCCTCATGTATTTACCCTGCTAGTCCCCTGACACTAAGTGATAATTTAGAATGGCTGATCAACCTAACCTGCACATCTTTGGACTGTGGGAAGAAACTGGAGCACACAGAGGAAACCCATGTAAAAATGTGCAAACTCTACATTATAAGAAATCTCACAGCACCGTGTTAAAGTCCAACAGATTTATTTGCTAGCAAAAGCCACTGGCTTTCGGAGCACTTGCTACCCCTTCATTAGAATGCAAGTCTTTACAGGTAATCAGGTCTTAAAGGTACAAACAATGTGAGTGGAGAGAGCATTAAGCACAGGTTAAAGAGATGTGTATTGTCTCCAGCCAGGGCAGTTAGTCAGATTTTGCAAAACCAGGTAAGTCATGGGGGTTACTAATAGTGTATGAATCCAAGATCCTGGTTGAGGCTGTCCTCATGTGAGCAGAACTTGCCTATCAGTTTCTGCTCAGCAACTCTGCGCTGTCATGTGTCGTGAAGGCCGCCTTGGTGAACGCTTACCCGAAGATCAGAGGCCGAATGCCCGTGACCACTGAAGTGTTCCCCAACAAAAAGAGAACACTCTTGTCTGGTGATTGTTGAGTGCTGTTCTTTCATCCGTTGTCGTTGTCTTTGCATGGTTCGCATTCCAATCATTATTTTGTAAATTGAGTTTGTGTCTTTATATGCCCTGTTTGTGAATAGAACTCCCACTCACCTGACAAGGGAGCAGCGCTCCGAAAGCTAATGGCTACCAAATAAACCTGGTGAATTTTAACCTGGTATTATGAGACTTCTTACTGTGTTTACCCAGTCCAACATCGGCATCTCCACGGTCACACTGCCCGTGACTCGGGTCCCTGGCGCTGAGTGGCAGCAGTGCCTGCCATTGTGCCACCCCAAATACGTGGGGCTACGCGGATAGGGTGGTATTGTTGTTGGTGCAGACTTGATGGGCCAAATCATCTCCTCTGTGCTGTAGGGATTCTATGATTAAGCACATACTGTATTTAATGTCCCCTTGGTTTTTTCCTCTTCTCCTAGATTTTTTTTTTTTTACAGGAGGTCCAGGAGATTAATCTTGCATTCCTGGAGACTCCAGGGGAAATTCTGGAGGATTGGCAGTATAGCTGCATGTCTTACCGCTGAGCAATAGGGCAAAGGGATCATAACTCATGGAATCGCAGCCAGCTCTTCTCACCCAACACAAGCCCTGAAGACTCAACTATGAACCCTGAGGGAGCTCAGTTCTATTTTAAAGTTGTGTTTCCTATTTGCTGGCTTGTCCAATGTTGGGATTCTGTGGATCAGGAGATTTGAAACAGTCTGCATTGCAATTGGATCAGCCACATACATGCCACGCTAGTAGAGAAGTTCAGAGGCTGAACAATCTGCAGTGAGGGACTCATCTTCTGACTCCCCGATGCCTTCCCATTTACAAGGCACAATCAGTGCGGATGAATATAGCTGCGATGATAATCAAGAGGTTTGACACCATCTAGGACAAAGAAGTCCGTTTGATCAGCACTTCATTCACCAACTTAAATATCCATTCCCTCCACCTTTAGTGAAACAGTATGTATTACCTACAGGTTTTTACCACTGCATAACCTCCATCACCTTAAAAGGTATGGGAAGCAGAAATACACTAATGCCATTGTCACCAATTTTCCTTCTAAGTCGCACATCATCCTGACTTGAACATATATTGCTTGTCCCTTCATCATTTCTCGGTCAAAGTCCTGCTACTCCATCCTTAACCATATCACGAAAGCACCTTCAGCGCACAGACTACAATCCTTCAAGAAAGAGGCTTCTCCACCGCTTTCTTAAGAGCAAGAATGGGATCTGCAATAAATGCCCAGCTTTGCCTCAGATTGAATCCCAAACCACAAGAGTTGATGATGTTACAAAAGGAGTGGAGAAAGGTGCTTTGAGCTCAGCACCAAGGGGATTTTTCACAGGAGTTATCCCGAGGCCATAACCTTCAGGAGAGAAAATCTATCCAAATACACTGACCGATTGGATAGGGCCAATTGTCCTGTATGTAATTCGATGGGTAGCACCCTCAGCTCTGAGTCAGGACATTGTGGGTTCAAGTCCCACTGCAAAAACTTGAGCATAACAGGTAGACATTTCAGTGGAGCACTGAAACAGTGACTACACTTACAAAAGTATTCTGATGGCTGTGAAGTATTCTGGGACACCCTGAGATTGTGAATGGCATGCTAGATGTGTGAGTAATTCCTTCTAGAACATGCACAACCCGTCCCTTTCTTTTACTACCAATAAGTTAGGCTGGTCCATGCTGCTGACACCGAACATATTAAAATAAAGACAAAAAGTTCATCATCGGCTATTTATCTCATGCAAGACATCCTGTCTGAGCTCCCAGGTGCCTAGAACCGTCCCTTCACCACAACATCATTGAATTAAAGCACTCTGCAAATTAGCTGGTCAATTCTCTATCCAAAAATGTGCAGATTATGTTGAGTGGCCCAGCTAAATTGCCCCTATGTGTAAGGGGGACTAGCAGGGTAAATATATGGGCTTAGGGGGATAGAGCCTGGGTAAGAGTCAGTGCAAACTTGATGGGTCAAATGGCCTCCTCCTGCACTCTAGGTATGGTATTCCATTCCATTCTAACCTCATTCCCAATCCAGTTCTCAATAAACACACAGGACTGAAATTTCTGATCAGAGCAATTGATATCAGCTTTGACAAAGAGTCATCTGGGCTCAAAACATCAACTCTTTTTTCACCTTACGGATGCTGCCAGACCTGCTGAGATTTTCCAGCATTTTCTCTTTTGGTAGCAATTGATATCCATCTCAAATAAAAATACTCTGGAGCATTTTTTAAAGAAATTAGCCGAATGTAATTGAATGGAATGGAGGGAAGAGAAGGCGGGAACGTAAGTAATCCATTACAGCCAGTCAGGTTTGTTCACCATTGGAGATCTGGATCTTAATTTCCACCTTAGTTAAATATACATAGAACCCTACCCTTCAGAACCAGGCCATTCAGCCCAAATGCATTGCATGTTACTTGTCTGAACTCTTCCTTGTAGTAATGATTTCCTCCCGAAATCCTTACTGGACTTATCGGTGACTGTTTTATATTTATGGTCTCTAGTGATAGAATCATGGAATCCCTACAGGAGGAGGCCATTTGGCCCATCGAGCCTGCACCAACAACAATCCCACCCAGGCATTATCCCCATAACTCCTGTGTATTTGCCTGATTCTCCTGACATTAGAGGGCAATTTAGCATGGCCAATCCGCCTAACCTGCATATCTTCGGAGGGGAGGAAACCGGAGCTCCCATTAGAAACCACGGAGACATGGGCAGAATGTGCAACTCCACAGAGACAGTAACCCGAGGCCAGAATTGAATCTGGTGCTATGAGGGAGCAGGGCTAACCACTGTGCCATTATGCTGCCCGTATAGTCTCCACCATGTGGAAACAGTTCTGTGTAGACCTTATCAAATTTCCTTCATAAACTGAAAGATCTCTATTGGGTCTCCTCTCAGCCTCCTCTTTACTGGAGAGGAGTACTACCCCTGTTCAACCTTCACTAGTGGGGATATGTCTCAGATCTGGCATCATCTTGTAAAGCTTTTATTGAACCACTGCATCTGTAGCCTTTAAACAGACACCAGAACAATGCCCAGTATCAATCTCAAATTGACACCTGCAAACTCTACAGATTTTGGGCGAAGACAGATTCCAGATTTCCATTACCCTTTTTGGAAGAAGTGTTTCCTAGAGTCATCATTCCTGCACAGCCTTGCATTGACTTAGCAATCCGCCAGTGTTTATAAGGCTTCTTATTACACTATCTAGGATCTGAATGGGAGTCAGTCTGAAGAGTTGTATTTTGAAAATACACAAGTGGGAATATTAAATCATTATTGTACCAATCAAAACCACACTCAAATGTTGCAATTTTATTAAAAGCACGGCTTTACCACGTGCCACCCAGTGGGTTCCCTGAATCCTGGTCGCCCCTCGCCCTGGATCTGATACATTTAAAAACTATTGTCTTCCTATCTCGGGATTAATTTGTGTTAGGGACTCAGAACTGCATCAGCACACAACAAATACACATTTTACCCTATTTTCTATCAAACAAAAACGTAATAATAACCGCACAGCTGCGAATTTCTGAGAAGTGGTTCGAATGAAGCGTCCAATTTATTTAAAGTGATTCCCATTTCTGCAGACTCCTTTATAGAGTTCGGAGATTTTTATGAATGAAATGAATTTCCGGGTGACGTCACTGGCCTGGTATTATTTACTATTCTAAGATACCCAGGGCGCAATCTACAAAGAGTATCTTTTTACTTGATTTGATACTCACTGAGCTAATGTGTTCCCAGTGTGCGGCACTCGGGGACGGGGATCCCTCTCCGGCTCCCACATCAGTCACACTCAGATTTATGCATTTCAAATCATCACATTGAACGCAATGGGAATTCTACACCTCTCCTGCTCAACACCAGGGGATCAGGGATCAAAGAACGGGGAAAGAGAGGAGAGAGACAGAGAACCCAGCAATCTCCAGAGACACACACACACACACAGACAAACACACCACAGGGACAAACAGACACCCACACATACACACACAAACACACAAGCTCACACACACACATACACACACGGAGACACACAGACATACATCCACATAGACACCCTCACACAAACACAGAGGCACACACGCTCACACATACACAAACACATACAGACACGCTCATACAGAGACACGCACACACACATACACATACATACCGACTTACACAAACACATGCACACAGAGACACTGACACACAGAGACATGCACACAGACACACAGACACATGCACACAGACACACAAACACATGCACACAGACACACAAACACATGCACACAGACACACACATGAACACACACAAACACACCGAGATACACAAAAACGCATACACACACGCACACAGGCTAAACACAACCGCACCCCACAAACAAACAAACTCACACACACAGTCCTCAGCGCACTTGGAAACTATACGCCTCATTCATTCCGTTTTCCACAGCCCGGGCCATTGATGCCGATTTGGGGGGATATCAACTCCAGCGGCTACTGCCACTTTGAAAGAGATTCCGCAAAAAAAAAATCAATGACCTCAAACAATTCCCCAATTGTTCCCAATCGCAACCGGCTGGATTGCAGGAAGAGAGCCATTCTCCCAGATAAAACCAAGATCTCCTCAAGCCAGAACTCCAGCCATCGCCCTGTGACAACACCTTTTCATCAAGAGGCAGTGTTCAGATAGGGAGCAGTGCCCCCCCCCCCCAACCCCCCCCCCCCCCCAACCCTTCTGCTCAAACTCCATTCCCGGCTTTCCCAATTCCTGAATTTTTTTACTTTTATTACAATTTTTAATTGAAAAAAACTTTCGTCTTTTATTTTATCCGCGAGAACAGGTACAAGTAAATCAGTTCAGCGAGGTGGCGGGGAAACTGGAGACACAGAGAGAGAGTGAGAGAGCAAGGCTATTTAAAAACGTGCATGGGAAGGTTTGTAGCAGCTCCCAGTGAAGAGGTATGGCTCTTAGGCACTGCCTCTGGACTTTACCTGGTGGACAAAGACATCGATGGGAGATTCAAGGGGTGTTCCGTCCCGGGCGGTCATGGAGAGAAACCCGAATCCCATCCGCACGTTGAACCATTTACATTGGCCGGTGCCGAAGGAGACGGTCGCCTTGGGGGAGTCTCCGAGCTCCTGGTCAGCACCTCTCCCGGAACCTGCTGCAGTTCAGAAAAAAAAATGAAAAAAATCAGCCTTTTAACTAAAAAAAGCAATCCTTAACAGACACAAACCATATCTTTCTCCCCTCACGCACCCCCTTTTTAACCAGTCTCAGAACAGCAGCATCTGAGAAACTTCGTACAATTTTTTAAAAGACTTAAAAAAAACCCAAATCGATACAGAACCTCCAAACTGCTGATTCGAAACCGATCCCATTCTAGTATCGTCCACCTCCGCTTCTCCAAGACTGAATTCTGTTTTATCTTCTTTAGTCTCTCTATCTCTTTCTCTCTCTCTCTGGTTTTGAGTAAATTTTCCAATTTATAAAAAGGTGGAACTTGCTGCAGGTCCCGGGATCCGCTTAAAGTGAAAGGGCAGAGGGTGAGAGAGATGGGAGCTATACAAAAACATGTTTCTCTTTGAATGGAGGTGGGCGGTACGTGGGGTTGAAGAATAGAAGCGGATAAACAATGGGCAGCAAAAGCGTCCTCCCCCTCTCCACACACACACACACACACACACACAGCCATAAAAGAAACAATGCAAAGGGAGAGAGGGAATAAAATGACCATTCCCCTCCTCCTTTCCAAAAAAAAGTAAAACCTTCGGCCATTTTGGCAGGCGGTGTTAATCCCGGGATAACTCCTGTGTCCCTTTCCGAATTGTCCAGATCTGAGAGATGACCAAATAACTGCTGGCCTCCCGCCTTTGTAAATTCCACCCCGGGATGTGTCAGTTACAGGTACTGAGTCTCACTCTCTCTCCACCTTGTATATCTTTGGCCTCCCTCCCACATGATTCCCAATTAAAACCTTCCCCCAGGATCGATAACGATCACAAATCACCCACTTCGATTCATCGATACTCCCAAAAGAGGGAGTACACATTGTGTGCATTTAAAATGTGCCGGGGCTCCTCCAACTTCTCGATGTTGGGGGGGAGGGCGGAAGAGGGGTAGAGCTGTCGTTAACAACACAATCCGATTGTGGAATCTGCTTCTGTTTTGTGTTTCTCCGTCCCCGGGATAAGGGTCAGCAACAAAGTTCTTTTTTTTTAATAAACTGCCAGAGGTTGAAAAGAGTTGAGGGAAAATTCGCGGAACCTTTGTTTATTGGTCACTTAACCCAGCTGCAATGTTTTACAGCACTGCTAGCCCACAGGTTAGATACAACATTGAGGGAAAATTAACTCGACTGTCTCAGGTTACAGACAGATACACACATTCTCTCTCACACACACAGATACACACATACAGATACACTCACACAGATACACGAGCACACGGATACACACACACAGATACACACTCTCACAAAGGTACACACATTCTCACAGAGATGCACACTCACACAGATACACTCGTTCACATAGACAAATGCACACACTCACACAGATGCACACACCCTCTTCCACACACACACATACACATTGATACATATACACATTCTCAATTCATACTGTTTCATACACAGATACAAATACTCAGACACACACACACGAGTGTCTCACACACAAATACACACTCAAACTCCCACACACCTATTTCTCTCGCACACACATGCACTCATAAAGATACACCCATACACACTGTCTCACACAGATGCACACAAGCACGCAGATACAGTTGTCTCTCACACACGCATTCTCTCTCACACACTTTGTCCCTCTCACACAGAGAAACACGCAATCTCTCACTTACAAGCAAGCATACACGCTGTCTCCATCACACACAGAAACACACAAAATTTCTCTCCTACATGCAAATTGTCCTTCTTTCGCATATATAGAAACACTCTTATCTCTCACACTCACATTAACTCTCAAACACACTCATGTACACACACATATACTGACACTCAAATTCAAAGATACACACATTCATTTGTTACTAGATCCCCCCGATAATCCACATACCATCCCCATCCTAATCTAACATTAGCCAATGACTGCAAGGACCTACCTGTCAATAGAATAATGGATGAGCGAGTTGAGAGAGAGGGAAAAGAGAGGGAGATTCTCACCCGGGTTAATTTGGCTGCAAGGTGGTCAACTGGACCGCTCTGTCTCGGCCGAGGTCATTTACAATTATGGCCCCCTTCACGGCACATTCCTCTTATATCTCAGGACCTCCCAGACACCCAGCAAATGTCTTGAAAAAAAGTTTAAACTCAATCTTAACTCACCCAAGATTATAACCGTGAGGGGGGGGGGGAGGTCTGTAAAATAGAGCAAGGCTAACTGAACACCTCCTCCCACTCTCCAAACAACAATGAAACTGAAATCTTTCAGACCAAATTGTAACTGACCTAACTTCACAGCGACAATGAATTGATTATTAAACATCCATCGAAAGACTTATATATACATGTTTTAAAAAAAACAGTAAAACCACCCATTAAAACATTAACAAATCTAATACTCGTTCTGGAATAATATAACACGGTCGCTCCAGCGGCAGAACCTGGGCAGATTTAGTGCCAAAAAAATGTTTTCATATTTCGTTTCGTTCCCGAGTTTGTTGCCTTGGACTTTATGGAATGAATGTTGGGTTTGTGGGGAGAGGGAGGTTAAGGGAAGCTGATATATTCATAGGACGAGAGGGGTTGATTGTTGCTGAGTGTCAGCTCTGGGCCGTGAAACCAGGTCCTTAAACAGCCCCCGACTCGCTAGGGGTCTGTTAGTGAAATGGGTTTAAAAAAAAATCGATTCGTGCCTCGCGTATCTAAACCATTCAAAAATGAATATCTCCCCGGAAGAAATCATTACGGGGAAATGAGAAAACAAACACTTGCGGTGGTGGTGGTCGGGTGGGGAGGGGTAGGTGAGGAGGGGAGGGGGGTTGGTGGTGATGCCGAGGAGGATTAAAGTGACCACAGATTGTGTTCTGACCTCTCCAGTGAGGAGGGGACATTGTGATGTTAATCACCTCGCTCAGGACACGGGAAGCAAAGCAGGTTCTTTAAGTTTAAAATTACCAGTTAAACAGTTCCACTGGCGCCCAGATATGTTGCTGTTTATTTTGGCGTCAAAAAATGTTTTAACAAACAAGAAGGTTTTTATTTACATAAAAGATTTTTTTTCTTAAATGCCCCCCTCCAAAAAAAATGCTTTTGGGTTCTTGCCCACAGGTCGATTGAACCAAAAGTCCTTTCTCTGATCACAAAGTGCTGGTTTTGTCTGCCCCCTTCCAGAGTGAAAGGGGGTTTAAGATCTATTATTGTAGGTTCACATCGATACACAAGAGCCATCGAAATCATGTCAATCAGGCGGCCTGATCGAAGCGCCTTCTCTCCATATATATCGACAACCGATATATTTAATTCTGCCTCTTGCCTGGGATCCTGAGGGCAGCGGGATATTTAAAGGTTCCGACCAGTGACCACTCTCTGCAGGTCAAATCTTATCGGCTCATTCATTTCCTGTGGGTCCTAGCGGTGGACAATGGCAGAGTTTGCCTTGGTCCGGCTAAAGGCCGGACAGTCAGAGTCGCCGCAGCCAGGCCGAGTATCCAGGGAAACAAACGCTGCATTCTCTTCCCATTTAATTACAAACAGACCATAGGGAGCCAGAAAAACTGACCACAACCCCCTTCCTTCAAAAGGAATACCCCCTCCCCTCAGAAACACTGACCACAACTCCTCTCTCAGAGACACTGACCACAATCCCCCTCCCCTCAGAAACACTGAACCACAATTCCCCTCTCAGAGACACTGGCCACAATCTCCCCTCCCCTCAGAAACACTGACCACATCCCCCCTCCCTCTCAGAGACACTGACCACATCCCCCTCCCCTCAAAACACTGACCACAATCCCCCTCCCTCAGAGACACTGCAAATCCCCCTCCCTCTCCGAGACACTGACCACAATCCCCCTCCCCTCAGAAACACTGACCACAATCCCCCTCCCGTCAGAGACACTGACCACAATCCCCCTCCCTCTCAGAAACACTGACCACAATCCCCCTCCCCTCAGAGACACTGACCACAATTCCTCTCTCAGAGACACTGACCACAATCCCCCTCCCCTCAGAAACACTGACAGAACACTGACCACAATCCCCCTCCATCTCAGAAACACTGACCATAATTCCCCTCTCAGAGACACTGGCCACAATCCCCCTCCCCTCAGAAACACTGACCACATCCCCTCTCTCAGAGACACTGACCACAATCCCCCTCCCCTCAGAAACACTGACCACAGCCCCTCTCCCTCAGAGACACTGACCAAACCCCCCTCCCCTCAGAAACACTGACCACAACCCCTCTCCCCTCAGAGACACTGACCACAACCCCCCTCCCCTCAGAAACACTGACCATAGCCCCTCTCTCAGAGACACTGGCCACAATCCCCCTCCCCTCAGAAACACTGACCAAAATTCCACTCTCTCAGAGACACTGACCACAATCCTCCTCCCCTCAGAAACACTGACCACAATCCCCCTCCCTCTCAGAAACACTGACCACAATCCCCCTCCCCTCAAAAACACTGGCCACAATCTCCTCTCCCCTCAGAAATACTGGCCACAATCTCCCTCCCCTCAGAAACACTGACACAACCCCCTCTCAGAGACACTGACCACAATCCCCCTCACCTCAGAGACACTGACCACAATCCCACTACCTCAAGGACCTGGCAACAAATCCTCCCACCCCTCAGAAACCTGACCACAACCCCCCTCCCCAGAAACACTGGCCACAAATCCCCCTCCATCCTACAGAACACTTACCATAATTCCCCTCCTCAGAGACACTGGCCACAATTCCCCTCCCCTCAGAACACATTGAACCCACAATTCCCTCTCTCAGAGACACTGACCACAACCCCCCTCCCCTCTGAAACACTTGACCCTCAGTACCCCTCTATCACACCTACAGGACACTGACCACAACCCCCCCTCCATCTCACGAACACTGACCACAACCCCTCTCCCCCCCCTCAGAGACACTGACCACAACCCCCCTCCCCTCAGAAACACTGACCACAACCCCTCTCCCCTCAGAGACACTGACCACAACCCCCCTCCCCTCAGAAACACTAACCACAATTCCGCTCTCTCAGAGACACTGACCACAATCCTCCTCCCCTCAGAAACACTGACCACAATCCCCC